>JAHLSL010000046.1:11649531-11907512 GCA_025920805.1 Petroica traversi | reverse complement strand
AACACACCATATGGCCATGTATATGGAAAATGAATTTTGAGGGTTTTCCATCTGGGGTGTTACAAGAATAATGTTACTTTAGTCTGTTTAATTGTACTTAACCTACTTAGATCACAGGAAGCTTTGGTTTAAAATCCTTTAAGTTTATTAAACAGTGGGAAGTGCTAAATTAATTTGACTTTTTTTTTTCTGGTCAAAGGAGTAGACAGCAGGTTTCATTGCACATCTTTTTACAGCAAACTAGACAAAAACAAGTTCCCTGTAAGTTCATTTTCCAAAACTTATTAAGTTAAATTGACTTTCAGTGATACTTAGGTTGCAAAGCCACTGAGATACCTTTCTGAATTTTACCTTATACCTCATTAATTAAAAAAAGACATTAATATCTGTCAGACAGGAAATATAGACCTCTAATGACATCAAACATGACTTCATTGCCATTTGGAGATCAATTTTTTGCACAGCTACTAAAAACTAAAGACACATTTTACAACTCTTTAGTTTGAAGTGTCAAGCCAAATTGAAGTTTATCTGTACTATATTTTATTGCTAAGTCTGATAATGAAGTGGATCAGAGCATACCAGACTGAAGTTTATTCAAAGACAAAGCAGGTAACAGTCACTATGTATTTTTCCAGTGCCATCCAAATACATTGAATTATCATGTAGAACGAAATCAAAAGGCAGGGGATGCAAACAATTGAAGGAAAACCTTCAAACTCTGCAAATGCTTATTCAAAAATTATTAAAACTTTTGAGAATATACAGTATAATTACAATGAATTACCGTTCTGACACATCACAATAAAGTTAATACAATAATTTAAATCAGTAGATAACCATGTGTGTGTGAGTATAAGTAGGACCTCCTACATTAAAAAAAAAACCAGAATAGTCGAGAGTTTTCAATTTCAGAAATTAAATTTGCTTTCAGATTTCTTTACTGGTTCATTTGTTTTAGGTATGCCAAGGGTTATTTTGTTCCTGAACAAACTGCAGATGAGAATTAAAAAAAAAATAGGGACTTTCTTCTATAATCTAAGTAACCCTCTTCTCTAAAAGTCGAATTATAATTGTCAATATAAGTAATAAAGAAGCAGCAGTACATGTGCAAAAGAGAGGGAATGGCCCCACCTCCTTTACTGTAGTTCATTTAATTCCTGCTTCAAATACAATCTGTACCCAGGTTCCATCTGATCTCTGTGTGCTGGCCTGTGGATACCAGTCCTTGTACCATGTGGCGTCATGTTTTGATTATGGGGCACCTGAACATGCACAGGCTCTCAGCAAAAGGTTTGTTCTCATGTAAAAACCCTCAGATGATGGACTGGGCTTTGGCCAGTGCTGGGTCTAGATGGAAGTGGCTACACCCTCTCCTTGTAGAGGCCAGCCCTGAAGAGTCCCTCACTGCC
Source organism: Petroica traversi (assembly GCA_025920805.1). Classification (NCBI taxonomy): domain Eukaryota; kingdom Metazoa; phylum Chordata; class Aves; order Passeriformes; family Petroicidae; genus Petroica; species Petroica traversi. The sequence goes on along the minus strand of JAHLSL010000046.1, from coordinate 11,906,100 downwards.
AGAAACTTGCCACGTAATCCAGAAGGGAAGTGTGCATCAGCAAGGGCACAAATCACTGTCAATCACCTTCAGACTACCCCAGTACAGCAAAAGACTCAGCCATATCTGGTCCAACACACAGATGGTTGATCTTTGTGCTAAGTCTCTGATTTCAACAGGGTTTTGGTCTCTCTACTCATACAGCTGAATAAATACTGATTTTCTTAAATGGAGACAATCCTTACAGATTAGTTATTAATCTATAAAAATCAAATAAATCAGCTTCAGTTTACAAAAATATATCAGTACTTATTTCCTTTCAAGATATTAAATAGTTTCATAAACTCTGTGAGCCTAAGACCCCAGGAGAGTTCAGAGTGGGTGAAAAGCGAATTCAGAGTCCAGGTGAAAAGCGAATTCTGCCTTATGCTATAACTGGGTTTATGGCACCCACAATGCAAGTCCTTAGTTCACCAAAACGCATCAAATAAAATTACATATGTTACAGCTCTAGTTCGTATTAACATTCTTGCAATGCTGTAAAGAAGAAGTAACAGAAAATATAACTTGGAGTAAATGCCATAAAAGGTAGCATAACTTCACTGAAAGATCTCCTTCATCATTAATTTGGAATAATTTAAAGCAATGTAATAAAGTATAAAATAGAGCTGAACACACAGGAAAAAATGCCTAAAAAGAAACAAACAACAAAGAATAAAATGCAGTCTAGAATGTCTTCTTTCTTCCTTGTGATGTTAACAAAACTGATAGAGAAATTGTAACATAACTATTATTTTCTCCTCTCCATATGGAGGTAAACACCAGACCTTATATTTTCCTTGCTTATGTTTGAAGTTTTACATCTGCTGTTCATTCTGACCTTTATATTACATCTTATCCTTAGATGGTAGCTCAAACACTTCCACAAAAAACTTCTCGGTGATCATGGCACAGTCTCCATTCACCTGTTCTCTCTAACCTTACTGCCATCAATTAGTCTGAATTTATCTCTCAACATCATATCCAAGATTTAGATCCTTCTTAGTTCCTTCTTATATAAAACCTGTGTTTACATGGCTTTCTGATTTCCTTTTCTCATGATGCAAAACAATTCCTTTTGTGCCTTTCTTTTGCTTTTTCCCTTTTTGTTTGTTCTTTCTGCTGTCCATTCCCAGTATGCATTTCTCCCTTTAATACGGTCTTCTCCCTTGAAGAATAATAATAAGAAGAAGAGCTACTAATGGACAAACTGAGGTACAAAGAAGATGGTATGCGGTTTGGAATAATTGAGTTACAGTTTCCAGACTCTTAGGACCCTTCTTTGGGCTCATCCTTCTGTTCATAGTTTTGCACCAGTTATTCAGCACAGCAAATTAGAGAAGCTGGTAGTCTCACGGAGCTTTAGGCATGTATAAATCACATGTCTGAGTCTGGTTCAGTCACCACAGACACTCTTTACAGTCAGGAGGTTGATACAGGTTCTTGCAGCAGTTTATTCATCTGACCTGCAAGTACCTATCTTTGGTTGAGATGAGTCATCCTATGCAAAATCTGATTTCTCTCCGCTGGATATAAAGTCAGTAACTAGATTAAACATCTATCTTGAACATAACAACATTAATACAAATGAATTCAAACAGATTTCAGTAGTGTATGACAATAGAGTCCTGAGGAGTTTCTCATAATATAACAGATGAAGGAACAGAAAAATAAGTCTTCCAAAAAGTGCATGTGATTTGCATGACAAATGTATTCTACTTCAGGCATATAGAGGCAGAAAGAGAGAACATGCTCAAAATAAACAGACAGAATTTATTTGAGAAGAAAAAATATGAGAGATGCATACAAATAGTTCATCTAAGATGTAAGTAAACGTACAAATGCACAAAGAAAATACTGTATCCAAATGAGAACAAAATAGTTTCGAGGATACAAAGGATCCAGGCTAGAACTAAGGAGATTATATTATACATAGGAAAGTGAATAATGAAAATAACAAGTTACTTTTACCATTTCATATAGCAAATGAACTTTCATGAGAATTAGAAAGCAAAGAAAGGGAAGCTTGTAGGTATGGATACAAGAAACCTGGTAATAGAATTAGTTCTGCTTTTCTGTGGATTTGTTTTGCTTTGTTTTGGGGATTTGGTGGGATTTCTTTGGTTGGTTGGTTGGTTGGTTTGGGGATTGATGTTTTTTTTTTTTGTTGGTTTGGTTTGGTTTTTTTTCAGTGCATTACTAGATTTTTATCCAGTTTTGGTTTAAGTTCTGTTCAGAAAATATTTTTCTAAAATTGATTAATTAGCAGCTTGATTTAGTTAACTTTGCTTCCTTAAGAAGGATAAAATGGAGACAACTCTCTGACCTCAATTGTTTTATTGATCAGGTACACAAAGCCCAAATCCAGACAATGAGATAAAATTATGTGTTATTAATCCATTGGTCTGTTGCAATTTTCCAAGACTTGAAATTAGGCAAATTCAGCAAATGATTTAATATCAGCCTATTTATACATTTACAATGTGTAACTCGAGAGAATTTAGCCTGTTCCCACTTACTCATTAGAAGTGTAGAAGTATAAATGGAAAATTCCAGACAAATCACTCACAGATGGTATTCATCTGGCAATTTTCAAATGAAATATATAAAGCTACAGGACATCCAAATCACCAACAAACTGAACAAAGGAGAAAATTCTCCATTAAATAAGTTTCAAGATACTTGACCACATTAAAAGGTCAGAAAGAGCTCAACTAACTCTCCAAACCTTAGTCAAGCATTATGGCAATTTTGTTCAAAATGAAATGTGGCATGGGGAAAGATGAGACACCATACAGCATCTTTATAAATTCATATGCTTTTAAACGTAAAGTTATATAATTGTATATTAAAAACTTATTTCAAGTGTATAATACTAGCAACCTTACAGCTTAAAAAATGCTACATGCTAAAGATAGGATTAGAAGTTATTAACCTCTGGGAGCTTTTAAGAGAGAAGCTTTGGAATACTAAAAGAACCTAAATATATCCATTTTCTTTATACAGAACTATTTTAGGCAGAACATTTCAATAAGAACCTTAAGAATCTCCTCTGTATCTAATTTTGGATTAAATGCAGGTGTTATCACCGGTATGGATCAAAAAACCAAAAAAAATAATGAAAAATATTTCCTTTCAACAATTTATATTCTAGTTCAGGAGATGAAGTAAAGCAATAGTCATTCCACTCATAAAGATTTGCCTGTTTTTAAAGAAGTCATAGAATCAATATTTCATATATGTTTCAGTCTTACTGAATCATAGCACAAACATTTTCTTGAAAAATTGCTGAATGATAAAAAAGAAAATGTTTATAAGACAAAAAATAATTTGAAAATCATATTAGAATTTTATTAGCTGTAAATCGTGGCATAATGTTATAAATTATTTTAGAATTTACTTGATCAAAACTGAGCACATCTGAATGTAATATTTTAATGCATAATAGGAGAAAGATTTTGTGTTCAGGAGAATAAAGAACAGTAACAGCATTTTTAGTAGTTTTTTCTCAAAGTTCTCCCTGAAAAGGCTTTCAAATTTACAGTTTTTCATTTAGATAAGAGTACTTTGACTCCTAAAATATCTGTAGTCCACAATGAGCATTCACACCTGTAAGATTTAGAAAAACCAATATAAACCCAAGTTTTAAAACCTTCAGATCATGAGGAGTTTCAAAACTTTCAAAACTTACCCTTTCTCCTTGCTTCTTAATGTTAACAAAGGCATTTAAGGCTCCCAGCAATTTGTTTTTTGGAGAATTTGCCAGAATTTGTTTGCGCTCCTCATAGGTCTCTTAGACATGTGCATAATAAATGCAGAAGGTAAGGAAAATCAAAATATAGGAAATTTTAAAAGGAGGTAAACACTTAGCAAGTTTGTGGGGGGGGAAAATGTTTCCAGTGCCTGACCAGCTTCAGTGAGAGTAAATAAAGTGATAAGAATGAAAATGTTAGAAGCTCAGCAAAGGTTGTCAAATCTGCTCATAGCGATGGAGTTTATTTGCCATTTGTGCAGGAGCAAATGGATTTGCTTTATTTCAGGAGCTGGGCTGTATTAATCTCAACTATTGCAGAGCTCAGTTCACCCATGGAACAAATGGATGATGATTCATTCTTCTCCTGAATAGAGTATTAGCTTCAGTCTCGTCTTGCAATTATTTAATTTTCCAAATAAGTCATTCCAAAGCTCTAGGATCTAACTCCATGATTATATAATTTGTTTCAGAGCATATGAAATCTAAGGATAGATTATACCACTGCTACCTATGTTTAAGCACTGTTCCAATTCAGTCAGTATCATACTAATTTTATTTAATGATTGGACAACAATATAGCCTTCTGATTTTCATTTTTGAGGATTTTGTTCTATTATTTTAAACCTTGGCATCTCAAGGGTAAGTCAAACTTACAGATTTACCAAAAAACCAAAAAGTAATGATTACTATGCATTTCTGTAAATTTAGTGCATCATACACAGATGGGAAATCTAAAGATGTTAAAATAAAAACTTGTGAGAAACTTCACATAATAATACTTCCCAAACTATGTAAATGTCAGCTACCTAAGAGTTCCTCAAACATAGTTACATTAATTTTTTATTTTTAAAATACATAGCCTGATGAATTTAAAGAGATTTATTAAAAATAATTTTAAATTAATTATGCAAAACTCTGCTTCTGTATTTTCAATTTTATTTTTCATCCTCAGATAAATTGTTTTAAACATAACTTGCTCATGACAATGCAAGAAAACATAAATATTTTAAATGCAGAATGGACATCTATTGAGGACCTTTGGACTCATTTCATGAAACAGACTGCCCGCATCATGAAAAAATTGTGCAAGCACAAAGTGACTGCAGTATTTAGGATGTTAATTGAGTCCTTTGTTGTTTCCAGAAGTTCTCTGATGAAGCCCACTATTAAAAAAAAAAGAAAAAAGGAAAAGAAATTGTCATCAATGGAAGTTTTTAAAATTATATGAGGTGTTTCTTCTCTTTTTTTTTTTTTTTTTTTTTTACCTCCTCACCTGAATGGCCATTAGTTTTCATATGAGTATTGTCATTATCAATAGACTTTGACTCAGGCCCAAGGCCACTGCAGCAGATGTACTCCAATCTCCTGGAAGTGCTATCATGCTGTCCACTAGCTCTGCATTCCACTCACTCTGGATGAAGGTCTAATTTTATGCTGGTCTTAAAAATTAAGGAGGCTGAGCATTTCTCTGCCATAAAAAATGAAATAGACTGTGGATTTTTTTTCTTCAGGCAGACTTTTTTAGGCACTTATTTTTTGGAACTTTCATCTTTTTCAAAAAAAGAAATGTTGAGGCTATGTCAGATTGATAATTACATTAATTTATATTCCTAGTAATTCTGATCGATTTCCATTTCATTCATCCTTCTTCCACTATGTAAATTTCAATTTATATATCAGATGACCTGGTCATGCTGTTAGCCATCTTTTCTAGTGACTTTTAAACATAATTCCATGTGACTTTGTATTTGGTTTGTGTGGTCAGGCCTTGGTAGCAGCAGGGCTACAGGGATGGATTCTCTGAGAAGCTGCCAGAAGCTTCTCCCATGCACAGCAGAGCCAATGCCAGCCAGCTCCAAGATAGACTCACTGCTGGTCAGGGCTGAGCCCATCAGTGACAGTGGTAGCACCTCTGAGAAAGCACAGCTAGGAAGGGGGAAAAAAAATCCATGTCATTTGAGCAATGTAATTGTGACCGGGAAAGAACAGGGTGAGAAAATTAAGAGGAACAGCCCTGCAGACACCAAGGTCTTTTTCTTCCCTTTTTATAAATATATATAAAATTAAATAGCTGGATTTCTTATGTTTCGTCTCTACACTTCTGCCTGTCTTCTGCTAACCAAACTGCTTTTTTATTCTCTTGTATTAACCTAAATCCTGAGAAACCTATAAGAAATGTTTGTGTAGCTGAGAGAGACTGATGAATGCTAAATACAAAATGGTAAAATAACTTCACACCTTCTTTTAAGCTCATTTCTGCTTATACTGTTTTCTACCATAAACAACAATTTCTACATTTAAATGCAAGAAAATGGTTGGAAAACAGGTGTAAGGAAGGGACAAAATGAGGCTTCTTAACAAACTAGGAACTTAGGTGGGTATGTAAGAATAAGCATAAAGCTTTGCTAAATAATGTACTGGCTCTTTCTCTTCAAAAGAGAGTAGATGTCTTACCAAACCAATCAATTTTTCTCTGTAAGACAATGAGAACTTAATATCTTTTAGCTGATAATATGGTTTTCTCAAATCACTAAAGCATTGGATGGAAAAAATAATCAATCCATATTCTTCTATACTGAGGTTATGTGTTTCTGCTGAGCACAGATTTGGATATGTTACCAGAAAAAAACTAGTCTCTGATGACTGAAAGGAACCCCTAATTTAGCAGAAAAACGTCACATATTCCCATAAAATAAGGCCTTGGAAAAAATCAGTAAATTTTGCCAGCTGCCCTTGTTTCTGGTTTAAAAATTCCCTGGTTTAAGCAGAGAGATTGTCCTGATTTAAATACAGTCTGTTTACTGTAAGGAATACTCCACAGGGTTGGGAGTAGGCAACTTCAAGAAAGACCAAATACTGACTACAGAATTTCTGCATCAACTCACATTTCATTCTCCCAAGGTGCATGGCTTTGGACATATGAATCTGATGGCTGCATCTGATTAGGGAAAATCCTTTGATGGAAACAGGAAAAATTATCTGCATTTCTTATGTAGGACTGTAGGCTATGTTCTGATTAGAAGCCACATTACAATTTTATAAATCACATTTTATTTATTGAGGAAGAAGTTTCCAATTGTTTATATGTTTGGGATTCCCACCCCCCCCCCCCTCCCCCCAACTTATGCTTGCTAAGTGCATGCTTAAAAAAGAGACACCACTTCCTCCCTACCCAAGAGACTGAGCTGCAATCATCAAATTGTTGTTAACTTTCTTAGGCACCTTAGAATAAATTTCTCACTTGGAAATAGTGCATTTTTTTCAAATTCTCTTAACCTCATCAGGTTCCCTGTTCCTTTGAATTGATTTTATCTGGTTGCCTTCTGACCTTTCACAAGAAATTTATTCTGGTTTGACACAAAGAGGAAGGATATGTAGCAAATGGAATGATCAACCCAACACTGACTTCATCTACTCACCAAAGTTCTTTGCAATTTTTTCAGCACTTCTCAGGATCTTTTCAGTATTTGCAGGAATTCAGTTTGATCACTTGATGGTGGGAAAAGTCTTATTTTTTACATCAGTAATTTGATAGATGATAGATTTGACATATGTTGCTATCAGGTTTGTTTTTAAAAAGCCTCCATAAAAATGAAGGAAGAGAGTTTCAGACTGGGGTGAGAGGAGAAGAGCTGGAACTCCTGTGAGTTGTTCACAGTGAGTGAACAGGAGCTGGAACTCCTGTGAGTTGTGGCACCATATGAATTTTTCATCAGTATCAGTATTCTACCTGCTTTTACCTGCTAAAGGCTGGCCAGGGACTAGAAATTCATCTATGACAGAAGAAATAAATAATTCCAGGGTGGGAGGAGTAGGAAATAGACTTTATCCAAAATTTCTGTATACATACTGGGAAAAGGGAAAATAAGTATTGGCCCAGAAAACAATAGGTATCTTCCTGTTTTTGTGGCTCTCCTTTGAGTGTTTGAAAGTTTTTTCCCTATAGTCTACCTTTAGGTTTAAGAAGAAATTGTTTTAATTTAAGAAGAAGCTAGTCTGACTGTGCTATTCTTTTTACTTCCTCATATACTATTAGATGAGTGAATTACAATATGAAGTCAATGCCCAGCTAAAAAGGAATTCAATAACTGTATTTATGCCAAAATAATTTATTGCAGCATCAGATAAAAACAATCCAATTAAAAAGTAAAAAGGAATTATCTGGTACCTCATGAGTCAAAACAGATAAACACAGGTTTGTAGGTAAAAAGGTGCCAAAAATGGAAAAAGACCAGTCATTTAGGCCATAAAATTACACTTCTCAGAAACTAAAGCAGTCCCTTCTTCACAGATATTTTATAGGCATTCAGGTCTGGTCTGTGTTTAAAAAAAAACAACAAAAAAAAACAAAGAAAGAAAAAAACCAAACAGAACAACAAACAAAAAACCAAACCAAAAAACCAAAGAAAAACCCAGTGATCCCAGTTAAGCTGTGCCTTGGGTTCTGCTACCTTAATATTTTTCAATGTGTCTCCTGGGAACAGTGTATGTATGTATGTACCAAGACACAAACATGTACAAGTCCCTCATGTGTTCCTTGTATGTTTACAGCCGTCACTAACAGTGGCTTAGAAGCCTAGTAATGACTGCCTTGGGTCTGTCCTTCTAAATTTATTTTTCTTTATTCTTCCACTGGGTGCTGCAGGCCAAAAGTATTCATCTGCTATTTACTGCGTTTGCATTCAAATAGTCCTGCAAGACCTCTTTACTGCCAATGCTCGGGTAGCAGTGAGAGCTATCCCTAATGCCTGGCGGACATTCTTCTATTCAAGAGGGAGAAACTAAGTACATATGAGCACATCAGTGACCTCAGCAAGATTTCAGAGCCCCCAGTTTCTGAAAGTGAACTGCAGTTCCACGAATACTCCTAATGTAGGTATCTGTGTAGAAAACTTCGGAGTTGCATTGCAAAACTGCCACCACATTTGCCACTGACAGCTGACTGTACGGCCAATGCAGCAGTTCAGCTGAGAAGAATGACTCATTTCTGCACAAGCACAGGTCCTTTGAACTGAAGATTTTCAACCCCCATGGCCAGGCTTAGCCCCTCACACAGCTCTGTGGCAGTCTATTTCCTCATTGAAATTCGGGAGTCACAGCTGATCACGCATTCAAGATGATAAGAGTCTACCCTGCGGAGTGGAACTGCTTCACTCAGAAGTCTTTTTGTTAGCTCCTGTCAGAGAGCTAGCATTAATGTGTCCTAAGATCCTTGTCAAGGCAAAGGCAAGCTTTTTCTGAAGAATATTGTATTGGTGGAGGTGAATGAAAGCCTAGGAGACAGCTATATTTCACTCACTAAAACATGATTAAGGAGATGAAGTTACAGGTAAAAACAATGGTTTTATTTAATCTTTAGGTAGTGAGATATTTTTAAATGCCTGAACTCAAAACCAAAATGGTAGCTAAACTGCAAGGGATATTACCAAAACGTTGCTTCTTTAACTGATAGAGATGTCTCAAACATCTTTTAAGAGCAAAATAAGTTTAAGCCTGTGAGGACTATGAGACTAGTAAAGGATGCACTGGCTATTTCACAAAAAAGACTACCTTACTGCTGGCTAAAGAGAATGTATCTTTAAAACAACTGATATTTGTATCTAAAATACAGTGTTTTATGGGGTTTAAAGCTTTTAGGGTGTTTTATACCTACACTTCCATCTGACTCATACACCTTGGTGTCCCTGGCCTGTAAATGATCATTCAGTAGGTGAATACCTTGATTTTTATCTAATACAGATGCAGGTATTAAAGCAAGAGTGAGAGAAGTTTGTATTTCTTGTTGTTTATTTGCAAATTGAAGTAATTATTTTTTCACATAAATGTGACAGGAGGGCTGGCCTGATTTTGTGAATCTAATAAGTTCTTCCAGAGCCCTGCCTTTCTACCACACGGAAAATGCCCTCAGGGCATCAGAAAATTTAATAATAAACTTTAGTGATATCTAATATTATAATTAAGCAGAAGCTCACCAGATTAGTTTGAGCAATATCACATGATCCAACTCATTATAAAATGTATTACTTTGGTTAGACTTGTAAGGAGTAACAAAAATAGACTCCTGGAATAAATAATCTTACTAAATGAATTTACATTGTGTGACAAATTAAGAAGATTACTGCAGGGTCTCACAAGTCTATACAAAATGAAGTAAAAATTGATGATAAACAAAAATGTTCTCCCTTTGTGGTTTACTTCCATCCATCTGCATCCAGCTATGAAAGGGCTAGCAGACAAAACACTAATTAGCAGTCAGTTCAAGACAGTTTCAGAAAGTAATCCATTGGTTTCCAGTATCTTTGATACTGTTACAATTTCAGGACAGCGCCTGGAACTCATGCTGCTTAGGGGCAGGAGCCAGACAGGAGGTGTGCAGGCTTGCTCTACTATGTGAAGGATAGAGCAGCATCCGCTGGACTGAGTGAGGCACTGACAAGGCTGTGTCTAATCCTTTGTCTACTTACCATCTTCAGCAACTGGTTCCCATGCCACAGGGAAGACTCCCTAAAGCCTTGAAAACCTTTTCCTTGAAAAGCATTCCTTTCTATGGAATGGGTGCAGTGGTGGCAGCAGTTACAGCTATGTAGCCCCTGTGATGTGGAATGTAGGGTCCACCACCTTTTCCACATATTTACTGATTTATAGGAAAGCCAACCAAACACTAGTCTAGACTTGCAAACTCTTACCATTGTGGTCTCTTCATTGTCTTCTACAATAGGGTTTCCTTAGAATCCCTTACGCGAATTGCTTTCACTCTTTGCAGCTGTTACATGTCTACCAGACAATAGATGAGGCGTGTGACTTGTAGGCTCATGATTAGGGAACTTCCCTGAGATGACAATGCACTTCCACCTCTCACATGGGCAAATGCTTAACCCCTGATTCAGAGACTGTCATTAAAGGAGGGATTACAACTCAGGTCTCTTCTTTCAAGTCAATGCCCTAAACTGCCGGAGTAGACCCTAATTTTCCTTTGTCCCAAGAAATACTGATGATACTGGATTCTTCAGGAATTTTTAATAAAGCCTTTTTTTAAAAGGCTTTGCAGTCTAATGACTATACAAGGTCAAGACGTATGTTCTTCAATATAAAGACGGACTGGTTTAGTATGTTAGCCCCTCCACTACTGAAAAAAGGGCATCACTATCAAGTCTTCCAATTGTCTTTTAAAAAGGTTTGATGTCTGTGATCCATTTCAGGTGCCAAGCACCAGGAAAATATCTGTGAAATGAACACTTCTGTTTATTTCAGGCCTTTAAGTGCACTTCAGAAGGGGACAAGATTTAAAGTATAACCTACAGACATTACTATTGCTTAGCTTTCCAATCATCATGTTAGATTACTTGGTTACGCTAATGAAGTCCTTACTCAAGATAGCACAAAAAAATCTAAATATTCTGATGAGACCTAAAGACTCTGTTGTCAAAATACAAATTAGATAATATAGAAAATAGCTTTTGTAAAAATAGATTGTGTTTTAATGTTCTGGTATTCATTTAGACATAAACTGTATCTCTCAAAGCCAGCAACTTGACTTAAAGCTAACAAATGCTACATTCCTTACTGGAGAGTTAAGCACCTCTAGAAGAGGCTTCATCTAATTTATCTATTTATCTACATTGACTGCACAGTGAGCTTCAGTTTATTGTAACAGTTTTAGGCAACAAATTTTTATATACTACCATAAGCTAGATGGATTCCAGCCTCTCTGTCTAACCTCAGTAAAACTGTCAGATCTTCTGTGATTCATACTTACAGGAAGAACTTTTCAGGCCACTGTTAGCTACAGTTCAGGTAACTTTAGAAGGACTAAGGTGGACAATTGGAGAATCAACCTAAAGCCATTTTAAAAACATATCTGTCCTGAATATATCTTAACCTGGAAACTTTGCACACCTTCCTCCACAAATCTCAAAACCAGAGGATCCAACCTATGAAACTAAAAAAACCCTGAATGCTAGTAGATCTAGTAGCTTGGGGGAGGATTATTCTGCAGTCCTGTTCATATAATTTACAGCTCTTTTACTATTCCTTTTGAGTTTGAGAGAGAGATCACTTAAGACATTCGTGATATTGATCCTATATCCACTTTAAGTCTTTTTTACCTGGAGTATTGCCAAGCAAAAGAGTGTGCTTCAGTGATCTCAAAGCCCATATCTACTTGTTATTGTAAAAGTAGGCACTTAAAAAAATATTTTATTTCTGTTTCACGGCCTTTCATAATATTGTTCTAAAGTTATATTCGGAAGCTGGACTAATCCTTAAAAACATTTTACACAAATAGTGTTGACAAGAGTTCAGATTGGTTCTGAGTACCATTGTTCACTTGAGAAGAAAAAAAATTGGAGAGTTTACCCTACTTGGCTCTCTCAGGCACCCAGTCCCAAATTTTCTTTGCTCACTGGGTGTCAACTTTCCATCCCAGACAGCAGATCATTGCTGGTCTGGGACTGTTGGGCAGAAAGTTTTGCCAGTTTGTGTTGGGCTGCTGCTTGCACTTTCTTACTTTCTATTTTTTTTCCTGGACCCCTTATTTTTGGGAATCCTTAGTTTTAGGATTTCCTTCTGGAATTCCAAGTCCCCAGTTTTTCCAGTCTGAATAATCTATGCAGACTAAAATGTATGGTCAAACCCCTGATTGGTGGTTCTGTGCTATCTTTCTTATTAACTGGAGGATTTAGGATGTGCAACTTTTTTCTTGTCCAGATATTATCAAAATTCACAGGTAGCATGTATCATTTGCAGCTACCAGATAGTGGGCTTCTAACAGCTGAAACAAACAACTTATGAAATGTATATAACCATATTAAAAATCTAATAGACATAGTAGAAAATGCACCCAAAAATTCTTTATAAAATATTAGTGCATTCCTGCATATTTAAGGTAACTTATTTTCAAATGTTTTGAGAAATAACAGAAAGATTTCTCATTGTTCTTACATGTGATTTTACGATACCTTGCATATATAATACCACAAAATCTTAGTACAAATAATAGTACTATCCTAAAGGGAATAGAAAGAAATTAAAATTGTTTAGTCTTCCAGTTCCAAGACAGCCTAGTATTGGCTTATTTTAGCATACGCATAGTGATCTTCTATTTTGGATAAATTAGAAACACTTCAGATTATGAAATATTATTGGATACTTTTTTTGGGGCTAGCTTGTTTATCTACATTACTTGTAGAAAATCTGACAGGGAAAAATTCTGGTGCCAGGAAAATACCAGTGGTTGATGCCAGGAAATTGTCTTCAGATTTGACTGGGCAATAAACTATGGAGAATTGCTGTTTTCCTGTTGGGGCTTCCATTATTGCTTTTTGACTGGCAGCACACCAAAGCCACAGACAATCTAAGCTTTGAACCCTGCTCCTCCTGCAGCCACAATAACATCCAGTGCAGTGAGAAGTACTGGGGATGTAACCTCAACCTCTTGCTATCCAGGGCAAAGATGGTGTGGCGGTTTAACACCATCCAGAAATTAAACTCCAAAAAAGTCACTCCCTTTCTCCATGCCCCTTCCAGCAGGAGAGGGACTAAGACAGAAACTATGAGTTAACCATGTACTGAAAGCAAACAGCAACGGAATAGAAACACATAGCAGCAGAGAAGGTGCTTTATACACACAAGGTAGGGTTTTCACCAGCTCAGCTTAGTTCTACGTGGCCCCTGGGCCCAAGGCAAGATGGCAGCCATTCCCATGATGGACAAATCCCCAAAAAGCCAGATTATCCACACTTCACCAGAGGTTTTTTCCTGACTGCTACACATCACTGGTTCAATTCTGCTGCTTCAGACTGTTCCACGCCACTCCACCCATTTCTGCTCAGCTCCTTTTGGCTTGGGTCAGGGCTCAGGTTTACCTGTCACTCTGTTCTGTGCAGCTGCTTCCCACACCAGCACCACTTCTCAGCTTCCACGGCTTGGCACCATGTTCACCACTTAGTCAGAACCACATCTCCAGGCCACATCTTGCAGGAGTGGGAAGGGGACGAGCAGTGGCAGAGGATGGGGTCTACAGGGCTGATCCTGGCAACCTCCCCAATGGAGAGACCAAGACAAAATGCTGCTCTTTTGGGGGTATGTTCCTTTTCCTTCTCCCTGAAACCACATCCCCAGAAATTATGTCAGTGGCATAGAATAATAACCTGGCCATGCCTAAACAGTGCTAAGCTCTGCCCCCATCTCTACAATCAGGACAGGTGGTTATCAGATAGAGACATGGGTGATTACAGAGATCTAGGGGAATATCAAGAATGTCCTGCTTGAAGTGTCTTCAGTCATGAAGATAAGTAGACTTAGACAAAAAAATGTAATAAACAGGAGATCATTACAGCTCACTCTATTGACTCTGTTGGCTCACAACTGACTTACATTAATATGGATCTTTCATGTCATTTCATAAGGCATTTTATATTCCACTAAATTTTCCAAATATGAAATTGAAATTGTACTTAATTGTTTCTCAAAAAAGATGCAGTATCTGTTTGTGCTGTAAATCTGTTTGATTTACAAAAAAGTTACTTACTTTTCCAAAACCATTTTCTAGTGGTTGACCTATATCAGAGGCCAATCTTTCCCCACTACTTGTTAGCACAACTAACCCTATACCTTCAGCCACAGTGATCGAGGTCAGTGGCAAGTGTCAAATCTGAACTGATGTGGCATATAAAAGAGAGGGGGCTTAGTAAAGTTGTGCAAGACAAAAATCTGTCATGTTTACTAGTTCTTACTTATCTGTATTAGCAAGGGCTGATGAGATCGAATATAGCCATTTATTAATTCAAAAAAATTGTAAAATATCAATGGATAAAGCACACTTGCTCCTGAAATGAAATAGGGACGTTTCTTAAATTTTTTTTGTAACATCATTAATTTTCTCTGCTTCATTGAGTAGCTACAATAAGGGCAAACACAGAAGAATGATTAGCAGTAACAGGCTTGGCAGGAAATGAAACATCTGCCTCAGTGGGGGAACGGACAGTGGCCTCTGCTTTACTGCTTATGATCCAGCCCTGTTGAGGTCAACATATGCAAGCTTACAATTATTCAGACACTTTACATTTATTACAGCTGTTCCAAATATGTTATGACATGAAACTATTTCTACATTTTATCTTGTCTGACTTCTAATTTTTACTTGCAAGATACAGAGATCTACTTTATGCTGACCTTCTGCAAACTGAGCACTACCTATGGAGCAACTGGATAAATTAGTAGAGTTGGTACTGTAGGATTTCACTGATTTTTATTTTTAAATGGATCCATTTCAGAGATCCAAGTTATTTCCACTATTTATCTTTCCTCTTTTTAATAAGAACAAACTTTACAAAACGGTTAATATCAATATGGCAAATATCAATAATTTCCTTTTCAAAAGAGTTGCAAACACACAACAAGCAGTTTTTATGAACCAGTTTTCATAGACTGTTTTGAAGAATGGTTTGAACATTTAAAGAGATATTCTGATTTTCAAGGTGAAACATTTTAATATTTATAGTCATCTTTTCTTTTACAGAGTCCAGTAATTTAGGACGGCTACAGCATGAATTTCAGAAAATCAAATGGTTTCGGTTTAGGATATTTAATGACAGGGAATGCACCAATTATGCAAATAGTGTGAATGAATACATTTCATTTTACTTTAGTGGGCTGGGATCAACATTATGCTTTTTGTCTCTAATTTATATTATTTATCCATGTAATCCACTCAAAAAACCAGAGAACAGCAGGTACAAATCTGCCTAATTCAAGCTGATCAGTTGATACCAACTGATGGGCAAACCTGTAACCTTATTCAAAGGGTTCATCTAAAACTGTATTGAGAAGACGGTATTATTATGCTGAGCTGCACTGTTTGATTAAAGTAATTTCTTCAGGAAGACATTTAAATTTAATTTTTAATTTAAAAATAGAAAAAAATGTGGAGTGAGTGATTAAATTAGAAAATAACGAAAGAGCAGGAATTTTCCATTTCGATTGGAATAACCAAAAAAGTGCATGACACACTTACTACATGTGTTACAATTGCCTTCTATATTTAATGTGACTTATGTCTCTTATCTCCTGTTATGAAATATTTGAATTGTAGAGTAATTTAATACTCTCCTACATGCAAATGAATGCATAGGGCTTTGTTAGAATGAGAGGGCTGGCAAGGCTGTGGGTGTGACAGGAAGGACAGTCTAAAGATGATCATGCTAAAACTGCCATAGGGGAAAGCCGCTTGAACTCAGTTGCAGCATCAGGGAAGACTGGGATGAAAAGACCAAATCCTCCTCAGTGTGAAGGAAGTGCATTCTCTGTCACATTGTAATTTCTAATGTGAATTTTGAAATGCCAAATAGTTGGAGTAATTTAGTTCCTTGTCTCAAGTATGTGTGTACTGAGACAGGAACAAATAGGGGATACTAACCGTTAAATATTTAGACTTATTAGCATGCCTTGGAAATACTTCTGATATCATACAAAAAGCCTGTATGGTGATGCTGAACCACTGAAAACTGTACCTGAGCGAGAGAAACCCATCTCTAACTGCACTGTACCCTGTAAGTGTGAATATTTTTATTCATATTTCGTATAGGAAACACTAAGGTTTTCAAAGTATGTGTGGCAAGTCAGAAAATGCATACTTAAGGACTTAAAAAGAAAGTTTTGATTTTGCTAATAACACATGCAAAGTCTTTGCTGAAATTTATATATATTTGACATGCAGAACTGCAACTGCACTTACATTTATGTGTACATAAAAGAAGTCTCATACAGTTCTGAATGCTGTATATTGCCAGACACCTATAAAAATGTTTTAGCTTGACTTACATTGTTAAGTGTAAAAATAGTACTACAACATGCTACCCATCAATGATTGATTTCTTGCATTTAGCAATTAACCTTTTTCCTCTTGGTTTTCTGCTATGATGAGTCACTGTTTTGATGAACACCTCAGCCAAAAATTCAAGCACTTTCACCTAAAAGCCAGATTGCTGAGAACTCCTCATAAAGCGCTAAACTAACACAGCTTTTACTGGATGAAATGATCAATGTGTGCTGAGGATACTGGAAACCTCGGAGGACTGTAAGCTGGGAAGAGTAGACCTGACAGTTCTATTGTAATATGTGTTATGCACTTTTATCTTTAGAAATATCTCATTATAACCTCAGCTTGAAGCACAAGTTCTAACACAGTACTATTCCTACTTGTACAGCCATGGCTTATACTGAATGCATTGGATTCTTGTTAGTCTTCACTTAATTTTTTTAACAAAGATCTTTTCCTTTAAATTCCACCAGAATTAGACGTCCATAATTATGCTGCAGGAGAAGCACAGTTTACTGTGCACATAAATGCAGTGTGTGTGCATGTATATACAAGTATGTATATATAGATATGTATTTATACATAATGTACATATTCACCCTCACCAATTTTGCTGACACAACAAGCTCTCTGGTGCGATTATAGTGCTGGTCCTTTCAATCTCCTTCCAGGAGAACGGATTGAAAGCAGCCCTGCCGAGAAGTTGGCGGAGTTTGTGGAAAAAAAGCTCAACATGACTTGGCAACGTGCTCTTGCAGACTAGAAAGTCAGCTGTGTCCTGGACTGCATCACAAGAAGTGCGACCAGCAGGTTGAGGAAGGTGATTTTGCTTCTGTACTCTCCTCTGGCAAGACCCACCTGGAGTGCTGCATCCAGCTCTGGGGTCCCAGCACAAGACCTGTGGACAAGATGTGGACCTGTTGGACTGAGTCCAGAGAAGGCAACTGAGCTGATCACAGGGCTGGAGCACCTCTTCTCTGAAGTCAGTTTGAGAGAGCTGGAGAAAACACTCTGGGGATATCTTACAGCAGATCCCTTGATGTGGGCAGGGTGACGGGTGGCCTGGGGACAGGACTGCTGTCTGTAATGATCAGGGCTCCCCAAGGAGAGTTGACAAGACAATAAAAAAAACGTTCCTACCACCCCAGCCAGAAGCAGGGCTGCTGAGGGCACCTAGCAGCACCAGTCCCTGGTGCCTTCCTGGGGATGGGCACAGGCAAGAACAGGGAAAGGCCAGGACATGGCCCATGGGCCTGGAGCAGCAGGACTTGTGCCTGGGCTCCATCCAGCAGAACCCATGACCAGGCAGAGCTGTGGGGAACTGAAGACTGGCCCTGCTGTGGCATCACTGGGGCAGGGGCTCCTGGACCCAAGGGGCTGGTGTGGGGACCTTTGATATGGGCAGGATGAGGGGAGGCCTGGGGGCAGGACTGCTGTCCATGACAGTGAGAGCTGGTGGTTCCCTTGGGGATCCAGAGTTCTGCTACAGAAGAAGCAGCAATTCACAACTATAGGATTTATTCCTGAAACTTCTTACATCTCCCTTTCTGGGATTGCACATGCCTCACCAATAACTGCTGAGATGTAGGCCTGCAATTTCCAGAAATGAAATACATATTGATCTGAAAAAGCAATGAAAACACTCTCATGTGTTTGACTTGGCAGAGACTGATCAGCATAAATATCCTGAGTCACTGCTTACCTATGCTGAATATCACCTCTGTCTGCTTAGAAAGCTTGTTAGCATCATGACTATTTTATGAAAAGTTAAACATTGCACTTGGAAATCTATTGGCTACTAGCACCCTGTGCTGCCAGGTGCCTGTTCATCCTGTTAGACCGTGGGGAGAGTTTGGGGCAGAACAGCAGCCTCTCCCAGCAGGACAGGGCTCAGCTGGGTGCAGGGATTGGAGCCATCCTTATTGCTGATTAGCAGGGGGTCAGTATCCAAATGCATCAGCCAGCCGCCCTCTGCTCCAAAGAATGGCCTTGGCTGCTTCAATTTACTAGAAATGGTGTAGTTACACAGTCTATTTATCTCCTTTACTCTAAACTAGCATCTCTTATTCCCATTATACAAAAGCAAAGCACCAGACATTTACCATTTTCAAGTGTTATTGAAATTAAAATTGAGCAACTATGAGAGTTTTTGTTATGTTCAAATAGCATTGTGAGTGATGCTTTCTCTACCTATTTGAAGACAAGAGGTAGGCTCTGTCTTTGAATCTGCTAAAGTTGACCAGGAACATGACTGTTCCTTGCTGTAAGACAAAAAAGGACGAGTATTGTTAATCCACACGAGTTTCCCCTTTTCATTTGCAAAAATGCCTACTGCACATAGCAGATCCCTGAGTCTGAACTTTAAAGACTTAATTGTGGGTTATCCTGTGAACTATTTAATATTAGAATTTGTAAATTGTCCATTTACTTTGGTTTGAATATGCACATGCACTGGCCATAACAGAAAACAATGCAGAGTTTTTTAGCTATCAAAAAGATATTTTTAAATTTATGACGTTAAATTAAGTAGTTAAACATCCAGATTATTTTACTTTCCAAGTTGCTTAAACCCGTGCTTTAGAGACAAATTCTTTTTATTAGTTAAGCTATAGTGTAAAAAAATCTCAATTAATCAGTTGAGCTAAATTAGGAAAGACATATGTAATAGTGTTTGAAGCTTTGCTATGCACATTGCTTTCAAATGAGGTACTCTGAACACTAATCACAAATGTGTACAAAATGGAATAATCACATTAAGGAATCAGAATACCATAACTTGGTATTTTCTTATTTAAATTCAAGTTGAATGTCAGACACAGTTAAATACGTTGCAGCTGCTTGATAAATAATTTTACCTTCCTTAGCAATTATTATGCTCAGAAATACAGGAATGAACGCAAATCAATAGTTCTGTTGTATCCTTTGAATAATCAAGATGGATGAGAACATGGGGACAGTCTGTCTAGGCAACAAAAGTCATGTCTTCAGTGAGTAACAGGATACATATCACAATGTTTTCCTCTGTGGGTTTAATCAAGTACATTTCTTTATTGAGTTTGTTGATGTTATACGTATTTTTGACAAATTATTTCTATATACTGTTAGTTTTTCTATTGCTATTATTTCATTCAAAACATTGAAGGTATTTATTTTATTAGTATCTTAAATTGTTGGCTCATTTCCTTCTAAATATGTCCTTGTCTTCTGACAGCCTTTCTTGCCCAGGTATACCAGGATTGAATTTTTTTCATAGCACATATTCAAAATAAGAAAATATAAATATCTACAAGAACTTTAGGTTTTAAACAGTGGATTTTTAAATTTTAATCTTGCAATAATAAATTCAAGTAATATTCAGCCTCTTAATGTGCTGACCTGTGGCAGTAATTCTGAAGTTCTGAGAATACAGATACCTGCCAGTTCCAAATCTTTCTGCCCATTTTGAAGCCTCAAGTCTGAGTCAGCCAAGCCTCATAACTATTTAGGAATAATCAGTTGCACAGATAAAAGCTAACAATTTTCTTTTCCTAATGGCAGTTTTGGAAGGTGTATCATACCCCAAGTTGAGGCTGATTTCTTGCTTTTCCAGGAGGGGACTCAGGAGGTAAGTATGAAGGTAGGAAGTGGATTTGCTGCCAAAAATGCCTTTGTAAGACCATGAAAGCTGGCTTGCTCAGTTGAAGCCTTGTGTGGGCCATGGTGTGCTGAATTTTGAGAAAAACACAGATTAATTGAAGAATATAGAGAGCATTGTGATTTTTGAGACAGGATTTCTGGGGAAAACAAAGGGAGTGGAATTCTGAAGATCTAGGAAACAAGACTGGGGGAGGGAGTAACTTTCAATCCCTTTTGTGGAGAACAGTAATAGAACTGAAAGGCTTAAAGTTTACATTACAAAAATTTTGATTTCAAATTGAGAAACTGTATTTGGGCTGCTGTGGGGCTTTGTGAGGAGAGTCCAGGACATAGTTGGTTCCAGCTGTCACAGGGCAAGGCTGAGCCCATGGACGAGGTGGTGGCATCTCAGGGAAATGTATTTAAGACATTAAAACAACTGAGAAGTGAAAGAATAACAAAGTTGAAGAATAAGGTGCTCCAGGAACCATCTGCATAGCACAGATTCCCCTGCAGCCTTGGAAAGAGCAGGCACTGGAGCAGGTGGGTATCTCTGAAAGGGCTCATGAAAATCCCACAACTGAGCAGGTGAAAATTGGAAGGAGGAAGTGGCGAGAGAGAAACCCCAATGTACTGACCATAATGCCCATCCCCTGTACTGCTTGACAGGGTGGGTTTGTATAGGTGTCTGAAGAGAAGGAGAGAAATAGAGCTTTGGAAAAGGGTGAGGAAAGGTGGTGTTATAATTTTTATATTTTTTCCCCCTCACTACATAAATCTATTTTCACTGGCAATAAAATGAATTACTTTTGCTGAAGTCAGGTCTGTGTTGCCTCCAAGAGTAATTGGTAAATGATTTCCATGTCTTACCTCAACCCATGACCTTTCTCATCCATTTTTCTCCCTTCTCCCTGCTGAGTCAGTGAGCAAATGGGTAGGCATTTTACTGTTATGCAAGGCTAGCCCACCACAAGAACATGTAAACAAACTTTCTATAATGCAGGAGTGAAAATGGTAAGGGGAATGCCCAGGGAGGTTTTGGCAAGGCCTCATCTGAGGTCTTGGTAAAAAGGTTAAACCATCATCTACCAGAATAAGCTTGGTAGCATTAATCCTCTCTCATAACGAGCAAAACAATGCTTCAAAATTCCGTACATTACTTTGCTGTGATCTGGTAGTGAAATATTCAGAATATATATATATGTATATATTTCTTTTCAGATTTTTTAAGCAAGGAAATTTTTTTTTTCTTCTGGAGCATACTAAAGATCACTTGAGAAAAAAAAGCTAATCTAAAATTACAGCAGTTCCATAAAATGTGATGAAGGTTCAATTGAAATCAGTCGCATTGAACCACAGTGTAGAACTGTATGGAAACACTATTCTTTTACAGTCATCATCTGATTTCTTTAAATACCAAGAGTCTACACTCAAATAAACAAAAACCTTAAAACAAAAACCTTAAATCTGTTTCTGCTACCTTGAAATTTTATTCTTCCTACATAGTTTAGGAAAGTTAAAGTAAAAAATGGAAGGATACTGGAATAGTGATAGGAATATGAAATCCAAGTGGAGAAAAATCACCAAAAAAAAAAAAAAGCCTGGCTTGTTCAATTTGACATGACAGCTGAAAGAGCTTGCTAAGCTGATCACCCTTAATAAATAACATATGTGGTTAAACATAAGGGCAAAAAAAGAGTCGTTGAACATAAAATATAGCTTTAGCCTAGGAAATAGACAACAGTAACTCACGAATATTAATGATACATCCATTTGTGCTGAAGATGAGAAGAAAAGTTTTAACCATTAGAAGAGCGACGTCCAAATTCTTCATTGTAGATTGCAACAGATCATGTGGCCTGTGCCTGAAAGACTTAAATTGATTTACTTTGCTTAGATATTTAGAATAATTTACAGTCAAAACATCTATAGATACAAAGCATCTATCTCTGCAATACTAATCAGAGATATTGAAAATCATGGCTTTTTAAAAAATATGCATAATTGGAAATTTGATATATTGCATAGAAGCAGAAGTTATGTTTCATAGATTCTGAAGAAAGACACTGTGTCTGTTTTGTTGTCTGCTGAGATGTTATGATCCATTACAAAAGAGAAACTTTGCCCATTAAGAAGATGAAATATACCTACTGCATTTCTTCCAATTATTACTTTGATATAAATATTTATAAAGCTGGACATTTTCCTGCATGAATTAGATGTAAATCATCAGATCATAACTTAACTGGATGACAGATATTTAGATAAGGTGTTTATTTTCATAAAGCAAGTGGATTTTTAAGCAAAGTTTAAATAATAATTCCTTATTTTGTGTTTTGTTAGCTGCTCATGGTTGAATAGCAAATATGTAAAATACAACAGTAGATAAAAATAATGTAATAACTTTGGTTAAATAAATCTCAGAAATAATCTTTTCCTTTAATTGGAAAAATAACAAATCTACATGAGCCCACAGGAACATTTCAGAAGAACTTTACTGTCTTTCATGTACACATAATTACAAGTTTATTGATAATGGACTGATTCCAGAAGAACTGTCAGTTCATCAATTAACTACAACACAATCTAAATTCGTTAAATTCTAGTCATACAAATTTATTTGCTTAGTTTAATTGACTGGTAATCTTTCGAAATTAGGAGCTTTTCAAAAATCGTAGCCGAAAAGAAGATTTTCTTCTAAAATATCATTCCAACCATGTATGCAGTCTTTAAAAGATCATATACATGTCACTTCTTAGATTATCTTACACAAGAATCTTATCTTACACAATATCTTAGATTATTTTAGATTATTTTACAAGCAAGCAGATGTTCATGTTGTGTTACTTGGACTATGCACTGCAGGGTGTAGATACAAAATCAGTCAGAATCACTGCTGAAGACAGAGAGATCTTGGCTTGTCTTGTGTTAAGCAATCGTGTGTGTTGACTGATGCATGAAAAAGTGCAGGCAGAAGTATTCATGACATTCATGAAACAACATGCTTTCTTGTCATGAAGGTAGATCTACTGGCTGGTTTTCTGCCTTTTCAGCATGTAACATTGATATTTCTAATTCAGAAAAAGCTGAAGGTTGGAAACTGATGAGAAGGGAACACTGTTATTACTGTGTTTTCTGTGAGTCACAAAGAAAACTGCAGCAATGCACTCATCACCCGCACATATTTGCAAGTCAGTTTATCAGTGAACAGTGGGCCAAATATCATGAACTGACTTCAGCATGTTTCTGCCACACGAAGTTTTCCTGTTTCAGCAAGGAATATGGGGATGATCTCTTCAAGGTGGAATGTTACAGCTTTGTGTCTTATGACATGGACATTCAGTAGGTGACTGGATTGACAGAATATACAGGATCCCACTCAAAGGAACATCCAGAAGATAATTCAGATGAATTAATTCTTGTTACATAGTCTTCCACTTGCAAGCAGATCTTAGAGCCCTAAATAGTGTTTAATCAAGGGAAGATAATGAGCTCATTGTTAATGGTGTGCTTACACAATGAATATATATTTTGATTCCTAATAAAATCTCTTATCAACAGATACACAATGCTTGAGTGCCGTAACATAAAAACACGTGGGAGGTCTTATCATTAAGAAAATAATTAATATTACTACATTACTAGTATATTTTAGCAAAGGTCCTCTTTTCTAAACAAAATCTGCATAAATTATTTTTAAAAGTCATAATTAGAATTTGTTACCTCATGTGGTAGCATGCTTAAGTATCAAACTCTTGATTCACTGATTACCCATCTGAAAGAAAAGGTCCTATAGAGGAAAACACTGAGCAGAATTCTCTCAGCAGGAAAGAGGAAGACCCATAATGAATATCTCTCTCTAGGCCACTTGAAAATTAAAAATTGATTAATAAATTTTAAGATCAAAAGGGATCAGTATGACTGCTTTTTTTTAAAGTGAGATTTACATGCTTGTATTTGTGTATTACATATTTCCACTCAAGAGATTTTCAAAGGTAATAGCCTTCTATTCATTTATTATTTACAGAATTACAATTTTAGCTTATGATAACATAGTGTTTTACTGTGCAAGAGATAGTGGAATGAAATGGGGAGGGGGAGGAACAAATTACTTACTTAGAGATGGCTAGTGCTGTACTTAGCCATTTACTTCCCATTTAGTTTGAGAGGTCAAGGCATCTCTGTGAGCCTAAGCCAAGGAATGGAAACTTATATTGTAATTTCCCTTAATGCAGAAAATCCTACAGGCTCTTAAGTATGCACCACACATTTCCTGAAAACATCAAGTTAACAGAAGAATATGACTAGGAATTAGGGTTTTCTGCATTGGAAAGTGAGGGACTGAAAGGAGTTGAAGTATCATGACAAACCTGTATTGGTTGAGCTGAAATTTGGTTGCTGTTGAATGGACATCTAATGACAAATTCATGAAGTACTATTAGTCATTAATAAGACAGATTTGTTGTAGGAACAATAGATGGTGCCATCACAAAGAAAGAAAATGGTTTTAAAGTAAAGAGAAATTTTATCTCCCAACTTTTAGCTTCTTGAAAAGCTTCAAAGCATTTAAATAGAGCCATCAAAATCTTTATTACGTGGAAAAATTAGATCTCCTGATTTTGAAATACAGTTATGATATTTGTAAAGGTTTAGAAGCTATTTGTTAAAGGTCACTTTCTGTGGTAAGCAGGTTTGTTAGATTCACAGGAAAAATACTGGAAATGAGTAGCTCTCTGGAAACGTAAAATGAAATTTCTCTGTAAAATTCAAGCAATGTTTATTAGATTCCAAGAGATTGTATCATTCTGTAAAATAAAGCAATTGATGTATTACATACCAAAATTCAGCAGTATTTGCAACTTACTGGGTATTTTTTAATATATTAATATTTCAGTTACGTAGTGCAAGAGTGAGTTTCTATGACATCTTGTAGAACAAAAATAAGTACAAATGTTTAAATATATCCATTGCATCTCACAATTCACAACTGAAAAAGATGGTAAGATGTTTTAAAGGGCAGTGATGAAAGTGGGTTTTTGTAACACATTTCTAGTTTTGTGGCAAATAAATCAATATCTGCAAAAAACTTTAACTATCTCTTCAGAAGACCTACCTCTGCCATTGAAAAGAGTCTTTGTTTTTCAGTTTTTTAATATCCCATACTGTAGATATAGGGACAATTTCTTGGAAGCTTCAAAGAACATTCTAAGGTGGACTCCCATTAAGAATTGCTAAAGTCTCAATGGCTCAGGTAGAATGAGAGGAATTCCTATTGCTCCCATAATTTGTCCTTTTCATGGCAAGATGTGTATGTTAATTTGGAAATTCTCCATTAGGCCACATTTGCGGTCTTTTTCTTCCTATCTCTCATTTGAATCAATTCCTTAATAACTTTAGGGTTTTCTATTTGATTTTTTCTCAAACCTATTTTCTTACCATACCTTTTGTTTTGTTTTGTTTTGGTTTGGTTTTTTTTTTTGGTAATTAAATTGAAAAATCAATAGATGGAAAATGTGACTTCTGGTTAGTATAGCTGCTAACAGGTAATTTATTTTAAAGTGTTCAGATGTGTGTGATATGACTTACCTTCATTACTTTACAGTTTAAAGATCCAAGTCAAAGCTAATAATAGTCAAGGTTAATATTTCTGAATAAAATCCAAGAAAAGGAATTTAAATGGTATTTAAATGAAAGGGCTTTTCCCCCCATAAATACGGAATGCTTGCTGCTTTGATTTAATATGCATCTCAGGTTTTGAATATAAAGTTTGAATTGAATGACAACTGCGAGTTCTGGTGCTGCACAGCTCAGCACCTAAAGCCATTTATGATTCAGAAAAGAGCTCTGCTCTGCTTAGTAGGTTTTTTCAGACACTACTTAACACAAGTCACAGGATCAGACTCTGAACACTATGGCAACATCCCAATTTTTAAAAATTTAATAATTTAGAGGCAAACACACTAAAGGAGACTCAGCTTTATGAAAACATTCAACCACTGTTGCTTCTTAGCTATGTACCTTGAAAGAATCTATATGCTATTTTCTTGCAAAGAAAATTGTTCACTACTCCTGCAATTTGGCTGATGTGTAGCAAGGAATTCAAGATGGAGAGAAAGTGAAAGGAAGAATGGCTAAAGTCTGTTCACACAAGTCATGCCTAGGAATAAGGACCTAGGTCACATCTTTTCTTGAGAGGTTTTCAGTAAAATACACACTCAATATTGGAAACACTGACCAGTGATTTCCCAGGGAATATGTACTTACACTATAAACTGATGTTCTCATTTCTGTTCTCACACTAGCTACTGAAAAGGAAATTTACTCCTTTTTTAAGACACTAACACTCCTATACCATATACCTGTTTTCCCTATTCCCTGCAAAAGGTCAGTGACAGTCAGAAAAATGCTATAAGCAATGTAATTTTTCACATTGAAATGTCTAGTAGACAAGCATCCACACTCACAAATCAAGTTTGAATTTCGAGCTGGGAAATTTATTCATTTTTCCAGGCAATGTGAGAAAGTGTGAAGTAGTTCTCTGGCAACAAAATTGCCCTGAAAATTATTCTTAAACTTTTGATTTTACCCTTTCTCCTCAGAAGAGCTCTGGACTGGGAGTTTAAGAGATTAGGCAAGGAATACAGGCTGCTGATTGCCCTCGAGCTCTATGGTTTGTATTACTGATTCCATGGAGTTCAGACAGAGTTTCATGGACTTAAGAATTATCAAATAGTATGGTTATTGGAACACACTATATATATAAACTATCTTTGAAAAAAAATATGGAAAACAGGAATTTTAGACTCATGTTCAAACATTTCTAGAACTATTAATTTAGAACATTATAACTTTTATTTTCTGTAATACCTGCTAATATTATTTCATGCTTACCAATGGAAGACACTAAAATAGCTCATAATATCCAGCAAGGTAAAATACTGAATGGAAGAAAACCTATCTTGTGTAGAGTTATTCTGGCTGGCATTTATTCCCTAATTAGTTTATTCACTTGGTCTTTTGCTTTATTTAATCCTGACTCCTCATCTTTATAGGGTAACTGTGCACAAAAATAATCTGTTTCAGCTGATTTGCTGAGGTTCCTTGGAAAAGCTTGAAATCTATGCATAAATGGTCTTATACTGAATACATCACCCTGCTAGTTTTGTATGCTTGAAAGAGTAATCTTTCAAACATACTTAATTTATGCTAAAGAGATGCAAGTGAAGTTTTCTTGTAATCAGTAAAACTCAAAACCTGAAGGAATATTTTCATAATTTTACTACCTGGAAAATCTGTAGGATGTACCTAAGTAGTGCTCACTTAATTTTTACATTAAATTTACATTTACAGAACACTATATTATCATGCATTCAACTGAATGCCGTCTAGTGTTTCAAAAATATTATTCTTAAAAGTAATTGTTTGATACAAAAGTGTGAACATTGATATGTTACCATGGTTTTAGCTGTTACAAATCAATGTGAATATACTACCATTCATGAAGGAGTATAGATAGTAGTCATATTATTCTCTCAACTGGGTAATGAAATCAAGATTAATCTGTTCCTTGCAAGAATAATTTCACACAGTGAACCAGTTGCTTTGAATTCATTTATGAGTCAAAGACTGATCATCTCCCAAACTTTTGACACAATTCAGGAAACCTCATCACATGAAACTCTTGACATTAGTTGTAAACAGAAAAGAAGTTCTATTATTTCAATAACAAATGAAAAGAATAAATCTTATTTTTACTATAAACAATGCATATAAAGAATTTTGGATTTTGAAAGATTTGTTAAAAATAAATGAGACTAGACTGAATGAAATTTTTACACTGCTACTCAGTGTCAGAACTCCAAAATGAAAACATGTGGGGTTTCAGGGATTTTTAAAGAAAAATAGGGTAATAGATATATCAGATATCTTATATTTAATGAAAATTAATTAACATACAAGAGAGTTGTCTGTGATACTGCATGTTTTTGATGGAGTTGTGGCAAGAGGTTGATGTTTTAATCTCTCGAAGATAAATAGCACATTCCAAGTTCATTTCCAGCACTGATATTTTGAGACACAACTGCAAAAAAGTTACAGTTTAAACTGGAGTCAGTGACAAAACTCCCACTGACATGAAGGTTTCATCCTTCACACTTAACTGTCTGGGCTAATCTCAGTCTCATAAAGTGGTAACAGCAAAGAAGTGAAAGCCTATTTTCAACAACATTTTCTCAATATTCTAATTTGCTGTTTTCTCCATTCTAACAAGTATATGAGAAATACAGAGGTGAGTCTAACATAAAATTGTGTGTCCCGTCTCAATCTAGTTGGAATGTCAACATATTCCTGCTAGTCACTTGAATGATGGTTTACTTCACAACACCTTTTGATTCACTGTGAAGAAATGACTGGAACTGATGCAGAATCTAGCAGAGATGTAACAGGGAGGTGACATCAATTCGCAGTATCTAGACTGCAAAAGCAGGCTTATTCTGCCTGTAGATCAAGGTAATGATGAAAATTGCACAAACATGGAAATTGCTGAGGAAAATAGCAAATGGAAAAAATGAAAAATGCATCATGTTCAACAGATGTTTTCCTATTATAAGGAAAAGACAAAGGGTAGAAGTGTTGGCCTGGCCAATCCTAAGGCAATCTGAAGGAAAAAAGAAATATTAATAAATATAAAGAAGCAAATAAATAAAATGTCTGCTTTAGCTATAAATAGCTCTATGTACAATTCAACTCTTTGCAGGCTACAGGATGCTGCTTGTGAACCACTGCTATTATAATATTAGAGACAAAAAGATCAGAAAAGTTTCAGTACGACATACAGCTGCTGCCCTAAAGAGATTCAGTCCTTTGGAATAAAGAGCAGCCATCTACAAATAAACAACCTAGTAAACAAGGCAGCACACCTATGCAAGAATTTTAGAAAAAAACACCAAACCAGTAGAATAGGCAGAGAAATATAAAAAGTTTTATGTGATAAAGAAAGAACTGAAAATTATTATTTTATGGATAACTTTACACTGACAGTTTGGGTTGTGCCTTACATTTCTCAAATGCCATGATCTTTTAATAATTTATCCTACAAAATACTACTTTTCACCTATGAATTGCAGAGAACAAATTAGTTTTTCTCCAGAAATATTCCTTGTAGCTGACCTTTGCAATCATTAACCAGGAGAGGAAGAAAAGCATTACTGCTGCTTTAATTTGTCACTTTTTTTTCAAATATTGTCTCATTAAATATTGCCTTATTATTTTTTTCCCCTGTAAATTCTCTACATTTTGTGGACATTTTCCTTGTATAATTATTTTTACAGAAGAATGCAGTATCCTCTGGATAGTTTTGCCAGAAATGCAATGAGAATTCCTATGCATTTTTTTCCAGATTAGGATGTTTCTGAATTCATATTATGTAAGAGAAGACATCCATAAACATTTTTTTCCTAAAAATTTTAATTTACTGGTTGAAAAGTGAGGGGAAAGAATGCAAATCATGAGAACTTTTATTATTATTTTTTTTGGCCTCAGTAATTCCCTAGGATGGTGACAGTTATTTAAAAATCAAAGGTTATGAACTTTTAGAGATTTATAAGAAAACTTATTACTTTAATATTGCACTCTTGGACTTTATCTGGAAGCTAAAATTTGACTGCTGTAAATGGTTGGTTTTAAAAGATGCATAATCAATTTTAACTCTTTTGACAATATTATGTTTTGACAACCAAACAGCAAAGCCTCAGCATGAGCAACTCCTGTTTTTATTGAAATCAACAGACAGAAACCATAAATAATTATTAATGTCCTGCTGGTAATACCAATTAGCTAGCATCATACAGACACTACTGAAAGCAAGTACAGGGTATTGCATAAGAGATTTAGAGGTCTGAGCTACACAAAAAAATATAAATTTGAATGTACCAATGCCATAAATTTTGTCTCACATGCTTTTCAGGGTTGGCAAAATTTATAATGCTCAAAGGCCATTCTATTAAGACTACTTCATATTTTTATTTCTCTGTGCTCAGTAGCAGCAGTAGACAAAGTCAAGCGTGCATTTCAAAAACAGTCATTATAATATTGAAGCTTAAATATGGTGGTAAACTCTGAGATACTCTGGTACAGTGCAGCCAGGAAGTGAAATTTCATCTGTAACAGCAGCTTACTATTCGCACATCACACAAACCACAAAGAGCATCTCAAACCCCTGCTGAACTGTGAAACAAAAGGAAAAGATGGTAAGTGTGCTGGAAGATATTCTCCACATTTTTGCATGTTCGCTGCCTTCTGTTCTGTAAGGAAAATGAAAGATGGTCTAAATAGCAGACCTTCAGCTCAGTGGCTAGGAAACCTGGCTGTTTTCCTCCTCCATTTTCAGTTGGTAAGTAAATCCCTATCTTTGCTCCTGCTCAGACAAGACACTGTTCAGTGAGGATAACTGTTCTAACATGGAGTATGTTAGCACAGGTTGTAGATGCTTCACCTAAATCAGTGCGCTGTGCTGCTCACTGTGTCCAAGTTGTTGAATACTTGAAATGCATGGGTCCTAATTCCAAAGAGATGACCAGCGGTCATCAAAGATAATGACTGTTCTAAGTCACCACTGTAGCCAACAAAATGAATGAGCATTTCAGAAAATAAAACTGACTAAGAAATTGAAAGTACTTGAAGTTTTTTGTTACTGGTGAAAACTCTAGCAGACAATTTTTATTTTTTTCCCCATATTACTAGAAGCTATGTCTATGCAGCCTACGTCTAAAATTTGCTGCCATTTTCTTTGGCACAAAAATGATTGAGAGAGTTAAAATAGCTTTAAGCTATCATTAGAGTCTAGTAGATGATGGTGTAGTCATTGAACCAACTTAATTTACGATCTCTATCCACATTTCCATGCCTCTTCTCAAAGACATTTCAATACTCTAGTATCTGACTGTTGCTGCTTTAAGAGCATCTTAAAACTCTTCATTATTGTTATATTGTGAAGATGGGGCTCTGTCATATCACAATGGTGCTACATTTAGAGCTTTCAGAAAGCAAATAACTAAATACATTCTTACAGAAAAATGTTCACTGAGTATCTGACATTGACTTCAACAATCAATACAACTAACTTTAGTAAACTCAGAACTGTCATAGAAACCTGTTGGGTTTTCTTTCCAAAACCATGATAATACAAACAAGGTTGAATTCTAACATCGAGGTTGGTCACATTGTCACATTCCAGTGTTACCAATACTCTCTGGATGATACTGCAGGAAGATGCTATTCCTTAAAAAAAAAAGAAAAAAAAAAAAGAAAAACAACTATTAGTTAAATGTTGGCTTCATACCTCCTGGTGCTTCTTGAAAAATACAGTACACTTCTGAGTTCAGCTCTTTGAACAACATTCAGTGACTCCTTTTATGATTTTTTCAGCTGCAAGGATTAGAACTGTAAGGTACTATCCAAGACCTTGGAGTGCAGACTGTACAGAACAGTAGTGCTCGCAAGAAAGAGAGGAAATTTAAGGAAAACTGAGTGGAACTCCTAAGAACTTAACCGGGGAATAAAAAATCACCAGGAAAAACCCCTGATATATGGTGACAACAACTTACCTTCATATTCTTAATCAGAATCACTGCCAGAGGCAATATGTCTGAGCAAAACGAACATAAATGCTGCGAATTTCTTAGACAGAAGATCTATTGTTTAATTTCTAATAAGTCAACCTCTGCTTTTTTGCTCTGCAAATCAATGTTTTATGACTTCCAGGATTTTTCTGGCAATAGATATTCTGTTACTCTGGTCAGGTTACAAATCTTGGTATTCATTCCACACACTTCTTTCTAAGAGTTGTCCTACATATATAAGGGAATGTGCTGCACATTGACAGCTCTCTTGATGCTATATTCCACTCAAATCATCTTTGAAAACTCATTTCTGCTTGGTGCTTTATATCCAGAAAGTAACCAGCTAAAATTTGCAGTGATTGGAGGTAGCAATCCACAGAGCCCACAGACAGGCTATGACCTACCACTGCTGCAATCTTCAGGTGGGTTTCATTTCCTGGCTGTTTGGTTTCTTTTACACAGTGAGTCCTCCAGGTCATGACACATTGCTAAATTTGTAACTTGTGGTCACCAGGTGAAAACAAAAAGGGGAACAGCTATCCTGTGACTGGAAATCAGTGTTCTGATAAAAGAGAGATTTGCCTGTACTTGAAGTACTGGCTGGGCCTCTGTTCTTTGGCTTTTAAATAAAAATCTTTCCCCTCTCATCTTTCCCTTTTACTTGTGCCTCTAGGGCCAAGAACTGCTTCTTCTGTATTCCTCAAAATCACTAGTCACAATCGTGTTGATATTATGTTTGGGACCTCTGCAATGCATAATTTCATAACTAATCAACAGAAATTTCCACAACAGTTCTCTTCCAGGGTAGACAATTAATCAACAGTTTTCATCTTCATTTTTAGACTAATTCCTCTTTTTGTTCCTCACCCTCTTTTTTTCTTTTGCTCTACTGATTTAATTTTTAACTAGGATTTAAAACCGGGGCAGGCTTGTATATCTATTGCATATATATATATTTACTTTTATGTATTTGAGAAGCATCAGTGCTTCAGAACTCGGGCTCATTCAAGTGATCAAGCAAGGGTTTGGCCTCTTGTATTAGACTGAAGGCAAACTAATGCAGTAAGGCTGAGAGAGACACAGGTGTGTCTAATTCAAGAAAAATTTATCCATTTCTTCTTATTGCCTATAATGAAGGTGTTTAAATAGTACTCAGACTTAGAACTAAGCTTACAGTGAATACTATGATGTGAAAGAGAATAAGCATTTTTAGGCATTTAAAACTTTATAAATCAATATTTATTTTGACAAAAAATCAGGAAAGCAACACCATGAAATTAAGGTTCTGAGTCCAACTCTGCGAACAATATTCAATGATTCATTTTATGATCTTTTCAGCAGCAAGAATTAGAACTGTAAGGTACTCTCCAAGACCTTTGAGCCCAGACTGTACAGAACAATAGACCTCATATGAAAGAGAGAAAATTCAAGAAAAATTTAATGGTACTCCTAAGAACATAAAAGTCGGGGGAAAAATCACGAGGACGAAAGCCTGATACGTGGTGACAGCAACTTACCTTCATATTCTTGGTCAGAATCAATTAATTAATTATTCCCAAGCCAGTAAAAACATCTAAATATTTCCAGGTAATAGATATAGGAGTGCAATTTCCCTGGGGCTGGCAGCTCTTTCAGAATTTTTTTCTCCTTGTTGATATTTTCTCCGAACTTATTTGGCCACCCTTCACCATGTTTGCATATTAGTGAAGAGTGTGGCAATGGAATTGCAAGCCAGAGAGCCGTAATCATCCCTGCTCTGGTGTGGGCTCAGGAACAGCACACAGATCCTCTCCCCTGTGGGGCTTGCTTCTCACCACAATTGAAAAGCTTTGGGATGCCTTGCTAGCATGAGCAGCTGCTCTGCCTTCTGGCACCTTTCTGTCCTTTGTTCCCAAGGCATCCCTGTGGCTGGAGCCACCAAGCAGGCAGCAGTGCCATCAAGCTGCTCTCCTGGCTAAGGGGAGGAGAGCCACATCTCCCAACAGGCTAATGAAAAGGTGACACCAGAGAAGCCCTCCGACGTTGAGAACAATAATTGAAGATAGAAAATTCATTTGTGAACAGTCAAGTTCTTTCTGTAGATGACTCAGTGGTTACCTTCAAATAAATCACAAAGTGCAATCATTTCTGTAGAAGAAAATAAACTCTCTTGTTTCTGTTTGCTTAGTTTGACAGCCTTTGTAAAAAATACTCTATTCCAGAATGCGGGGCTGCTTAACATATTTCCAAATAAAAAAGAGAAATGTCAAATAAGAATATCTAAACTATTTTTTTGTTGAATTTTTTTTCCCACTTTGATCCTAAAACTACAAAGAATTTATACGTGAGGTTAAAATTAAATGTTACACATGCGGTTAAACACTATACTGAACTAAGTTTTGGCTCTTCTCTTTTCCAGGAAGATTTGCCCAAATTAGTGTTTATAACTGTGAGCAAATTCATAGATTTTGCAGCTGTTATCATTAGTAATGATGTAATTATGACTCTATAATATTAACTCAAGCTCTATTGCCCTATTATTTTAAACAAAAAGCAGTGTTCATTCTATGTAGTGACTTGGAGTCTGAGTTTTTTCCTCCATTATACTGATGCAATAGCATGAAATAATAGAATAATTAAGTCTATCTATGCTGTAAAAAGTGAGAGTGCCTTTCCAAGGCTCAGCACAGCTTTTTATTACCACAGAATGTTCTGAGTTGGAATGCACCCATAAGGATCATTGACTCCAACTCTTAAGTGAGCAGCCCATACAAGGATCAAACCTTGGCATTATTAGGACCACACTCCAACCAGCTGAGCTAATTTCAGTGCTGTTTGCCAACTGGGCCATCAACCACACACATTTCTCTTTGGTGTCTCTGAAGGGGCAGCCAGAAGTGTGTGGCAGAAGGAGAGAACAACACGTGTGTGCCCTGTACCAGGTCTGGCAGGTGGCAGGGCTGGAGGAGTCACTGGTTGGAGATGCAGCTCTCTGGTGGGGCTTGCCCATGTGGTGTCAGGACCAGGCACACACCAGGACTCAAGGTCACTGGGCTAAGGCCAGCAGAAGTTTGTACATGTGCCCTGATAAAGTCACTCCTTCCCTGCAGGTTGGACAGGTGTTGACAGAAAGCATGAGCACAAGGAGGACCTAAACTGATTGCCTTTCAGTAAAGAAACTCTGTCCCATCAATGTAAATCCTAGAGAAGAAATTCAAGCTGAAGCCACAAACATTTCACTGACTGGGTTACACTTGTGTATTAAACCTCATATTTTAGTTAAAGTCAGTATTATGACTATTTGAATAAAACCCCCCATGAGTTTTTCAAATCTTCACAGGAAAAAAGAACTGTAAGATATTATGAGGCTATAGCAGAAGGGATTTTAACAAAGTTTCAAGAGTACAAGCTGCTAAAATTAGGTTATATTGCAAAGATGGTTTCAACTGCATTTCTGCGTTAATTACTGTTACCACAAAAAAACCCAACCAAACAAACAAACCAACAACCTGTGGCTTATCTATCTTTGAATTAAGCTTTTCTATTATTATTATGTTTGTCTACAGATTAAAAAAATTCTATTTTAGTCCTGAAACTTTTGCTGGAATTCAGTGGGCTCGTACATGAGGAAAGTTTACAGGATCAAACATCTCTTCTGTAAAAGTTGGCTGTTTTTAACATCATGGAACTAAAACGAAGTCCTAATTAAGAAAATGTTGCAGAATATGTTTATAATACCATGTAATATTACTTCTCTTTTTTTTGTACCAAATTTGCAATATAAGTGTACTTTAATCTTGTTTTTATCCTTTTTGAACAAAATGGCTCTTATAAATATTACCTTTTATCGTCACACATTTATGCCTGTAAATGTTCAATGGTTACTGAATTCTTATAGCTGACTTTATTATTGGTCCTTAATTTTTGTTTAGGATTTTCTGATTAGTGATTTGATGGCATATTTATGTATTTTTCATCTTACAAAATCAAATTTTGTGCTATGTGAGGGTGCTGTGCAAGAAAACATATGAAATTTTACATCTACTTCTCAGAAAATAATGTATTATGATCCAGAAAATACTAGTGAGAACTTATTTTTTCCCATACTCTGCAGTCAACAGAACCAGCAGGTCTCTCTGCTATTACTGTGTCACAAAGAGAGATTTAATTGACTGTTCTATGGGACAGCAACGAACTGTTGGACCTCTAATGTGATTTCTAGGCTACACAACTCTAAAATCTAGTAATACAAACTTAAAAAATATGTAAGTCTCTTGGAGGCTTTTTGCTGAAGTAGTTACTGGGCATTCTGGAATAGCTATTCAACAGGTATGTACATCCATAAAAGCAGAAGTAAATTAATTGGGAACATGATGATACGTTTCCCACTCTGAGTGTAAACAATTGTAACTTGGTAATTTATTGCGCATTTTGAAGTCTCAGAAAATTACTCTTTTTTTTTTTTCCCTAGAAAACATAAGCAACTCTTTTCAATGATACTCTTTCTACCACTGGTTTTGGTTTTGGTTTTTGTTTTGGCTTGTTTTGTTTGTTTTGCTAGTCACAGTTCAGCATCACATCCAGGACTGCATCATTCTAAGTTAAGTGAAAACACCAGAGATGATCATCACCCACAGTTCAGAAATTAGGCATTTGGAAGTAAGAAATAATGTACAGAGACAGACAGAGAACTAAAATCTGAGGAAACTAAGAAGCTTTAGAATTTTACATAGTAATAATGTACCCAGCTATAGTGAAAATCCCTCATTTATATTCCAAACAGAGAAGTTCAAGGGACTTTTAAAAGAAAGCAGGAAAGTTTTATTGTAGGTGTTGTCAGGGAGTTCATTTTAAACACTGGGGAAGAAGGAAGGAGGATATTTTGAAAAAAAATTGTTTGAAAAATGAGATGGGTAAAAGACTCAGGGACAGGGCTGACATCTTCATGGTGAGTGTGAAATGATAGATAGGAGAGGAGAGATCATGGAAGACCCTGAAAATGAAAAAGCCTATTATGTTTTACATTATAAAGCAAAAAGAATGAGTGGAGCAATACACAGTAAGAGGTGATATGGTCAAAATGAAGACTAACAATAGTCTTTGCATCACTGTTCTGAATAGATATGAAAAGTACTGGGCTTTTGGGAAAGCAGAGAGACTTGAGGTATCTAAAGTTTTTGCTTAGTGACTGAATCTTCCAGAACTGTTCAATGCAATATATAACAGGATATTTAAGGAGAATTTTTTTTTAAATAATGGTCTCTCTATTACAATCCCAGGAGCTCTACTGAAAACAGAAAAGAAGAAAAAACACACATTAGTAGTGGTAAAGAGAAAAATGTGCTAAGAAACATCAATTAAAAACTTGGCATGAAAGGAAGCATTTAGATTAAGAACCAATTTTGAGAATTATCCACATATAGCTACTAACTCAGTACAAGTGCTGACAATTACAGATTTGGCCCTAAAGTGTTGTCTGCAGACTTACTTGCAAATCACTGTGAAATTCTCAGCACATTTTTCCTGATCCTTGGTTCTTCCTTCTCCCCCTCCACAAAATAGCCTAAGTATAATAATGGAGTTTGCTTAGAGCTCCTTCAGCCATCACCTACTGGTGCACCTGAAGTGAAATTCAGCTGTGTGTAAAATGTCAGACAATTTAAGCCTCTTTGAGTATTGAAGAGAAGTCTACAGAGTGCTTGGACTTTCAACTAGTCTAGATTAAAAGGAAAAAAAAACCCAAACTTTTCTTTTGTTCTGAACAGACTACCCCTTCTGGTATTTTGCCAAATGTAACCAATCCATTGCTTATGTTATTCAAAGGGATAGACATAAGGTCTTAAATGAATGTAGACAAGATCTTTTCACTCCTTGTCATTGAAGTAAAAATCTCCTAAAGTTTTAAACAATTATTTCATTGGTGCAATGATTGCAAGTGTATAACCTGTGAGAAGTCTTCTGCTTGTCTAGTCCTAGATTTTTGTGTGGACTTTGCATTACCCATAAAAAACATAGTGTAGAGATCAAAGTTAACTCCACTTCTAGCAGCAGTGAAAGCACAATAAGGTAAACACACCACTTTTCTCTGAGCAGAAGTTTAGCACAAGCACTGGAAAAATTTGATTGATTTATCTGAATGCTAGTTGTCTTGCAAGAGATCAGATTGGCACTTACAGCGGCAGCTGAGTGAAGCCATGTAGTGCGGTTTCACTTCCAACAGCAAAATATTTTTCATGATTTTCTGAGGGTCAAATTTCACCATCTCCCAGAAGAAACTTTTGTGAAAATTCTGTGACATTGAGCACCTATTGGCACTATATTGGCTTTTTATAGGTTAAAAGCTCTACTGTGGAGGAACATCTACCTTGCTTCATAAAAACTATTTTTTGCTAGCCTGATAGTGCCTTCTGCTACGAAGTTCTCCTAGCTAACCTAAGCCAGGAACACTTGTCATCAGTCAATGCAGTGTGCCACAACAGAGCGTGAGCCAGTGTATCAACAAGGGTGCCAGATCCTTTGGAACTCCAGCCCTTTCAGAGACCATGGGTGTTTTGCCCAACAAAAACAAAACATTCGTTGTTCGCACAGGTGTTCATGCAGTTGTAAAAAGTTTCCTCTCTCCATGCCACATCAGGGTCATAGATTCCCTCTGGTCCTTCCTTAGGACATAGAGCATTTCTATTTATATCACTTTCCCTTATTCACCACAATCACTGGTGATTATATTCTGCATTAAAATATGAAATAATTTAAAATACAAATTTTCTGAAGGGACAAATCAATGGTATGACCTCAGCCAATGAGCTGGCATGCACTTGAAAGAAAGAAGAATTTGATATACTGGTTGTACTTCCTGAGCCATAGGTTTACATGGAATAATTCCACACTGGTGATTAGGTAAATCATTATTAATCCATGTGTTTTCAATAGCTGATATTTGGGGATTTTCAGACAGTTCTATACTTGGTCTTTGAGTTTACCATGTAAGATCAGCATGAAAGGGAGAAAAAAATTAAGGTTTATAAAAAACTTAGCGATATTAGAAATTCCTGGAACATAGTGACATTTAAAAGGGGTATTAAATATCAAACACTTTAAAAACACATCCTTCATTAACTTTAAACAGAGTTTGACATTGCCAATTTAGGATGGAGGGTGTGAAATGGAAAGGAATTTAATACCAACCAAAGGAGGAAGGCAAAAGAAACACTGCCTGTCTCTGCTTACCACTGAAATGCTTTTTCGCCTTCGTTCCACTCTCCTTTTCCCCTGAGTGATCAGAAAGAGCATGTGTGTGTGTCAAATCATTCTGGTTTCAGTTTTCTTTGCCTGCTCTTTTCCTCTGTCCATTTTGCTGGTCGTCATAGTTACAGTGACCTCAGTCGTCCTCGTCTTTCAGGGTCTTACAAGGATTTTTTAAGCTTTCCCTTGTAACAGTGCTTTGCCATGCCAGCTTGTCTAATTCTTTAACTGCAACTACATTTCTTAATCTATTTGTCCCAGAAGTCTTCCCCTTTTCTGTGCTGCGTCTTCATATACTCCTCAGAGCAGGCTGGAAGTGCTCTGTTTTCATCTTCAGCCCTGTATCAGTTTCTTTCTGATAAGACTTCTCACCTTTAATCTTTTCCTTCCTAACCTTTGAGTATTATTATACTTTGGCCTTGTCTTTAGCTAGCTTTAAAGTGGCATTTTTATGTATCTTTTAGAATAAGTTAAACTAGACAGTCAGGGGTGTAGAATCTCAAGCAGACTTTACCAGCCTTTTTTTTTAAATTTATTTTTTTTTAGTCCCTTTCTCTGACTTCTGGTTATGAAGGAGTCTGACCAAGGCAGCTTCTGCTGTACTTGACAGGACCAAGGTCAGCCTTAAAACCACAGAAACATGAGATGGCCCTTGGCTTCTCCTCAACTCTTAATAGGCTACCGCAGAGGGGCTCCTATCATCTCTTCCTGTCAGGCTACTACTGTTACAACTGCTGCTGTAAAGGGGCTAATCACTGGCAGGGAAGAAAAAGCAAGGTGCTAAGTACCCATGAAAAGCTCATGACGTTCAAGAGGCCAGTGAAGGGTTCTGCATGTGGATCAGAGCAACTCCAAATACCACAGAGGCTGGGTGGAGAACGGATTGAGAGCAGCCCTGCTGAGAAGGATTTGGGGTTGCACACACGACCCAGCAATGTGCACTCCCAGCCCAGAGAGCTGGTTGTCTCCTGGGCTGCACCCAAAGCAGTGTGGCCAGCAGGGAGAGGGAGGGGATTCTGCCCCTCTGCTCTGCTCTGGTGAGACCTCACTTGCAGTGCTGCATCCAGCTCTGGGGCCCTCAAAATAAAAAGAATATGGGTCCATTGGAGTGAGTCCTGAGGAAGCCACAAAGGTGACGCAAGGCCTGGAGCACTTCCCCTATAGAGACAGGCTGAGAGAGCTGAGGTTGTTCAGGTGGAAGAAGAAAAGTCTCCAGGGACACCTTATAGCCCCTTCCAGCACCTGAAGAGGGTCCATACAAAACCTGAAAGGGGCTCTTTTAAAGAGTCTGTAGTTATAGAACACGGGGTAATGGCCTTAAATTGAAAGAGATTGGGTTTAGAAGACAGCCCAGGAGGTGGTGAGAACTGGAGAGAAGCTGGGGATGCCCCATTACTGAAGTGTTCAAGGTCAGGTTGGATGGGGCTTTCAGCAACCCAATCTGGTGCCTCTGCCTATGGTATTTAGGTTGGAACTAGAAGATCTTTACAATCCCTTCCAATGCACAACATTCTATGATTCATGAATCCATGATTCTTAGATTTTGTGATTCTATAATTCTGTGATTCTATGATTTCACAATTCTATGTTATGTCAGGGATGAGTGTGTCTTCTGTTGCTGGGTACAGGGTTTACCCTACGGAAAGAAAGTATGTTCCTTTTGGCACAGAAAATTGTGACTCCTTTGTGGACTTGCTCTGTTTGAAAAATTTGGCCAAAATTTGGAGTAAGGACTGAGATTTCTATGATGATTTTCATATTAGCATTCAAACAAGTTTCAGAACCACGTTTTGTCCGTATCATCTGTTAATCTCAATGCATAAAACAGCAACAGACCTGAGGCACTCACATTATAGTTACATCAATAAAGCTACAGACAGCTTAAACAAGAAAATGGGCACTTAATAGTTGTTACTTGGTAACCCTTTAAATTAAAATGGTGTGCATAATGTAAGTGTCCTCTAAACTATTATGGAATTGTAAACTACACAGTAAGCAATTATATTTGTCTTTTCCATAGATACAAAAACATCAGAGCTGAGCTAGCTTATACACATACACATTTTAAAGTTTCTTAGGTATTAACTTAGCACCAAACTCTACTTTAAAAAAATGTATGTATGCTAAATATATATTAAAATATGTCTGAAACAGAAATGCTGACGGTAAATATACACAACTGCAGCTTCAATGGATACTTGCAGCACTCTAGTGGCCGTTCTTCGTAAATGCAACCCCAAAAACTGAAAACTTAAAAAACCACACCCTAACAATAAAAATTAAAGGGCTGCAGAGTTAGACATAGGGTTAGAAAGTTCTGAAAATGACTAATAACATTCTGCTGTGCATTTAATTAAATTTATTCAAGCAAAACTGTTTTAATTTAACCATATCTTTGCTCCCATTAAAAATGTAAAGAAAATAGGTTGGAGTAGAAAGCATTATAGTTTGTGGTCATTTTATCTTTTGATGTACTAGCTCACTAGGTCAAGAAAACAATCGCTGGGAGCTTTAGATAATTCACTTTTCCTTCATCCCACTGAGGGAAGTAACAGGCACAGTGCATCTGCATTAGATGTGTGATGGGAAGAAGGTATAATACACAGCTCTGATCAACAGAGTTGAGGCATGTGAATGTACTACTGCTTATTTGTAAGCAAGATGATACTGTACTAACATAAAATAAAATGTGTGTGACAGGAGGGATCTTAATTACTTCAGACACCCTCTCCAATTTTAATTTCTAAATCCAGTTATAGATGCAACATTTGTGTTCAAATTTGTGTATATATTTAAAAATATATTTGCTTTCTCCTTTTCTTTCCTTTTTTTCTCTCTTCTAGAAACTTTGGACTATATAAAATACACTGTAATCAAGGCTTGAAAAATGTTAAGAAAAAGGCATGTTCCCTTTGGCAAATGTCATCATGTCTGCAAAGGGCAGGCTTTTATTTAAAACATTGTTTTGCCCCTTCCAGTTGTGAGGATAACTGTCTGAAAGTGAATTAAATGGCAGGAAAACTGTCTGCCTAAGAGCTCAGACACCTCCCCAGCTTCTGTGGCTACTTGGATGTGTCAGCTTTTGCTGCTGTTCTTGCAAACCCCCCAGTCAGTCCTGAAAACTGACGGGTCATTTCCCCCCTGGGAGTCCCAGAATGTTGTGCACACAGGCAGAGAAGCATTTCCCACGCAAACACTGCTGCCTGTCAGGCAAGAACACGTTAGTGAAGAGCTTTTGTCGCTATGCTGGCAGCAGCCAAGATGAGATGGAAGCACTGAGAGGGATTTCTTCAATTTTTTAGCAATTAGAGGAAATGCTGATGGGCCTCACTTGCCAGGGAAACATTGTAGGGTCATAGGAACTCAGAGAAGTCAGATTTCTTACATTCTTTGATATATGGGTATTCCACCAGTATTCATTTTCTCACTATCCTCTTTCCAGAGCACGAGAAAAGCTCAGAGAAGACTGTTGGGGCAAGGCCCTTCCAACATGTTCTGTTGCAAATATTTCTGCTTCCAAAAAACCCCTCTTTGGGATTAATAACAAAGAAAAATACTTCCACCATTTAAAATTACATATCAAATATGAAAGAAGGAAGAAATGTAACTCTGGAAAACATGGATTCCTTGTCTGAGGGCCTGTCATTTTGTTGAAGTACCTACCAAGGAAAAAATCCATTACAGAGGTAAATAGTTTATATTTTATTTACATGTTCTTGCTATTTTGTCTTTGAAAATTCACCTTTTTCTGTGGTGGCAGGAAGTGCAGTAGCAGCTGTATCCATACCAGTACTTTATCCCTATGTAGGGGGATGTTTCTGAAATGCACCTTTTCTTTTGGGATGTATCTTGTCTCATACATTTGGGTTCTG
This sequence comes from Petroica traversi, assembly GCA_025920805.1. Classification (NCBI taxonomy): domain Eukaryota; kingdom Metazoa; phylum Chordata; class Aves; order Passeriformes; family Petroicidae; genus Petroica; species Petroica traversi. The sequence continues at coordinate 11,863,185 of JAHLSL010000046.1, read as the reverse complement.
TTCACTCAGGAGTAGTAACCTTTAGGGCCATAATTTCTACAAAAAGAAATAAAGCTTGGAGAGAACTTCACCCAGGGAGTCTCTGATCCTGATACTTATTCTCAGAATAACACCTCAGATTATTGTATACTGAATCAGAGGAAAACAGTATGGGTGTATGACATTTTTTTATTGGAGGCTTTAATCTATAAATAGATCTGATTTTAAGAGAGAAGTATTCTGCTAAAATTCAACTCCCTGACCAACAGAACTCTCAGATCACAATAAACCCACAGTACCATTCCACAGCAGGGCTCAGACTCAAAGTTTCCTTTGCTGCTTCAAAACCTAAAGACTACAGATTGCTGACCTAGCTTACTTCTTTAAAAGAATCTTGTATATATGAAATAAAATTTAACTTGTGATGCAGAGCTGACAAATTTGTTGTTGGTGGTTTTCTGTTTAGTTTATATCATTTAAGTAGGCAAAGTACATATTATTTCACTTACTGTGGTGTCCAGCTCAGATATAAAGTTGAGTGCAATAAATCATTAGTAAATAATTTTCCTCATAGGCCATTTTCAGTGCAGAGATGGAGACTGACATTTTTTTGTAGAGCTGGCTGAGAAGTTCTGTAGACAGCTTCAGAAATTTAGCTACAGTGTTGGCAAGGTCAATGGTTAGTGCTGATGCTGGTCAATGTTCAATGCTCAAAGTTCCTAATTCCTAGTGACTGAAATGTTAACTAGCTCATGTCAAAAGGGAAAAGAAATAAAAGGTCTGGAACATGATCTACTGCATCTGTCAACCCAACGTCTTGGTCACTTTGAGTTTGGCACCTACATGAAAGTGTTTATTGTTTCATCAAAGATTTCATCAATCATTTTAATAGGAGCATTCAAACAGAAATTAAGTTTTTGAGATGCCTGCTTAAATGTTCTCTTAGTTGTTAATGTTGACATGAACGTCCTATATTAAGTATTGGTCTTGGTCATAAAAGTGAAATATGTATGTGTGACAGGATATTTTCACATAAGAAAGAAGTTACTAATTTCATTAATTAATATAATAAAAGATAATTGTTTTTGTAATATGTTCATTACTGATTATTTAAAAATAAATGATAATCAAGCAACAAGAGGGGCTTTTCAGGATCCTAGCTTTGTTATAGTTGGAATGAACGTAAATAAACATGAAGCTGGAAAGGACATATATCCTTTACAATCCTAAACTCCCTCTACTGAAAGGAAAGAAATACTTTTAGCATTACATTAATTTCATAGTAAAATGATGTTTTTACTGTACTATTTTACAGGACAAAAATATTTTAACCTGATTTAATAATTAGCAGGAGTTTTATTTATTTAATTGGATTATTTATCGCTTGAAAACTTATTGTCTTTTTGCCTTGAATGCAGTATATGTAATTAGACTGCAAGTACGCCTCCTGATGGTTGGAAATGGTTCATTAATATCCAGTTGTGGATTTGGGGAAGATGATACATTTTATCAAATGTCAATATTTGCAGTGAGATCCTCCATATCTGAGCCAGTCATCTTTTGCATGCTTAAATCGAATCAGACAAATGAATACTTTTTTGGGTGTAATTAATCTAATAATAGAGCATTCAGTTGAAAGCAGATCAAGATGACTGTCACTCTAAAAGTGCTGACTTCACTGCTATATTAAGAGTCAAGGGTGAATGGCTCACACACACACATTTATAAAGCTTGACGAATATATCTATCCAGTGTAAAAATGGTATTCTGAGTAATGTAGATTTAATGTTAACTGATAGAGTACGTTATATTAAATAAAATATCAAGTGCAGAGCAACAGAAATAGCTCAGAAATAACAGTAAAAGTTAGATGACTCGGAAATTTAAAATAAGAAAAAATTCTCATTTTTATTTATGAAAGAATACTAAAATCTATTAATTACCATATTTTAGTAATAAAAAAGGCTGTGGCTAAATGTCTGTTAAGATTTGGTTTTCATGTAGCATTTGGAAAGAGTAATAATCAACTGTTAGTACTCTGCAAGCATACAATATTTTCAATAACATTCAAACTCTTTATTGAGCTATAAGAGAAGGATGAACTGAGCTTAAAAAAGTATTTGATTAGCCTCTCTTTAGCTGCATATGTATCTTGAGAGTCCAGAGTACTAAAGATGGTAGATTTCTAGCAGTTTTTTTAAAATAATGCATTTTATCTATATAATTAAAAAATTGCCAAGAGAGTGATGTTTTAATCTTCCTTGATGAAGGTATGCATTACACAGTAGTCTGAAAAAATCCATTTTCTTCAGCACAGCTTTCGTCATGTTAGTCAGGTCAAACACAATTACACCATAGTCTATCTCACTGCACTCAAGTTATGAGAGTGGACAGGTAGAGAGAAAAAACAGAGTGTTTGTGGAACAAGCTTGACAGGTTTATCTCCTTGTCACAGATATAAAGCTCATTGTCTTACTTGTTTTTCTACTAAATAACTAATTTTGAATATATAATATACCTTTTTATTTATAAGCATATATACGAATAAAACATTGAAATATGTCTAATATTTCTAAAGAGCTTTCTTGTCAGGGTGAAGAAGATGTTTAGGAAGGATGCAATATTCCTCATAGAAAGAGTGGAATAAATGCTCTTTGTCCCTCTGTTACAGAGGACATAGACTTGCATTCTAAATAAATACATCTCACTTTTCAGAGCTGATACTTTCAAGCCTAAATGTATCATATTGGAGTGATCTGTACCGAAAGCATATAGGCTTTCAACTCCAAGATATATTACTAAGGTGTACATCCTACATATATGAAGATAAAAGATTCATTCTTCCCAAACACTGTGGCAATGTAGGTGGAGTTGTGATGTAAGGATGAAAGCCAAGATTTTTTAAAGTTACATCTTTAGTGCAGACAGCTCTTAAAAGTTTGTGGCACTGTGAATGCCCACACTGTAGTCTCATAATGAATGAAGTACAATTTCACATTACACAAAATGTCAGAGGCTTCAGAACACCCAGATTTAATAATAAGTGAAATGCCTTCTCATAGCCACTGTTTTTTTTTTGAGACTGTGCTAACTTTTCTGGGAATTTAGGGGCTGTAAATGTAAACTTTCAGAAAAAAAAATCTATTCTATTGAAATAAAATGTTATTAAAGTCTCTCACCACTCAGATAAAAGTAAACAAACAACAAAAATAAGAACACTCAAAATCAGCAATTTGTCATTTTTCACTAAAAAGCTGAAAGAGAATCTCCTATTTTTAAATGGGATGTGATATTTTTTAGCTCAAAGCCTTTATCTGTGAGATACTTTTAAACCTATTGATTGCAGTAATCTGATCCAAAGAAAGAATGGATATCTTATATAGAATGGAACAAGTCACAAGAAGAAACTGAAAGAAAATCCTCCGATGACATTCAATAGTGCTGCAATCAGATAATCAGTGTAGAACATTGCACTGACCATACTAGGGGATTTGAAACTCCATTACTGCTTTCAAGGACTTTGTTTTAAATCGTGAGGCATTTATCTCTTTTATATTCACCAACATTTAACCTTTCCCCCTACAAACCCTTCACAGAAATATATTTTCTCATCAATGATATGAACCCCAAAAATTTTTGTCCAGTTGAGGTTATTTTGTTGAAAATACATCCATGAAATCTAGTCTTAATATTGGCAGGAAATTTCACTCAGTTGCCCATAACTAGACAAACTGCACTTCTACTAATCAACAATTTTATTTTTACTATTTTTAAACTACATTTTTATAACAAGGACATTTTAAATTACTGATCAGTGAATTTTAGAATTGTATAGTTATATGCATCAGAATAACCAAATCTATTACATGGCTTTAATATTTTAATCTTACTAAATATTTTTTTTTTCGCTTTGAACTGGGAAAATCATCAAAAGACTTTTCTATTACACTTGGAGTATACTGCTGTAGTGTTTTTGTGTGGCCAGGTTTAGACATCAGGAGGGTCACCAGGGTGTCTTCTGTTAGAAGCTGCCAGAAGCTTCCCCCATGTCCAAGAGAGCCAATGCCAGCTGGCTCCAAGATTGACCCTGCTGGCCAAGGATGAGCCCATCAGCAAGAGCGGGAGAACCTCTGGGGTGACACAGTGAAGCAAGAGAAAAAGTTACAGTGCAGAAGCGATTGCAGGCACTGAAGGGAGAGGTGAGAATACGTGGGAGGAACAGCTCTGCAGGCACCAAGGTGAGGGAAGGAGCAGGGGGAGCTCCAGGAGCCAAAGCAGGGATTTACTTGCAGCCCACAGGGAAGGCCACGGCGAGGCAGCTGTGCCCCTGCAGTCTTTGGAGGTCTGTGGTGCTCAAAGGAGGCTGTGACCCTGTGGGAAGCCTGCATGGAACAGGCTCCTGGCAAGACCTGTGGCCCCATAAGATGAGGAGCCCACACTGGAGCAGGTTTGCTGGCAGGATTTGTGACCCCATGGGGACCCACACTGGAGCAGGCTGTTGCTGAAGGACTGCACACCATGGAAGGGACCATGCTGGAGCAGTTTGTGAAGAACTGCAAGAGAAGGACTCACTTTGGAGAAGTTCATGGAGGATTGTCTCCCATGGGAGGGACCCCACTGTGGAGCAGGGGAAGAGTGTGGGGAATCCATCCCCTGATGAGGAAGGAATGGCAGAGACAATGAGTGGTGGAATAACCACTGCTCATCCTCCTGTGCTGTGCATGGTAGAGAATTGTGGACTGCACCTGAGGCTGGGAACAAGGGAGGGATAGGGGGAAGGTGTTTTTAAGATTCGGTTTTATTTTTCATTATTCTTCTCCCATTGATTGTTCAATAATTACAATAATTTCCCCAAGTCAAGCCTGTTTTGCCCATGACAGTAAGTGGTGAGTGATCCCTCCCTGCTCTTTTCTCAACCCATGAGCTATATGTTACATTTTCCTGACCAGCTGAGGAGGATAGAGTAGTTTTGGTGGGCACCTGAGACCCAACCGGCATCAACCCACCCGAACTACTTTTTTTTTCTCCCAAAATATCACAAATTATCTACTCTGAAAATAAAATAGATTTTCTTTACTGGTGTTCAGTTGTTCATTGTTCACTGTCATGAGGTCAATCATACCGAAAACTGATGGTTTTAGAGTATATGATATAAAAGCCACTATGAAAAATAAATTGCACTGAATTGCATTAATGTGTGTGGAGATTTTCACTGCACTGCTACATAAAGAGCAAAGCAATCTGAATAAGAGACATAAACAACAAAATAAATACATTTTCTAGGCGTAGTAAATTTGAAATTTAATTTAAAAGATTAAATAAATATCCTTATTTTCTTTCTAGAATCTTTACTGGTCAGATTTTTATTTGCAAAGGGCTGTTAAAAATTTCAATATTCACCCAATTAGAATTTCAGAAACACCTGGCTATTAAATTCCTAATTAGTTTCTACAAGATTTTGTAAATCCTGCTACAGTTTTGTCTGTATGTTGAAGTGTCTGAATATGTTTAGAAACCTTGACTAAACTACTACTTGCATTTATCACAGAATAGAAAAGATAAAAGCATTAAGTCTAAGTTTCTAATTAAAGTGTCAGAATGAGATATAACCAAGATACCACAAACTCCAGCAGCAAAGAATGCTCCTCTACCTAAACACTGCTGAGCCAAGCTTGGGTATTTTTTATTTGAGACACAAATTCTGTCTCTTTGTGTGAATAATCATGGTCAAGTTAAGGTACCTGCTGCCATCTTATTGCTGCTAATATGCAGTTTTTGGAGTGACTTGTGGGGTTCCAAAGTTTTTCTGTGATTCTGACAGAGTCTGTGATTGCTTGCTTCCCTGTAAACAAAAATTTGAGGGCATAACAAAAGACTCCTTTGGTGCAATTTACAGAACAAAATGTGTTACCTGATACCAGCTAATGGATCTGTAGAAATGATGACATAACCACAGAGTGGGGGTGCAATATATAAAAGAAATGCTATATATTATCACTTTTGGCTTTTTGCTGCTGCTATATCAATTTTCTGAGCAGTCAAAACCTAGCTTTAAGGCATGGTAGAGGGATGATAAAATAACAAAATGGTATAAATGTGAATTAGGAGGAAGAATTATTAATAATTTGAAGTTGGCTTTATAAAAATTAAATATTATATTTTCCCTTCTTAAAGTATTTAAAATTTTATGCAAATTTGCCAAATATTTTAATGTAGATCCCTGCTTTTCTGAGTGTGAATTGTTTGTGCAGTTTCTGTGTCGATATGGAAGAGATTATATTTGCTTTCTAGAAAAATTTCAGGATCTATTATCCAGAATTCTCTTCAATATTAATAGTGTGAGAATGATAAATTATGTCAATAATATTAGAGCTACTCATTCTACAGTATTTTGCAAGTATTTTTGTAAATCTTGGAAAATCTAGATGTCCATAGGTTTACTAGAGTTCACATCTCTCTCATTTGTTTAAGAACATATGTACCAATGGTTTAGCTTAAATTTTGTGCATTTTTGTTCACTGGCAACACATTTCCTCAGGACAAGGTCCTGAATATTCTCTCCTTACATAAAATTTTCCACAGTAACCACAGCAGTAATCAGAGAATTCAGGTCGCAAACTGCAACTTTATCATACCCTTTAGATATCCAGTCATTCACTTAATTTGTAGTTCACTGAACAATTATTATGGTGAAAGTTAGGTTTATCTAAAGAAAAGAGTGGAAAAATCACCACATGGTTTAAATGGAAGTACATTCTGCCTACTACCAATCTGTTTCTCTCCTCTTGAGAATGCCTAGAGGTCTGATGTGTTCTTTATCATGCAAGTCTTTAGGAGTTCTACCTCTGAAAGATGTAGGGCAGCTCTGCTGAAGCTGTGAGCCTGATACTGGAATCATTTGATGTGATCTCTGAGCTGGTGGTACCAGATTAGCTCCACGCATTTCTGCCTGCTGGCTCTACTACCCACAAACATCTTAGAATACCAAACCCATGTAATTGACTGCAGCTGGTAAACAGTTCATGGGGTTTCACTGTGTTTGTCAATTCCATTTTAGGTAGCTGAAGATAACATCTACACAAATGGCTGGTCTATTTTGACTCATAAGATTGAAAAGATCCCATGCCAGCAACTTCCATCTGTCAAATTTATGTTTATTGGACCATGAAATTTGTCAAACATCTTGAGCTTTTTGCAGAGTCTATCTGCTCATGTTGAAATCAATCAGATTATTACTGGTGAGACAAGCTGCTTCTACTGAAAAATTCACAGGGTTTCAGTAGACTACTTAATTAAAAGAATGTCCAATTATGAAATAAATATCACTACTTACACAGCTACTATATACAATATACGAAATAGACAAACATTCTTATCTTTATGTGTTCTGGCAAATTCCTTTTGCTGAAGGCTATCTGTGTGCAGAGTACACATGTGACTGGCTGGATCAGGATCTATTATCAAACAGTTAAGACAGCGAGAAAAGCAGTTTCCTCCATTTTGCTATATTGCAGCATAAACTGGAATAATTTTTCAAAAGTCCTGCAAAAATAGAGTATTACTTTTGTTATGCATATACCTTCCCCTTGTAACATCACAGTGATATGACTGGAAAATTTTATTAAATTTTATTTGGATCATTTAAGATCAAAGACAAAACAACAGCTTTAAGTTTCTTTATATAATTATTTTTTTTCTAAAATTGAAAGCCCTATGAAATAAAATATTTCATTCTTTGAAACTCCCTTCAAAAAATAAAAAGAAGAATGAAACACCATAAGATGACATCGTTCTAAATGAATTTAAATTTTAAATGAAGGCAAAAATTTCAAATTCAGAACCTCATTTAGATGTCCTCTGGAGCTTTTCCTCATTCATCTTATATTAACTGAGAAAGAGACTACAACAGGATCCTTCTGAATATGTAAATTATCCTGTATTAATAAGCTTCAACAGCTATATATTCTAGATTTAGCTGTTAGAACTCAGCTCAGGCAATAAGACCAAATCAGATCTTAGCAATTTACATTTTTATAGTTCTTGCTAAAGCAATTCAGAATTGACTTTTACTGCCAAGAGAGGGCATAAGACAGTATATAAGAATGTACTTCGTACACTTTGTGTAGACCTTGCTTTTAAACACGGGTCTTTCTTAAAAGTAATTTTAAAAACATAGAATATAAAATAGCCACAACAGAAAAACAAACAAACAAATAAAAAGTTCCCTCTGCTCAACTGAGGATAAAGTTCCGAAAGAGTGGCAATATTGCTGGGATGAAATCCACTGATGAATAAAAGGGGAAAAATCAGCAACAGATACCTGACAGAGAAGGAAAACCACAGGGACAAAGGAACAAAATCTGCAGAAATTAAAATGTGTGCAGGATAATATTTTTTTAAGCAATAACATTTCACATCTTAGAGTCAGATTTTCTAACACAGAGTGGAAGAATGAAAAATATTTGTATTCCTAATAGGTGAAATTTTTTTATATAACATTTTTTTTACATGGCAAAGGCTTTAAACCCCTCTCTCAGAAAGAAAGGTCAGAATATATGTATTTGTTACACGGGTTTCATTTTTTTGACAGTTGCATTTCCCTCTACTGCAATGATTTCTGACATGATAACTTTCGATTAATATTGCAAATTTTGTAAATGTGTTCAAGGCCAGACAGAATGGAGCTTGGGCAACATGGTCTGGTGGAAGGTGTCACTACCCATTGCAGCACGTTAGAACTAATGATCTTTAAAGTCCCTTCCAATCCAAACCATTCAATGATTCTATCATTAAAACTAAACAAATTCTCAGTGTTCCATATTGCTTTGGTACAGGTAGAGTACAAGACAGTTCAAGATCTTCTGGCATTCATACATACCCCAAAAGATCCGGAAATAGTTTATAAGAGACATAAAATTTACAGGCCAAAGTCTAGCCTTTCCCATCTAATGTGCTTAATCTTATATGAGGATCCTGTATTTACCCTATATGAGGATAGACTGTAAATGGCAAGTTTTTTGTTTCAATCTCACAAAATATAATCTGACTATAATCTATCAACTACAAGGTATCTTTGGGACAGGACACATTTCCAAAAAGAGAAGGCTTGTGCGATTTAGTGGTAAAAAAGTGTTTTTAAATTTTTCAAAAAAAGGTGGCCTGGTGAGGTACAGAAAGACAATATTCTGAAATTGTCATCATTAGAAAACTCAAGTGCTTCCTGCAGAAGAAAGGTTGGGAAAGAAAGCTATCACCAAAACGAATTCATATTGTAGCTTAAAGATTGTAAATCAAGTTTTATCCTCACCTAAGAGCGTGGAAGTCTAAGCCCTGTGGATTATAAAGATAGATTTGTAAGAAGGCAGACATAGAAATAGTTGCTCATCATGAGCAATGATATTGATTTTTATGCTAGGAAGGGGTTTTCTAGCTCACAGAGAGCTAGAAAATCCAGGGTCATACACCCCAGTGATGAAGGTTCTACAGCCCAGACACTTAACACATCCTTCTAATTGGTAGAAAAATTGCAGATTCTAATGCTTATTTAGATGGTGCTTTTTTAAGCAAAATCCCATCATGCCAGGTGTCTGTGTGCACAGGTACATGCACGAAACTCAGCAGAGGCTGATAACTACAGTATCTTACTAGGCAAGAACTGAGCAATATTAAGGCAATATTAACAAGATGAGTATACTTGGTTTTTTATACATGAGAAAATATTAAATAAATAGACATAAGCTTACAAAAGCCTTGTTAATTTATCCCATGTGCCCTTCATTCTACTGAGGTTCTCTTAACACATCTCTACCCCTCCAAGTAAGAGAACAGTCAACAATATTCACACTGAGGGGTACTGTGAAAGTGCACAAGAGTTATGTAACTTGCCTACTGAAAACTATTTTTTTTTTACAGAATGTTCATCTTCGATTTTTCAATATCTATTTCAATTTCACTACGGAAAGGAGAGTCCAAGCACATGGTTATAGTCATGTCAGTCAAACCACAGGATTTTTCAACATTTCAGGATTTTCCAACTTTGTCCTAACTTTCATGATTTCATCCTCTGGCCCAGCTGTCACACACATATCTGTGTGTTTGTGTGACAAATAGACTTTAGCCTGTTAACTTTATGCCTGCTGTAAATCCTGTGCAGGGTGCTTTCTGCAGCAGGACCTATGGAATCAAGGTGCTGCAGTGCCAGCTTGGTGCTAGCAAGTGCTCTGTCCATGCTTAGTAACACTCAGTGAGGCTGTATGAAGGAAAAAAGATAAAATCATAGGCTGAACAAGCTGAGTTTTGTGCAAGTTTTTTTCAAAAACCAATTTTCCTAGATCTCCAAAAATGTTTATTGTTCATTTATGGATTTTTTTGTGATATACCCACATCTCTTTAAATTTCATGGCCCAAACCAGACAGGTATTTCTGGCTGTGATCAAAGGCTTGTGATGTAAATTACCAAAAAAAATATTAATTAAGTTATTACAATATTAGCTTGCCTTGAATTGAAGTCTACATGTAATAAAATAATGTAAATATTTTGTGATATTGTGCTGACATAGATAAACAGAAAGTGTGGGCATTTTACTGAAGAGTGTGAGCATTTTGCCCACTAACCCATCAGAGATCTGTGCAGTTCACATAGCAGGCATTGGAAAATGTCTATGCAGTGATCCAAGCAGTGAATGTTGCAAAACAACAAATAAAAATAAAAGGGACAGACTCTGCAAATAAGCCTGGAGACCAAGAAGCCCCCAGATCCATGGCTTATCACTGCTAAACGTGCAGCATCAGCACCCTGGTGCTGTACACTTGCAGCTCACTTGTGATAGAGGTGATAAGGACACTTCTAAATAGGTAGAGATTAATGGTTAATATTAAACAAAAGAATTAATGGTTAATATTAGTTAATATCACTACTAATAATTTGATAAATAAAATAAACTTAGTATTTTTAATGAAATTTCAGTTTACTAAAGTTTTGTTTTAAAATTGTTTTTAATTTGTCAGACTTCTGAACAATGCAGTCAAAACAACCTCAGATTCCCTGATACATTTTTATATATGTTCATTTTCAGTATAGCTAAGGCCTTATTAACAACAAAAAGTTGTTTCACACTTCTTATGGGTTATATACAAATGCAATGAGGATTGCTTCCTTTGCAGCATGAATGACTTAAGAACCTGTTGGGACCCATTATGAAACTGCATAATTAACTACTCCTGTTTAGATATGCTATCCTAAATTTATTTTCCTGAATTTCAATCAGTTCTTGCAAGATAATTTCAGATAATTAATTACAAGATGCCATTAACATGATAATTCTGCAACAAGTACACTGATTCTTCCAAAATATTTGTCTATAATTTTTTAAAATGTTATTTTAATAAATATTGTAGAAGAAATCCTTAACAAAGGTCAAACTACTTAATTTAGACTAATTTGGATAAGGAAGTGAACAAGACAAGAAAAAGCTTCAGAAGACTGTGTACATCACTTTGTTGCAAGTTTAGACCAACTGTAGATAAAAGTTAATGTTTTCCTTGGTTTAACATCCTAGCAGCAGAATATTCTGCCTTTACATACTTTTAGAATTCATCTTCCAGTGTAGCTATAGATATATCTGATTCTCAAGAGCTCAAAAATGATATCCTAGCATATTTTCAGGGAAGCAATTACTCTAATGTCCATGGTTATTTTTCTGGTTATTTTGAGTGACATACTGTGAATACACTTTAGCTTTGTGTTGCAGATATGGCCCTCTTGTACCAGCCACCTCAGGATTCTTTGTTATACCACAACCTTGTCCAATTAATGTACAGTCCTACCATTACAACAGTCAAATAATATACCCAATTTTCTTGTTTGTTGTTGTACATGTGCAAAATTTTCCTGTTGTTATGGGAGAAAATACTGTAGTGGCAATATTAATGCAGGAATGAAGAGCAATGCTAAATATGTTCATAGAGTGCCACCTGCTAGAAAGTGCCAGGGCCCTAAGAGATCAGAAAGAAGCAAATATTTGCCTTTAATTCTTTCAGACATTTGCATTGTGCCATCCTACTCTGTAAAACTGTGGATGTTCACTATTCTTTTCTGCCATATCTTAGGAAATACACCAGTTCACACCAGTGTGCAAGCATGCAGCTTTGATTCGGAGATTTTAAATTTTGCACCAGTTTGGCTGAGCTTCTCATTGTTTATATTTGGTTGTTTATTTCAGTGATGTGACACTTTGAACACAGAGGAGGTGACAGCACTTTCTATAAGATTTGGCAAAATATTACAAAACCTCTGCTGAAACAATGAGCCTAGACATGTTGTAATGGACTTGGCTTGTCAAAGCAGCAAGACTTTCTGCACTTTGCTAGAGACCTAACACTTAAGAATGAAAAATGGGTGTTTAAAGAGCTAGGAACACTCACATATTAGGGTAGATGTTGAATGCAGTGCATCATTTGTCATGGTCAGACTCTCATAGTTAATACATGAATGATGTTTTACAAATACATTTTGCTTTTCAATGCAATTTCTGTGAAAGCAAAAAAAAAAAAAAAAATCAGTCTTACTGCTTCCTCCTAGTTTCTTGACAGGATAGTATCATGGGTTTAGTGCTTCTGTGCCTATTTAAAAAGTATTTTTTCTCTTAGCAATTCAAAAGTAATGGTCCTATTATTTAATGAGGACAGCCAGGCACAGAAAAAGGTGGAGCATGTGCCACATTCACCTATCAGCCCCAGTGTCATTATTGCTACTAAATACTCATACTATTTTTCAGAATAACCACCTCACTAAAATCAGAGCTCCAAAATGTAATATTTTGTCAGAGATAGCTGTGGCTTTCACATCTGTCAGTTAACAGACCTGTTTTAATAAAACACAGTGTCTCAAAAGAAGCGTGTGGCTTTCTTTTCAGTCTCTTAGTGACAACAGAACTAATGGAAACTAACCAAAGATGTCTGAAATCTCAGTATCAATTTAGTGTGAAGTATCCTCTTATTTGTTGCCTGAAAAGGAGCAATGTTTGCACAAATTTTTATGGGTAAAAAAAAATGTTAAACCGTTTGAAATGTCCATTTGCCATTCTCTTCCTGTACTTGCAAAAGGAAGACAAAGTTTAGGGAGTGCTATCATCTATGAAAAAAAATTTGAATGTTTCCAATACTCTTCTTTTTCTAATGCAAGAACATTGTGCAAATTCTGTACTCATTTCCATATCAAAATGATGGCTGGATAGAAATCCATGCCTTTTAAACAAGACATACATTTAAACATTTATCTTGGAAATCTTAAAATTTCAATGGAATGGTTTATTTCTAAGAGTCATAGGAGATATGCACAATATCCATTGTGACCAGAAATGTAATTATCCCACGCATACCAATTTAATTGTCACTGACAAATTCTACCATATGAAATATATTTTAGTTAAATATGCACTTCAAAGTTTGAAAACCAAACCCAAAATAGCAATTCCATAGGTCAGGTCAAGTTTGCTGCAAAATCCTTCCTTTTGGTGAAATTTAAAAATATTATTTATTTCACTAAGCAATAAATGGATAAGATACCAACATCTAGGTTTGTTTGGCTTCCCTGTATTTTCTTTTGGCTGTGCAAATTGATTCTTTTGCCTGGATCAATAAATAATAGTAATAGGAAGCATGTAACTCATGTTAATTTCACATCAAGCAGAAGGAAAGCAAACTGAAACTCTTTAATCATCTTTTTTTCTGTTGCTTTTTTTTTTTCCCACCCCCAAGGAATATCTAGTACTTTTTATTCAATGTGTGATTGAAGTTTCTTGGGCTATCTCTTAGTGGCCCATGAAAGATGATTACGAAAGAAAAGTGCAGTATGAGAGGTATGCACAGAGAATAAATTGTTCATCCCTTAAATTAAAGAATCAAGAAACTTGCTCTGCTGGGTAAGTGGGAAGAGAGAGGAACATGAGGTCACAAACCTCCAGGCAGGCTGCAGAGTCAGACAGTCATTCTGGTTGCAGGGGAAAACAAAGACTTCAAACAATGATGACAGAAAGACTGGAAAAGAATCACAGAAAAACAGATCAGCAGAAACCAGAAATATTCAGAACATCTGTCCCCTATATCATCCTTCCATCCTACAGGGGTTCAGAAGAAGAGGCTTGCAATATTTGCCAGAGTTTTGTTGAATCAGTCACTGGCACTGATTTCAGATCAGAAGGCAAAGTTCACATGCTTGCATTGAAATTAAAAGTTATTTAAAATGTGCAAGATAGACTTGAAAAACTGTTTTATATAATAAAGTAGATTTTATTTTTATACATAATTAGCACAAAATTGCTAATTGCAGGTTATGAACTAGTTTTATCATGGCGAGACCTAATCAGACTTTTTTCTGTGCCACCATGAAGCTAGTCAGAATTTTTAAGTTTCACTGGGCTGCTGATTTCTTCTGATACCTAAAACAAGCTAACATCAACATTAACAACATTAAAAGATCCATAATGGTAAAGTTGAGGAGTTACTAAGTGCACTACTTAGTATAGTCTGATTAACCAGGTAAGAAACCTTTTTTTGTCAAAAGCCATTGTTCTTCACCTGAACTAAAGGGCATTATCCTTCATATGAGGATTATTTCTTTAATGAAAGATTAATGAGGAACACCTACTGTCCTTCAAAGGAAGAAACAGCAGCAGAAATTGGTATTTTGCATTTAATCAATTGCAAGTGTGCAACTGCTTTGTTGTTCTCTTAAGGTCATTTCAATACAAGCCAGAGACCATGTTTGCAAACTTCACTTATAACTGATAATACAAGGCATGCAAAAGCAGCTGATCTTAAACTTTGGCAACACTGCCCTTAAAGAGCAGCAGGTTGAGATAGGGATATGTAAAAGAAAAGAATTTTGCAAAGTCCTCATTTTTCCTCCTTGCTCTAATAAGACCCAGGTTCTCATACAATTATCTATTGCTAAGGTAACAGCTTTTTGCAGTTCCATGTTTCAGTAGGCTGTACCTTGGGATACTGTCTTAAACAGAAACAACTTTTGATGTCAAGAATACAGTTAAAATTGGTTTTCATAAATATACACTTTCTGATACATTTGCTAAATCTTCTAAATAACTGCAGGTACAACTTAAGATTGATTTGTTATTTCTGTTGGATTATGATTACACCAGTAACTGCATGTCAGAGAATTTCTGTTTGCTGCCTGAATCAGTTGCTTGAGCTGCATTAGCTGAAAGAAGTTGGAGTGCAAAAAGTCTGATGCTTTTGACTTAACTCCTTGCTTTCAGATGGACTTAGTCTTTAACTACCCTTCAAAAACCTGTCAAATACTAGGCAAGGAGATTTACAGCCTTAAAAATACATTTGCTCAACCATGCATTGTCAGAGCTGACAAGTAACTTAAGATTTCTTTTTTTCCTATATTCCATTTTAGATATTTACTATAGGATTATATAAACCTCTTTATTCTGTTTCACACAAAAAAACCCCTTTTGCTGGCCTAGATTAGAATCCCACTGTCACATACTTTGCTGAGTTATTGTAACTCATATTCCATTATTCCCAAATTACACATCACAAGATTATGGTCAAAGTTCAGCTTTAAAAGCAGATAAGCACAGACTGCAAAATTTCATGACAAGAGTCCTCCTTGGTATTGGTTGAATGAATTAGGATTCATTCCAAAGCAAATAATTTGTTGCTTATAGGCTATGCTGCTTCCATGATGGGATTAGTAAATTGATAAATAAATCACCTTTGGTGGATTGTGACGTGGTATCAAATTCACTCCCGAATTCTCTGCCTCCTCCTCCCAAGCTGCACAGGAGGATGGGGAATGGGCGTAGGGGTCAGTTCACCACATGTTGTCTCTGCTGCTCCTTCGTTCTCAGGGGAAGACTCCTCCCACCTCCGCTGTTCCACTGTGGAGACAGACCTCCATGAACTCCTCATGCATTAGCTCTTCCTTCGGACTGTGGTTCCTGATGAACTGATCCCACATGTGTCCCTTCCACAGGGTGCAGTACTTCAGGGACAGACTGCTCCAGAGTGGGTCCCCCACGGGATCACAAGTCCTGACAATGTGGGCTCCCCACTCCATGAGGCCACAAGTTCTGTCAAGAGCCCGGTTTGGCATGGGCTTGGCACGGCATCAGAGACTCCTTTGGGAATCCCTCTGCTCTGGCATGGGATCCTGCACAGGCTGCAGGTGGATCTCTGCAGGTGGATGGGCTGCGGGAGCACAGCTGCCTCACCATGGTGTACATCAAGGGCTGCAGGGGAATCTCTGCCCCAGATCCCAGAGCACCCCCTTCCCCTCCTTCACTGATCTGCAGAGTTGTTGCTCTCACATAGTCTCACTCCTCTCATCTTTGGCTGCAATTTGCTCCTGTGCTGGGAATTCTTTCCTCATCTTAACTACATTATCCCAGAGGCACTACCAGTGTCACTGATGGGCTCAGCCTTGGCCAGCAGTGGATCTCTTGCAGCTCTCTGGCAATGACTCTATCACACACTGGGGAAGCTTCTGGCAGCTTCTCACAGAAGGCACTCCTAAAGCCCCCACCCCAACACCAAAATCTGGCCCTAAAACCCAATACACAAATGAAAACAATGACAAACACATTCTGTGTTCTTCTTTGCATGAGATCAGTTCACTTAAAGCTCCTGCATTTCAAACCCCTTTCCTGCTAAATTTAAGATGGCTGGAGAATGTTCAGAATAAAATCTAGGGCTATGTTTTATCATTTAATGTATATTATACTTTTATTTTTATGTTTCATCATAGAAGAGGACAGAGAAGAGAAAATGGTAAAAGGATTATGCGAGAATCATTATTATAAGGAAATGAATCTGGATTTCCTTACTGTCTCACAATTTCTCTGACTTATAATTTCAGTGGATTAATTACTCAAATCAAATTGAATGATAAACTCAATCTAATATAAACTGCAGAATACATTATTTTTTAATTTTCATGTGTTTCTGTCTTTTATAGATCTTTGTCCCAAAATAGACCTACTTCATTTTCCTTGTTTATGAGAATGTGAACAAGGCTGTGGAAACTATAAATAACAGTGACAACTGTTGGTAGATAAAGTGCCATGATCCATCTTGCAAACTATCTCCAATATCAAAATTTTTGAAAGAACTAGACTACAGTGTAAACACAGGCTTCACTGTCTTTGAATTTAGAATTTGAAAACACAGATAAGTGATGCCTATGATTCACTACAAATGTCTGTCATGTTACTTTTTCATACATCAGTGTAATTAATAAGCCAGCCTATGATTTGAAATCCATGCAACCTTTGAGTCAAATAAAGACTTTAAATCCTTTTCATGAACACATAACTTCTACCATATATATTTTTCAAAGGACACACTGAATATAAACTTACTACAGCTTAAAGTACTGCAAAAGATGAGTAGTCCATATGGATACTGACTTACACATATCACATTCAACAGCTAAGTGCACTTCGATATCATCATAAGTCACATCAGAGTGCTATTTCGAGCACTGTTTTCCCCCCTAGCAGAACATCTCACTTCACGGTACAGCTCAGGAAGTGTTTTTTATTTGAGATCTAACAAGTCCCTGTGATGACCTAGTTCTGACAAGTTACCTGAGTTACTGAACAGACTTTTTGACAAAGCCAGAAAATGAGATGGACCAGTCAAGGTCAATACTCCCATGTTCCACACACTGTTCAAAAGGTCTCATAAGACTCACATGCATATGTCTTGGATGTAGTACAACTGAGCAATAAACAGATGAAAGAAACAACATTTGTGGTTTCTTGAGGAGAAGTACTACTTCAATGAGTTAAAAGCAGCCACTATTCTGAGTTTCACTCAGCTTCAGCCAGGCCATGGGGAAAATACACTATCAGTTTAGGGGAAGGCTGTTTTCATAATATGCTACTACCCATGTGAATGACTCTTGTTTTAAATCAATCCTGCTTTCTAACTCTTGATTTTCTTCAGATACACTCCTAGAAACTAGTAAAGGTTTCTTCCTAATGAGACTTACTTGCTCAAAGTTTAGCACATATCTCAGTAGCTTTTTTGTTCTTTCATAGCAGAAGAAAATATTTATATTGAAAAAAAATTTATTAGGCAGATAAGTGACAGAATTTTGTAAGTTATAAATTCCACAAGTTACCCTGGTTGAGATCCAGAAAGCTCAAGGACCACAGAAGCAGTTAACTGGGTTGGAATAGTGATGGTTTTCACTGGGATAGGGTTGATTATCTTCACAACAGCTTGCATGAGGCTGTGTTTTGGATCTGTGCTAGAAACAAGGCTGATAATTCAGGCTGGGGGCGCACAAGGAGCTGGGAAGGGACACAGCTGGGGCAGCTGGCTCCAAATAAAAACAAATACCCCAGACCATATGGTATCATGCTCAGTATATAAAGAGGGGCAGGAAGGAGGAAGAAGGGGATATTTGGAGTAATGACATTTGTCTACCCAAGTCACCACTGAGTGTGATGGGCCTTGCTCTTCTGGGAATGGCTGAGGAGTACCTGCCTGCCCATGGGGAGTGGTGAATGAATTCCTTAGTTTGCTTTGCTTTACTTGCATGCATGGCTTTTGCTTTATCTGTTGAACTCTACAACTTCCCCTTCAGCCATGATTTTCCCATTTTCATCCTTCTGATTCTGTCTCTCATCCTAATGTAGAAAGATTGTATGGTGTGTCAGGTTGTGTGGTGCTGAGTTGCTGGCTGGATTTAAATAATGACAAACAGTTATCAACAAAAATACTCATACAGCCCTTTTTTACATGTTTACATTTTCAACATGGTTTACATAATTTGTTTTAGTTTACATTGAAAAATAATGTTTTTCAATGTTCAGCAAAAACTGAAATAAGGAAATACATCATAATTACAATGATTTAACTTAATAAATAATTTCTACTATACCTTAGGCTTTTAAAAATTTTAATTTTAGTTTTTTAACTAGTGTGTTTTTCCTCAAAGAAAACCTAAAAAGTAAGCACTTGAGTAAAACAAATAATCTAATCACATCTTGGATTGCCATCAGAAACAAGATGCTTTAAACTATGAAGTCCAAAAAAGCCAGAAGCTAGGTTAGTATAAATCTGGTTATTCCACAAAGGTGGAAACAACTGCCACAATCCTTTCCTCCTTTGCACTCTCTTCCTCACCATCTTCAATCCCCAAAAGATCAGAATCTTGAAAAAAGGTAAAGCCATTTAGTGCAAACACATGGGATTACTACAAAATACACTAAGTCTGACCATTAAGAGGCTTTACAGTGCTTTATTGCTGTATTGCATCAATTTTTTTGGCATTTTACTGCTGGGAGTTCTTCTCAAACATCAACAGATCATGGTCAATGACCACGGAATGTATAATAATGGAGATGAGGATGAGATGGATCACTCTGCAGCACACGCATGCATCAGCTCAAATATTGTCACCAGTTACATCTCTGAAATCACTTTTTACCACCTGTAGCCATGGGTACGAAAGCTGCAATTTCTTCAGTTGGATAGGCCCTCTGCTGTAAATTAATAAATAAATTAAAGCAAGAAATTTCAGAAAAAAGATGATCAAAAACATGCATGAGTAATTCTGTTCTTTAAATGCATCTCTTTTGAATGCTTTTTCAATGACTGGTGTGACGCAAATACACAGGATAATTCTATAGGAATTTTGTCTACCTGTCACTAAACTGCTGTTATTAGAACAGGATACCTGACCATGTCTTCATATTTTTGTTAATTGAATATTCACAAATTATACTGGGCAACAGGTTCTGGGCAGCACTCCTTAAGCAAAGGGGTTGGACAGGGTGATCTCCAGAGGCACTTTCCAACCTCAGACATTCTGTGAAATTCCAGTGTCATTCCTTGCTGAGATGCATGCAGCTTCTTGGCTACAGAGGTATTCCTTCACACAAGTGCAAGGTTATTTTGTCAAGTGCTTCCTATGAGCAGATATTCTTTTGTATACCCTCTTTACAGCTCTTCACTCTCAAGGAACAAATTGCTTTTCTTCTGTCCTGCTCACAGAGAAAGAAAATCCCTATTTTGATTTTGCTTGTGCCATTTCACAGTGTCTTGTCAATGGGACAAATTGCCCTGCCTTTCTTTCTTTCTCCCCTTCATTGCAGTCCTCAAGGTCTTTGAAATCCTTTTCTCTTACCAAAGTAGCACTGCAAACATTGTCAGTCTCTATCTGAACTCTCTTTCCATTACTCTAGCATATTCAGCCATTTTTACCTAATATTGGAAAGGAAAGTTTGCCATTTCCGCTGCTGGTAGCATTAATTAAAAAAAAAAGTACCAGAAAACATTTGTTCTCTTCTTGTATTTTTTTTTCCTTGCAACTCTGGTTACATTTCTGTTCCATTTAATTGTTTTGACTCAATTTTATGAATTTTTAAGCCTAGCTGCACTCTTGATACAAGGCACATACCCTGTAGAGGCACTGGCAATAGACACTACTCACAAGCTGCCCACAAAGCCAAGTGCAATGTTTGACAGAAATACGACAAAACATTTTGGTCAGATTTTTAAAGGGAAAATTGAAATCACACTTCTATAAACTTAAGATATAAATAAAGAAAATAATATTGCTGTGTACTGGAGACACTCTTTTCTCCTAGAATTCTTTTGGCTAAAAATTTGAGATGATTCTTAAAATGGCCTTTTTTGGAAGGGGCCCAAAGGAAAAGCTGCTTCACTTTAAAATACCTGGAGAATGAGGTGGGGCTGATCTGTACATCTGTTATTTGCTTGTGTGGTGAGAAAGGACCTGGAGCAGGAGCCCCTGCTGTGGGGACTGTGTGTAATCAAGGGATATGAACTGTTCAACAGACTTCCCAGACAGTCCTACAACTGCAAAATTTTGTGGGGTTCCTTTCACTTCCATATACAGGTTGAATGAGAGGTCACAGAGAAAAAATGATGGTCTCGAAGGCTGAGATTTTTCCCTGACTTCAGAAAAAATCACAAGTTTTAGTCCTTGATCACAAGATTAAGTGCTTGGTCTATTCCAGTAACATACACTCTGTATCCTACTCTTGTGCAAAGTGCAAACATATGAAACCAGTAAAAGTCATACAGTCATTATTTTAGCCTACCAGTCACCCATAGATTTTGAAAGAAATGCCTTGAAGAGAGGATTAAGACCTTTAAATCCTGAGTGGAGGAAATTACCTGCTCAGAGCATTTTATAAATCTCTGAAACCCTAGAAAATGAAAAGGAAGGATTTAAAACATTTTTTCCTCTATGTATTTAGCTGGCAAGGATGGCAAATTAAGGCTATGTTTAGTTGAAGTCCAACATCTAAATCAGTAAAAATTCTCTCTTCTGGAAATACTGTTCGGTGGTATTCTGTATTTAAGAAGCAGCATATGCATTTGGGTTTACAGTTGGTAAACTAAGTTGTGTGAATGTGCCTTAAAAAGAGTATTTCTGATGATGGTTGTCTGAGCCCAGGATCCATGTTCCAGCCTTTGTAAGAGACCCAGTCTCTTACAGTCATTCCATCATGAACCATAACCTAAATTCTTTTTGTAGCTTGGCTACTGAGCCTACCTTGAATTTTCTCAGGTTTTCATATTTCACTTAGTCCAATGGACTAGAGATATTTTCAAAACAAATCTAAGATCTTTCTTAGCAGCCCTACACAATCCTGTCTAGAAAGAAAGATCAATGAAAACAGTCTAGTCTCTTTGTGTGAGCTGATACACTTTCCACTTAATTTTGAGCAATTTCTAAACATTGCAGAACACTGATGATGGAAATACAAAAGAAGAAATATGCAACATTCCCTGAAAGGTCGAATAAATCCCTACGTGTCATCAACCAGATAAACTTGCTCATTTCAAAAAAGTATCTTGGTAGTGAACACAGAGACAAATCTGCATTTAGGCAATATATTAAAATTTAATTAATAAGCTGAAATGCACTCTTAGGTATATATATGTATATTACAATTTTCCATCTATGGAGTTGAAAACTCAATTACTTCTGCAAAGAAAAAGTGGAGTATTTATAATATACAATTTTATATTTATGTATTGACCTAATTTTTATATAAACAATCAGACAAGAATATTAACAACAGCAATAAATAGTAGATTTGTTCTTTTAAGACTAAAATGTATTGGCAATACTCCTAATACTAAGGCACCTCTTTAGTGACTGAGAGAAACTGTGAGAAGTGCAGAGCCAGCATGGTGATTTCCTTACCAGGGCAGTGTTATTTCCCCCTATATAGGCACCTATTAACTGTAGACTTCTTTCCTAAATAATTTGGTTTCTATGTTTCCTTTGGGAAATTTGCACAGCTGGTAATGCAATAGAAGACCTAACGTACTTTATTTTGAAATTCCTTTTACAATTTTACTACCCAGCTTTTTACACAGTCCTGCTATTTTTCTTATGCCTATTGACACCACTGAAATAACATTGTCCCTATTGTACATTCTTTCACCATTTTCAGCCAAATATGATACTTTTAAATAAATGGGCTTTTGTGCCCTATCCTAGTTTTCCTTGCATGTGGTTTCAATCTCTGTGTTTTGGGACATGAGCAGTTTCTCTATATACAAGGTTTATAAAAGCAAGTGTATAGTGGCATATTTATTAAATTAAGGATTTGGCAATTTTTATAAAGCTACAGAGTTTCTGTTAGGTAGGAAGTAACACATATTTTCAATTATTATGTTCTCTGCCCTTTCTGATTACTTTTAGCCAAAGGTTTCTCCTTTGGCTATAATGTATAGCCAAATATACATTATAACAAATATATATATATATAAATATTTATAAAATATTATATGAAGGTGAAGTTAGTCTGAATTGAAGGAAGATGTCCAAGTTTGATTTCGTGAAAACTGAATGAAAAGGTGTTTTACCTCCATGCTGACAGGAAGCTTAAATGCACCTTGCAAAAATTTAGAGAGAGGTAATTATAGATTTTGAAAAAAGTGGTGAACTGACTACTTGTTTTGAAATAAAGATGCTGAAATGTCAGTGACAATTCTTTTCTTTTTTTGTTGTATTTCATTCCTATACACCTATCTTTTTAATAGTTTATGTTCTACTTTGTCCATTCCAGGGATTGCCATTGGGGCTTTTTGTTTGTTTGGTTTGGTTTCTTTTCCATTGCAATAATTGGTATGTTCCTTAAATTAGTCTCTTTTAAATCAAAAAATACAACTTTTTAAATTCCTTTCCTCATACATGCTTTGATATTTTTTTGCCTTCTCGCTTGGAGTCATATTTTCTTGCCACATATAGCTTCAAATTAGTGTCATTTTTGTTTCTTCTTTGTTCTAAAATAAAGTCTGGTATATATGTGATAACTTGAAATGCTGTTGCAAGCATAGTAATGCTTATTTTATCTCTTTCTGAAGCATACTCTGCTGAAATAACTCTGTTTGTCTTAGTAGGACTGCTTCTTTTCTGACCTTGCCAGGCTTCTCTGATTTAAATCACTTCTCTACTACAAATAGGGCGAAAATTGGAAGATGAGTTGGTGTGTAAAAAGAAAATAGTTTAGTATTTTTAACAACGTAAATAATGAAAAATCATTATTTTGTAAGAACAATGATTTTTGTCTTTTGAAAGTATTAATGAAAAAGAAAAAAAAAAATTGGATGCAATTGGTAACTGTCAAATACTTCCAGTGTTTGCCACAAATCCCTAAGCAGTCCATGAATGCCTAATATTTACAAGCACAAAATTTTCACAGGACAGCAGTGTTATTTTAGATTTTTTCCTTCTGCAGTAATAAGGTAATTACAATCTAATTAATGTACTCTGTAATTTGAATAGTGCTGATGCATTGCAAATGAAGAACCGTGGCAGAACAGTGGTTTGCAACATTAGCATGCCTGGGAGTTGAGCACCATGTTCTCTCACCCATTCACAACCTCCTTACTAGAGATTTATTTTGACCCTTTTGTGTCCTTTAAAAAACAGTGACTTTAGAGAAAGTTATGATCTTAAAAAAACACCAGTAGTTATGGATTGCTGCTCAACTTGTCAAAACAACTCAAGGCAAATGAAGCCTAACCATGGTGAAATATTGGTCTGCTTCTTCACAGTACAAGCCTATATATAATGACAGATGAAAACTGGAAAATAATAATTGAATGTCAGTTATACAAAGTTCAGAGATGGCGTCTCCAACACAAGCTTGAATATCTTTAGCAGGACAGGACCTTGATTAATGCCTTGCCCAGATACTCTGTACTTTTCAGCTGTCATTGAATCAGGAGAAGAGATCCGAACATGGGTTTCTGTGTCTGAAGCTCAAATGCTTAAAGCTGTTTAGCCATCACTTAACCAACACTTGCTTCAAATTTGCTGTACAATCAGTTCTGTTGTGCTGCTACTTCTTTATGCTTCAACTTTTTTGGATTCACTGATTCACAGATGTTTCTTCACCTATTATCACATATGGAATACATTTAAAAAATATTCTTAGAACATGAATTCCACAGAGCCTGGTCATCACTTACAGTCACATAATCATTGTTTAGTATAAATTTGTAGCATTATCTCCTCTCTGACGAATTCTGGATAAAAGACTTTTCCCCAGGAATATGCCAATGGTTATTTGTGGCTAATACCTCAGTAAAAAAAAAATAACAGAAAAAAAAAAAATAATTACTGTACTGGAAATCAAACTTTACTGTACTGGAATTCAAACTCCTCCTTACCTGTTGTGTTTAAGAAGTGAAAAATATTTCTTGTGGCACTGAGGACTAGAAGCCCTCAAAATTTCTGGAAACTGAAGTGTCTCAGACTTGGAGTCAGTCCAAGTTACACTCCCCAGCCCTTCTCACAGCTGTGAGTCTGTCTGTGAATGTCAAGCAGCAGATCTTTTACATATTTCATATTTTTGTTCCATAAGAGTATTTCACACCTTAATGAAAACAGCATGCCAATTAACAAGCAAGTATCAGTTGTATTTGCATTTTCTTAATTAAGCCTCAAAAAAATAAAAAGGAAAGTGAGCTTTGCTAAGATTACGTTTTGACAGCACTGTCTATCCTGATCTACTAGATGAAGACAATATATTCCAGAAGATTGAAACAGAAACAAGTTAACAAGTTCTTTCAAATACATTAAACAAGTTTATTCCTCCACTGTTTTATAGCCTACTTGCATCCCTTATCTTGCAGTCAGATTTCAGATAGGGAGACAAACATTTAAAAGCTTTGCTAAGCATACTAAATATCTCTATGAGAAAACAGCTGAAGTGAGAAGGTGTTTGGATTGACAGAACACCCACATTTTGGACTCAAAGGCCATGGTGGGAAGGAAATCTTACCAAAGTTCAGTCCTACTAGCTACAGAATGGAATCCCACACTATAGTTTTAGTGTCATTTCACAGTCTTAGATCATTTCACACCTGTCTGTGTAGCTCACATGACAAGAAAAGAAGTAATGAATATTGATTCAGTGAAATATTTGGGACTAGTGACTACACTCTTGAAAACATGCAAAGTTGAACTGTATTAGAAAAAAGTTCATGGTCTTTGAATGCTCCATGGTATAAAATTATAGTTTCCATAATAAGACAGATGTTGAAACCACCATTCCTCCATGCACATAGTTTTGTTGCTCAGGGTACGTTCTTAACTTAGGATTAAGGGGAAGGAAGATGATATTTTGTCCTTTCATATCAATGGAGAATCAGAAAAAACAGGGAAAAATCTGTTGTTCTTCAAACAGGGCAGAGCCATAACCCTCATATACGCTGGAGGATGCTGTCATCAGCAGTTGCACAGACTCCAAGTGTCATATTTTTTTGCTACTGCAAGCCAACTGTAGACACCAAAGATACAGATTTCCAACAGTTTGCTGTGCCAAATCAAGAAAATTTCTAAGACGGAGTGATTATGTTAACAAGGGGCTGTTTACTGTTCAATGTTGATTCTGGCAGTGAGGAATTTAATCTTTCTCTGAAATGACTGCACAGCAATCCAACAGAAATGCAGCCAGTCACAGCAAAGAGCAGCACTACAAAATCTTGGGTCAAAGCTGCAGTGTTCAACCACATAACACCATTTAAAAGTGAAATCTTGGAGAGAGGAAAGACTGTTCAAAAAGCCTTTTAAGGATTTCCTAGGCCGGGAATATTTTTAGGTCCTCACTGAAATGACGAAAAGGATAATTTTGTCCTACAATGTCATTTGCTGCAACACAGCTCTGAAAACAGAGCTGTTTACCATTTGTCTGTTTTGGTATGACATAGTGCTGAACTAAAAACCTCTGCTGAGAACTAGACTTCCTTAGCTGGATCACCATTCTCCATTAATGGATACAAACAGTGTCCGCAGCAGTGCCTGCTCCCAGCCAGCTCAGGTTGTGAGAAGTGTGAGCTACATTTTCTGTGAAACTAGCAATTAAAACAGGCCATAAGAAACTTTTCCTTTCTTATGTTGCATTGAAATTTGTGGGATTGTGGTTGAGAAAAGTAGAGCTGATGGCTGGCAGGCCACTGTACCTGTGTCTACCACAAAATTAAAGAAAGAGCAAACATTTTTCCGAGTTTGCTAATTCCCTCAGCAGTGTTTAATTTTAAATGAGAATTATACTTGGTCCGCTACTGAATTATTAATAGCACTTGAAGGGTGAAAAAAACCCTATCACAGTCCTAAATCACTATACAGAAAATCTCTTGTTAGGAGTCTCTAAAATATGGGGAGAGAAGATCAAGGACCTCTTATTTGCCCACTGTGGCAACACATTTCCTGTTTGCTTGAATGCGCAGATTGTTTGCTGTGTACCCAAGACACACAACAGAAAACTGTGCCATTACAGCTCATTAGTGAATTGAACAAGGAAGTCAATATTGCAATCTGCCCATCCTTTAGTGAATTATTCTCATACTATTACAATTCTGTCTCCCACAGTTTTGACCCCATCATAACCCTTGGTGGGAGAACACTGACACTGGAAATCAAAAAATCTCTTGCCAGCATATGATTTAGTTGTAGGATGAGGAACTTATATATTCTGATGCTACAAAAGCTGAATTTCAGATTGTGTGCACTGTATTTCTGATTTTCACTTCCTGCATGGATGAAAGCATTTGGCCTTCAGTCTCAGATCTCCAGTCTACCTGTGAGTGCACACAGGGAAGAGCAATGCACACCCTGGAGCACCTTTTTGTGGTAGTACATGAGGAGGTGGAAATCAAGTAATGTCTGACAGCCTATTTTTCATCATTTTTTTGACAGATTGGGGAAACATCTACCAGCCTTCAGAATAATTCAATTCCTCCTGAGTCAATGCTCTCTTTTTCAGTAACTCTGGACAAAACAATAATAAATTTTCAAGGACTCAATGTACAAAAACCATATTAACAGAATGGTATATAACACTGGTATAACTTGGTGACATCAACAGAGTAGCAAGAATCAATGACAATAGAGCAAAGCTCACTGTTGATTGCACTGAAGACACTGACTTGCAAAGTCCAAAAATTTACTGTCAGCGCTTAGAAAGTGCTTGGAGGTTATTCAATAATTTCAAGAAAATAAATTTCATTAATAAGTTTAAAGTGCTCTAAAGATCTTAGCATAGATTTACAACCATTGATCAAGACATTGTTCTTCTTGAAGTCAACTTACTGGTAATTTATGCAAAGTATATGTCAAAAGGAAAATTTACATTTTGAAACACTGAATGTTTTGTAACAATCAAATAAATAGACTCTCCATATGGCTAAGAATCTATGGAAAACTTTTTTAAAAGCCATTCATTTTCTATACATGTGTCTACTCTGATTAAGGATGAAAAAAATTATAGTCTGTGAGAAAAAGAAGAAAGAAACAGTACCTGCAAAAAATAAAAAAGATAAATCTCAAAGCCCAAAACAGAGTTTTCTTCCTATGCATCTAAATCTGGACAAAATTATTTGACATTTAACTACTTTTTTTTTTCTTTTATGTATTTAATAATAATTATTTTTGAGATTTGTTTACATTATGCTGTAAAATCAGAGATGTGCACAGCATGAACAACAGGCATGAACTGTGCAGAATTTTGCTGTGTTTGTCAATTCACCTTGGTGGACTCCTCATGAACTCTTAATCTAGGCAAGTGTAAATTTACATGAAGTACTAAATTTTTCCTTCTCCTTTTCTTCTGATTTCACCTTAAAAGTGTGGAGATTCTACCTGTGTTCTTGAGCATGTAATGCTGATGATAAAATGATCATTTTGCAATGAAATCCCCACAAATGATTTTTTGCATCATATGCAGCTGCACTTAAAATTAAAATGGGCACAGGACTGTCCAAAATTACTTAATACACAAGAAAGTGAGATTCTGCGTAATGCATTCCTTCCTAACGGTAGAAATGGTTGCAGAAAACAGAGGAAAAACATTAAGGTCATTTTTTTTCCTGTGGTTCCACTGTGTCCTGCACTCTGTATATTATGTACATTTTAGATCATGGTTTGTGAGCTGAGACCTTGTTCACCTCAATTGTAAAAATCAGATGCAGAAAGGAATATTTTCCATAGGGCCTACTCCTTCCACAAACATAAACATGAACAGGTCCTTACTTATTAGTTGGTGGATCAAAAATTGCATCCTAATAGAGACCAGAAATATCCATTATACTGCTAAATTGCACAAGTATATTGACGCTGAATAAAAAAAAAAACAATCTTCATATTTTTTGAGATAGCTCCAATACAGAGAGAACAAATCAACCACCACTGAAAGAAGGTCTATGTCTTCCTAATTTGGTTAGGATTAAAAATGAACCTTTTCTAATTAAAAATAAAACTTTTCATGACCAATCCTAAAATCTGAGCCTAACCTAGTTCTCTTATTAATACAAGATGACAGCTGTCAATGATGTTTATGAGAAGAACATATACTTTGGGAAATATTTTTGTCTTACTTGAAGAATTTCCCCTTAACCTACAAAATTCTCAAGACTGTGAAATGTTGGAAAAATTATAAATTACATTTGACAGCATGGGTAAAAAGAAGGCATATAATCATGTATCATGCTATTTTGTATATATATTCCAGAAATAGGCATCTGAACTTTTACTCACTCAGTTGTGTGGCTCCCAAATCCAACAACCAATGTTTGTATTAACCACGTGTAGTCAAAAGTTTTTTTCTGACCTCTTCTGGGCAGGTTGCAACTGTATGGCAATTTGCTGTGATGTATTTGGCCAGAGAAAACAACAAGAGGTGGTGTAATACAAATTTGTGCTGTACAGTGTTCTCTAAGGATAGGCACAATCACTACAACAATAATGATGAGTAGCAGAACATTGTATTATCTGAATGCATTTTACCCATTTATGCTGAATCATGGTGACCATGGTACAGAGAGCAATATAACCATGTTTTCCTTCTTTTTAAACTGCTCTAGGAAGATAAATATGTGAAAAAACACAAAAGCATACAAACAAAAAGAAAATAATTGCATGGTATTAACAAATAAAATTCCAGTTCTCTGACAGGAAACATCACTGCTAAATATGCATGCAATAGGGTTCAGTAATACAAAGGAAGGTTTTTATATGTGAATAAAAAATATCTGTCTGATTTTCCTTAGTTTCAGAAACTTGGCAGTGGTCAAAGCTAAGTCCTCAGTTAACTGTCCTTCTGTGCTACTTGAGCAAAGACAAAACAATAACTTAATGACAGTGTAAGCTTTTCTTGCCAGTTTTGAAAGCAAGCAGCATCAACAGAGAGGAAAGAAAATGGATTCGTTCCTGCTGCAAGATGTGTTATTTGTAGTAACAAAAGGATTAATTACTAATTATCATCCTTGTTTGGGTGAATGCACATGTGCTGCTGTGGTCAAATAGATGCAGAAGGCTGCTGTGCTCTCACTCTCTGGAAATGTTTGGGTAAACTGGCTCATTGTTTCACCTGATGCTCTGCCCTATGTCTGTTCCACCAGCCTGGAAGCAAAGGTGTGCATCACTGGACTATAGCTCATGGCCATCATCAACCAGAACTGTCAGCATGCTCCTATACATGAGCAGTTTGTGGGAGAAGAGATGAACTGTGGTCTTAACTGCATTTCATTCAGTGTGGTGCTCCTAAGGAAGCCTGAATGCACTTCTTGCTTTTATTTGATACTACTCTGTATATAAAATCAGTAAGAGTTTTATTTTCATATACATTCATCACTGGTTTTATTGTCTGTAAATATTAGAGGCAGGGAAGAGTAAAGCTTAAACACATTTGAAATATTTATTAAACTTGTACAACCAGTCGTGCTCTTGGTATTTGTTCCTATGAAATAATCCTACATTCATATAATTAGCAATGTGGTTCAAATAGCACTTAGAAGGAACAGCTATTCCTGTGTAATATTTAATGGAGATTTTTTTCTAGAATTTGTGTGAAGACCTTGTGTTGCCTTCAGTTGGTGCCTATGTGCATGGGTTTACATAGAAATGCGTTCCCTAGTTAACAAAACCCTAGAACAACACAAGGTAAAGAAACATAAATCTTTTGACTTTATTCTGAATCACATGGTTCTCTGAATGAAGAAAAATAAATAAATGTTGCTGAAAGTTTTTATTCTAGGCACTGCAATGTTGAATATGAAGGATACTGTGCTTAAATTGGCAAACAACCAAGATTTCAGGCTTCTAGGAAAAAAAAATATACCGATTTGAAGGCAGCAATACATTTCCAGAGAACGGGCAGCTTGCCATCTGAATCACTCTTGAAGAATGTGGTTACACACTATTTTCCTGAGTAGAAAAGCTGGCTCAATAAATTTCTCTCTTTCATGACAGAGAGTGTTCCAGACCTGATTTTCACCCTCTACCATATTGAAGCATGTTCTTCAGCCACCCATGATGAGTAAAGTGCAGAATATTGATGGGAATGAGAACCACTGTAGGCTTTTCCCACAAATAAAATGTATTCTGAAACTACAAAATTATTTTCAGCTTGGTCATGCAAATAAGGTTTGGTGTGGTCATGATCCAGTCTGATTCACCTGCTTAGAGCTATATAAGTGTAAAACAGCAACCGGACAGGGTTATCAGCTAAGGGACTGCAGTTGTAGCTACAAAGAAGGCACATTATTTCTCTATAGTTCTTGGATATCCAGTTCTGAGGACCAAGCCTGAAATTCTGTGAATGCCTTTGGTTCTAGTTTTGACAACAAAGGCAACCCAGTGTTAAATTTGCAATGGCCAAACTGAACTATTGTATCCTTATAAGCAAGGGTCAACCAGGTGTAACTTAATTGAAAAGAAAAAAAAATCACAGATTGACATTTTATTATCACACATTTCTGCTGTGAATGATCAGCAAAGTGACTGGTTCGATGGCTGTAAAGGGTTCAGGCGAGATTCACCTCTCCCAACAGTCTTCCCTCTCTTCTCTTTTTAATCAGTGGGGAGATAAGGCCATTCAAAGATGTTACCCATTTAATAAAATTTTAAATATAATTTAAAGTGATATTGTATGAGAATGACTGTTACTCTAATGACAGCTTAGAGCAGAAACCTCAGGTGTAGACATCTACATTATAGGTGTCTTTTCCATTACAGCCTACTTGCACTGGATTTAAATGGCAACATTCTTGTTTACGATTTCCCTTTAACAATCCCAGGATGATTTAGTTAAAGAATTCCAGCTGTGGTCCAGAGCTGTAAATTGGTAACTTGATTGCAAGGCCAAATAAGGCTTCTCTTTTTTTTTTCTTTTTCTTTTTTTTTTTTTTCCCTAAAGAGAGGTCTTTAAATTTGAAATAAAATAATTTGAAAAAGAAGCATCACTATGTTTTTCAAATTTGAAAAGTGAGATTTGTGGAATCGTTATGACTTTTCATAATTTTTTTTTCTAAGCAAAGGACCAATTTGACAAATAGTTTCCACTGCTCTGAAACAGCATTTTTAGAAAAAATAAGCCGCCCTGCTGATAAAAACCAAAATAGAACCCCAGAAACAAACTCTTCTCCCTCTGTCACCTCTTGATGAAAAATCTTTCTCTAGTTACATCACAACATATGCAATAATAATGTACTTTAAGAAAAGTATGTTTTCCTTGGCTTTATGGTTCTTACATAACTCAAATAATTTCAGTGTGTATGTCTAGATACAGTTACTAAGCAGGCAGTTATTTAATTGAAAAATTTGGAATTATTTGATTTCCAGATGTTAATGGATGATTAAAGACCATTATTATGTTTCTCTGGATTATTTAAGTTTGCAGGTATCTGTTTATTGATTTCTTTTGCATCAGGTGTTTCTATGGCTTGCCTCCAGGCACACTCTGAATAAAAAAATTGATAGTTTAATTTTTTATTACTTTCATTAAAGCAATCCAGTGATAACTATATCAGGTCTGGTATTTTGGACAGCTTTGATGTCACATTTAAATATATCTGGAAAGAAAATCATTAAGATCAAAGCACTGAGCTAATCAACTTTCATTATATACAGGGAGAATTGAACAGGCAACAGCAGTCACTAGCATTACTTTGCCAAACCACATCCAAATTAGCAACATACAAAAACTCTCTCTATCAGGTTTTAAACTAAATACATCCATGGTGAAAACTGTACAAATTATTCCTACCTGTAACCTCAGAGAAGCTTCTAAAAGCAATGCTTGAAACCCCAGTAGTTTGGAAACTCTTTCATGTTAGCCAGTTTTGGGGTTCGAAATAAGGGTGTTTTATCATGGGTTTAAAAGACCTGTCCCTACTGCAAATATTCACTTACTGAATTACTCAGAAACAGATCTGGGGAATGCAGAGAAACTCTCTGCTGTTCCAACACAGCGTTCAAACTCTGAGAAATATTTAAAAGTACTGACAGAGGTTGTCTTCTGCTTTCCCTCCTGTGCAATCATCTCTCTATACAAAAACCTTGCCGGCATTTTTTTCCAAGTTAGAGAACAAGTTCTAAAAACGACTATGCAGGCATTTGGGAAATCAGATTCTGAGACAGTGAGAATCCAGAAATACAGCTGAGTTGTAGTGAAAAAAAGTGTGTTTCTCTATATTCAAAAATACTCTTCAAGGGAACCTGTAGGCTACATACACTCATCTCAAAACTGGGATGGAGAAGGACATGGTGATACCCTTCCAATCAACCTCATTGGTCTCCTCCCACTCTCTGTCACCTTCCAGAAGAGTACACATGTAGACAGAAAAAAATGGTTTAACCTTCTCATTCTTTAGTGGAAAATTTCAAGTCCGTCAGCATTTTCTAGTGAAGACCATGATTATTTCAGTAATATTGATTTGGGACACCATCAAAATTTATGAAAGTTTAGGTATAGCTGACTGTCTCATCCTACTACTTTAGCAAGTATTTAGAATTAATACAGCAAGTTTATTGGCACCTCCAGCAGGGCAATGGGAACTTACTAATTTATGTGCTTTGGATATGTTTTCAAAGACTAGTTTTCAATATTTTCATTATGCAAATGAATCAAAATTATTTTTAAGATTTATCCTGTTTTTAATTTTCTTTTCAAAATCATCTGCCAGCAATTACTGCATAATGGATTTTTGAAATTGTCAAAGTTGAATATCAATGTCAAATGTCCAATTTTGTAGCTTCCAAAATGATCTCCTCTGACTTTTTCTGCCACATAACTAATATCTGATAACTTATTTACATGGATAAATAAAGCTACTTTGCTAAAATGTGCTATTTTACTAATAGTTAACTTTTTCTCTTGTTTTATAAAATGCTTCACCATTTTTACTTTCTCAGATACATTTTTATCAGATGTCTCAAAATTCTGCATGTTTTATTATAGAATACATAGAGTATTCAACATTTTAAACAACAAGCATTTCAAGTAACATATCAAATTACTTTTGTGTTCACTGAAAATAAGAGTTGAATATTTGCCTATTTGTATACATGAAGAAATAAGTTACCATTTCATTTTAGCAGCATGATAGATTAGAAATCTTTTCCATCTTGAAATGCTAAATAGCTATGAGATTACTTGGCACTTTTTTCCCATTTCTTTTTGTTCTGTGGAAGGTTTTGCACATAACTTCTTTTAAGCTTGGCAGATGGTTGCAATATTTTAAAATGCAATTCTGTTTCTAAGCTTCTAAATAAATTTAAAAAAAAAACACAACAAAATTTTCAAGGCTTATACCCACTGTGATTGTGTGTGCCATTGATTTTTTACTGAATATAGACTGCAAGGAAATTTGAAAAATAAGAATTATTCAGTTATTGATATGGTGCTATATTAATGCTTAGATGAACTTGTCAGGAAAAATTAAGGATTGGCTATAATATAATTTTAACTGCCAATTCCTGCTCCTTCAGGCTGCTGTGCACAGCTGCAACCTCCGCTCACATGAAAATGTCTCTGGGTCTGTTTCTTCTATTCTCTAATATCAAATATAGGGTCATGTCTTATTTTACATTTATGTTTCACCTCAGTAGCTTAACATTTTACCAAATATCAGCTTCCCCAGGAAAAACTCGTAATACATACATTCTTATCAGAACCCCAGATGTAACACCTGATCTTATACTATTTATGCTCAGTGTTTTCAAAAAGGAAACTGATTATGGCAGCAGTCCAAAAGGAAATGCCTAAAGTTGATTGCCTGGCTCTTTCTTTTCAGCTGATCTTCCCTGTGCCAGAACATGGAGAGGCATGGATTT
Source organism: Petroica traversi (assembly GCA_025920805.1). Lineage (NCBI taxonomy): Eukaryota > Metazoa > Chordata > Aves > Passeriformes > Petroicidae > Petroica > Petroica traversi. Next base: position 11,828,561 of record JAHLSL010000046.1, on the reverse strand, counting down.
GAGGCATGGACTATTCAGTGGGTAAGAAATTGGCTGGTGGATGCAGCCAGGGCATTGTGGCCAATGGATCTGTGTCTAGGTGCAGGCATGTCCTTGGACAAAAAGCTGGATGTGAGCCAGCAGCGTGCACTTGCAGCCCAGAAAGCCAATTGTAGCCACGCTGCATCAAAAGGAGCTTGGCCTGCAGGGTAAGGGAGAGGATTCTTCCCCTCTTCTCCGCCCCTGTGATACCCCAGCTGGAGTGCTGTGTCCAGCTCTGGGGTCCTCAGTCCAAGAAAGGCGTGGATCTGTGAAGTGGGTCCAGAGGAGGCCACAAAGATGACCAGAGAGCTGGAGCACCTCTCCTACAAAGACAGAATGAAACAGTTTGAGTTGTTGAAGTGAAGGCTTCAGAGACTTTACAGCAGCCTTTCAGTACCTTAAGGGGGCTTATAAAAAGGAGGAAGAGGGACTTTTTATACAGGCAGATAGTGACAGGACAAGGGGCAGTGGCTCCAAACTGAAAGGGGCAGGTTTAGACTGGAAGGAATTCTTTACTATTTTGATGCTGAGACATCTGAACAGGTCAGAGAAGTTGTGGATGTTCTATCCTTTGAAGTTGGATGGGGCCCTGAGGATCCTTGTCTAGTGAATGGCATCTCTGACTATGGCAAGGAGGTTGGAACTGGATGACCTTTAAAGCCTCTTCTAGCAAAAACCTTTTTATGATTCTATGATTCTAAACAAAATACCATAATATCTCAATGATAATTTTAACATAATTTAAAAATTCTTTCAGACAGATACAAAAGAAGATGTGTGTGATAAAATAATGTTTTTGCAAGCAGGCTATCATCTGTGCAATATATATGAGTTGCTACCCCAAATATTTTGAAAAGTCTTTCCCAAAAGGACGTCTCCAGCATTTTGTGTAAGTGCAATATTCTTCTTATTGTCTTTTCCAGAAAACAGAAATAGAAAAAAGCATAGGATGGCCTATTTTGTTCTGAACATCTACTATTTACTTCCCAAAGACAAATGCTGCTTAAGGAAATACAGAGGGCATGATGCACATGCATGACACACAAAATCATACAGGCACTTTGCAACCTCATGATCAACTCCTTAACCTCATGGGCAACCACACCATAAGATGAAAGATTAATTTTCTGACTATATCACAGAATCTCAAAATATGCTGAGTTGGAAGGGACCCACAAGGGTCATCATGTCCAACTCCTGGCCCTGCAGAGCACCAACCCAAAGAATCCCACCTTGTTCCCAAGAGCATTGTCCCAGTGCTTCTTGAACTTTGTCAACCTTGGTGCTGTGACTGCTTCCCTGGGGAGCTGTTCCAGTGTCCAGCCTCCTTTGGTGAAGAGACAACCTGTCTCTGATATCCAACCCAAACCTCCCCTACTCAGCTTCAGGCCATTCCCTCAGGTCCTGTCATTGTCACCACATCGTCACACAGATCATTGTCTGTCCCTCCTCTTCCCCTCACAAGGAAGCTGCAGACTGCAATGGGATTTCCCCTCACAAGGAAGTTGCAGACTGCAATGAGATCTCCCCTCTCTCTCCCAAGTCACCTCAGCCATACTCTTCATATGGCTTCCATTAGAGGTCTTTTACCACCTTTGTTGTCATCTTTTGGACGCCCTCTAATAGTTTAGTGTCTTTCTTACATTGTGGGGACCAAAACTGCACCCAACATTTAAGGTGAGGCTGCACCATATCAGTGAGCTAGTCCCAGCCATCCAGTATAACAAAAGAGTTGGGAACACGTAACCATAGGAGAAGAAAGAGAAGGTCACATCTTCGAAAGCAGGCTGCAGGCAGATCATCCAACAGAATTTTTATGTACAAATCAACCAAAGTAAGTCTGCAAGGACGCAGACCTCGTGTCTTTGATTGTATCATGTGTGCTTCATCAAAATGGCTAAAATTGAATTCCTGAGATGTGTGGAAACAAAGGAATTTAGTGTATTCCTCTCAATAAAGGGACATTTGAATTCTAAACCCTTTATAGTGCCAATCACTTCTATTCAGCAAAGGGCAGAAAAAAATTCTGACAGCACAGAAAGTTTTTGAAATAGGTACTCAAGTGCTTCCTGGATCAAAGATTCATGATGAATTATTAGATAACTTTCCCTGACCATTTTTTCACAGAATTTGGCTTAAGAAAATTGTTTGATAATAGCTTGATGGTACTTTGATCAAGAGCCTATTGTTAAATTGTTAAATTGATTGTTAAATCATTGACCAGATCTGAGCTGTGGAAGATAAGAGCTTTCACACTAATCAACTTGAAATATAAAGAAATTATTTTTTTTAGAAAGATTAAAACCCACACAGTAATGCAGGATTATTAAAGTATGATTTATCTCTGAAAAATTATATAGTAGATGTAACTCTATGGAGTCTCAGGATTTTTACATTAATAGAATCTATAGTACATTAGAAAATCCACTAATAAAAAGCTGTTTTTTTTCTTCTGTTGTTGCCTCTAATCCATTCTTTCATAATCAAAATGGATTCTTTGTATCTTATCCTTAGCAATATAGTAAGAATAGGCCAAATTCTGCTCTCAGAAACATCTCTACACTTTAAACCTCAATCAAGCTGTAACCAACATCTTTGCTCTGATGATAAACTGATTCTCTACCTTGAAAGGTGACATAGAGCTACACTAACACAACAAGAAGGTAAAGAATAAATTGATGCCATTCTTCCAAAGATTTATGGATGCATCATTTCTTTTCACAGGACGGTTTATTCCTGTCCAAGTTTTGGATAGTTGGAGTGAGGAAGAGCGATTCAAGTCCCCTCTCCAATATAACCTGGACCATTACATATAAGAGAGTTGAGGATTTCCTGCATTAATGACAAGTGCTTGATTTGCTGCTCAACACAAGTTGTCAAGAGAATGGGTTCATTTCTGCTTTGCAACCTGTAAAGCCAAGAAGGTGATGATAGAACATTTTGCAAACACTTGGATCTGCACAAAAGAAGAATCTCAAGCACGTTTGAGGTCAAAACTTAATTAATATAATAAAATAGTGTTATTAATTACTGAATGGATATGATAATCAGATAGAGGAAAATGATTGATGGATTACGAGTGGGACAGCTTTAAAAATCACACTTCAGTGGGTAGGATTTTATGTTATGAAGAATGAGGAAAAATTGACCTGAAAAAATTCAGTGCTGAGGCAATTGAGAAATACCAATCTATTTTTCTAAAAACATTCTTCCTTTTGCATATGATTGTTCATCTTCTTTCCTTCTTTTTGATTTTGCAAACATGAATAAACAACTCCACAAATTCGGAAGGAACTAAAAAAAAAAAGGAATCTACTTTACAAAACTATAAGTATTTGCAACTGTTTTAAATTCCTAGTTGGACTTTTTGTGGGTTTTTTACTTTGCTGGTTTTTTTTTCTTGTTATTTACACAGCCCTTTCCCATACACCCATCCAGATCTAGATATTTGTCTGTGCTTAAAGAGATTAAATAATGATAGGATTATCTGACTCCAGGCAAAATGTAAATTGTTTACAAATCTGGTTACTGAGTGACAGTGAACATAATTGGATTTATATTTTTTTAAAAATTGGAGGAGAGAAGGCAATTTTTTTAAAGCACTGATACTGATTCTATGAACCGTGTGCTGATGCTAACCTGCATACAGAACTGTTGAAATGACCTGCTAATGTAGAACAAGGGCAGTGTATGGCTTTGAATAAACTGCTGACAATAAACTGTGTCTGTGCACTGCCACTGCTTTTGGGCACCTAAGCAGAGTAAAACATCTTGTTTTGACAGTTACATTGTGGTAATTTTTGAATTTCTTTATCAGCAGCGCTCATTTTTGTACCATGATTAACTACAGATTTTCTAGCTAGGTTGGTAGATTTAACCAGGAGTTTTAAAATAAAGATTTGCAACCATCTTACATTTCAGAGGCAGAGGAAATTTGATCACTTACATAATTTAATAGATAGCCTCATCATTTCTCTCTTTCTCTGTGGTTACTTTGAACACCACTATGTAGCTACTGCTAAAATGAATCTCAGCTCCCCTGTGGATCATCGAATTGCTGTTTGAACAGAGGAGATATTCTCCCTTTGAGAGAAAGATTTGAATCACTCAGATATGAAAACATGTCAGCACATTAACATTTTCGCTTTGATTATACCATTCCATAGGATACAGATTACCTAAGAGACCCTTAGATTACCAGATAACCATTAACCGAATTCTGTCAGTATTCTGCACCTGATAACAACATCCTCAAATGAAACATCAAGAGTTTTTGACAAATGTGCATAGAGTCTTGCATTAACAGGCACATTTTTAGTTGCAACCACTCCACTTCTTTGGAAAACTGTTTTACCTGCACTTACTGCTTCAAAGCAAATACAACCCTAGCTCTGTGTTGTCAAAAACAAAAGACTGAATTATCAATTAGAAAATAGTGTGTTGCATTTACAGAAACACTTTCTGGAGGCAAAAGAACAGTTGGATCTCTAGGTGATATAAATGAAGAGTTGATACAAAGTTCCCAGTGTGGCTAATTTACAAGAGATGAGTTGTAACAAATGCCCACAGTTCTCAGAGCTGCCAGGGACATCCCTCCGAGTTACAAACACCAGTAGAGCAAGAGGAAGCAGTTCAACTGAAGTTGTGTCTTCAATTTTTATTACGGACACCTTTTGAGGATTTTCTTTTTTTTGGCTTCTATTCCAAAGTGGGGTTCAAAGAGCAAGAGAATAGCACAGGGTGCCAATAGCACTGCTGCTTTCTGAAGCATGCTATTTTTTATATTTTCTTTGACCATAGGAGGCAGAAAAAAATGTTCAATGATGCTTCTGCTCACAGATGCTACATTTTAAAGTATGAACTGAAAGAAAAGTTTTAAAACATATCTCCTTCCCATCTTGTTATATTCCCCATTGATTACTCTGGGAAACTCTGTGTGCGTGGGGTGTGTGTGCTCAATTTTGGTTACATTTGAATTGAATATGCACTCCTCTTTTCGATCTTCAGAAAACCTTTGATTTTTATTTATTTTTCAAAATAATCTATTAGGAAATTATATTTCTATGCTGATAATAAGTACAGCTTTTGGTAATCTGAACTTTCCTCCTTCCTTTTCTCTGGTGCTAGCTTCCAAATCACAAAACACATTCAGTCAGAGCATTCCCCTTTCAGAAAAATTTCCCTGTGCTTATTACAGTTTTCCTAAATTCCCACAGTCATTCAACCCTGAATACGTTTCCTTCTGGACATGGTACTTTCAGTACCGTTTCAGCTCTAAAAAAAAAAAAAATATATATATATATATATATATATATATATATATATATATATATATAAAATGTTTCATTGCTAATTTGTTTTCTGGGATGGTTCTTAAGTCGCTGTTTTGTGTGTGGTTTGTAATGAGTTTTGCTGATGTACCAATGATGCAGAAGTTGGAGTTTTGTTTTAGAGTGCTATTTCTGAGTTGTCCGCTTAATCCCTCTATCCTCTGGAGATCCCAGTTCCCTCAGCTATGAATGAAGCAAGAATTCACCAATCCTGTAAAATAATCACAAATTAATTCTTGCCTTTGCCACGTAGTTGGTCTACTTGCTGTAAACTTTAAAAGTCTGTCTACTGTCATATGGATCTTAAAGGTTCTGCACAGCTACAAAAAGAACAAAGGTCCAGTTTTCATGTATTTTTTAAATAAGTGGCAACAAACACGTTTTCAAGCATGAAAAAGACTTAAGAAGATAAATGTAGTGCAAAAGAGACAGTTAGAAGATGAAGCAATTAAATTTAAATGTCTTAAGGAAATGTTTATCAACATTGCCAAGAGTTTTCAATTGCCAGAGAGGAAAATTATCCAAAATGCATATCTGAACCTGCAGCACCCAGTATGAATTTTCCCTTTATATCTAACTGCTTTTAGCATAAAGCACAAACAACAACAGTAAAGGATTAAACCCATCTATTTTAGATCCATACATGGATGAATGATACAGTAGTATTCCATGGTGCGCAGCAGTGACTAAATTTTGTAGGCGCTTAGTAGATTATTTACCCATGCTCTGTGTATTGTGCTCTTTAGTGGTGCTGTAAAATTACAGTAACCTATTTTTTCAGATATTTTAAGGATATATAAATCAGAATAATGTTTTAAACATACATCTAAGTTGAAAATATAAGCATGCAAATATCCTATGGAATTTGATTCACAAAATGTCCTAGAGAAGAAATGCAGGATAGTGTCTTTAAATGATAAAAATACCTGAAACATTTTAATGTACTGGTAGATCTCCCAAGTTTTATATTTCTTAGAATTGGAGTAAAATATTATAAGCCTAAAGAGAAATGTCAGGTAGAGGGACTTGTTAGTGGAGAGTGAGCCCTGGAATGCTCCCTCTCAGATTAAGATAACAGTAGGGAATCTGTTTTGAATTGCTCAGGCTGAATGAATAAATGTCAAGGGAAAGATAAATTCTTGCTAAACAAAGGTACAGCAAGTGTAGAACTTTCAGACCAGCATGATAAGCACAAGAACTAAGTGAGGAAGTGAAAGACTTAAAATGTGGGATGTAAAGAGAATAAGAAATTACTATCATATTAAAACATCCAAAACAATCCACAGATTGAGTCTGGGCTTTCAATTAAAATGAAAAACATTTCTGTACAATCACAAGGAATGAACTTCAACAGAAGATTTAAAAGCATTGAGGAAGAAATAATATGCAGTGGCTAGAGTTGACTAAAGAACCAAAAGAAAGAAAGAAACAGAAGTCACTATAAATGAGTAATTAAAACTGAGTGTGTAGAAAACAAAGTCTTATGTACAAGAAATAGGAATAGGAAAGTGTCTAAATTTACACACTGTACAGAGTTTTCAATGGAATATAATATTTAATAGCAAATTTGTCACTGTGCCTATATTTTGAAGTTTACAATCTGAAGTTATCCTCCATTTGTGTATGATAACAACATACAAATGCTGATGTACTTAGGAAGCCAGTTACCTGTGTTGTACAGGAGTCTATTTCCTTTGACTATTCTCCACCAAACTGTTATCTTTGCTTTATGAGCGGATTTTCCATAATATTCCTGTTGGCTCTATGTATGCATTGCCAATACAATTGAGCCTACCAAAACAGGTGTTTCACTGGCTTAGTTTTCCACTTGGAAAAAGACATCCATTTTATACCCGTTTTCTTTCTTCTTTTAATAGTCCTATGTGAAAGACTGCTAAAACTACGGTTGCTCTGATTTTTACCTTCTCTGATTTTCCACTGTGTACCTATCTTTAGGATAATTCACGTCCAAACTGTGCTAAGGTTACCTTGCTGTCATAGAAACACCAAAAAATTTTATTTTACTTAAGAGAATGGAGGAAATATTTCATTAACATTTCTGTGAGGCTGTTCTCACCTACCAGATACTGGATAGTGGTAGGAATCACTTTAAATCTTTAAGTGACTTTGGGGTATGTATACACTGGGAGGTATTTAAATTCTTCCACAGTGCCTCCTCAAAATCACCAACACTGTGATGTGCTAATTGAATTTTGTGTGCTATTTTGAGAAATTTCACAGATGCATAAATGTTTCATGCAACTCTACTAAAATATATACCTTACAGAACAGAACAAACTTTCTTACAAAAAATAAATACCTGTATTCACATTAAAACATTAGGAAAGTGAAGTTTTTGTAATGTATGATTATACTAAACTCCTTCCTTACAACATGAAAAAGATAATCAGAGGCAGGGGTATGAGCTTTCCCTTTCACATGAGCTGAGATTAATTATAAGAGATGCTAAGGCATACTGCCAGGCAGATGGATTAGGGATGTCTTTCTTTCTCTTCCCATGGTTTTCTTATTTTTTTTCTCTGCTTTCCAAGAACTGAACACTGCTTCCAATTAGTGGTAATAAAATCGATCTTTATATTGAAAAATTTTTTCATGTTATCAGGGACACTTGGACAGGAAGCAAGAGCTTTTGTGTCTTCCATTCTCCAAGGCTTTCCATACTTATCTCCTTATAAAAGAGCCTATCTCTGCTTTCTGGTCCAGTCTGCCTTCATTATTACCAGTGATACCCAGACCAACTTGCCTCAAAAACTTCCTCTAAGAATGTTATAGGTCACAAATCTATTTCAGCCATTCCCACCTTGTACAGGTGTATGTTTTCCTTCCTGCCTTCTCTTTAATCAGTTATTGAGAAAGCACAGTGCCTCAGTATTTTTCTTTTTAACAAGAACCTTTACTACCACTGTTACTATTACAGTGCTTCTTTCTGAGTGTCTGGTCTCTACCAAATGTTGGTCTGTGCTACTGAAAGTGACCATTCCTCCTCTGGCCACAAAAATCCATCTCCCTTCAAAGAACTTGGTCTGTGTACAGGCTCTCAAGGCTTTGGAAGTAACTGTCCCTTGTCCACTCTCAGTCACAAAACAGATCATTGAGAGGGTTAATAAGCCTTCTCTCCTGCTTTGAAAATTAGTGCAGCTCATCTTGTGATGAACTTCTGGGGTTCAGCAAAGCTCCTCTGAGGGCAATTTAAACTTTATTTCAGTCAAAGGAATAATGGTGGCTAGCAGTAGAATAAATTCAAAATAGGTTTATGAGAAATAAAATGAATGGAAACAAGCATGAACAATTTCCCAGAGTGGATATGAGTGTCACAAATAAAAGCAAAAGAATGGAGAATCCTGAAGTACAGGATTCAAGGCAAAATCAGAGGCCTGAGCTGTAACAGAACTGAAGAAGGAGCACTTGAAATTTGGTGCTGAAAGAGTAGCTGCATGAGTTAGTTGCAAAATAACAATATATATAAAGAATGAAGTTAAACATAAAGTCTTGTTTCCCTTATGAAATTCTTTCTAGGAGAATAGATTTTAAAACCCAGCATGTAGAATAATGAATAAAGGATTTAAATTGCCAGGGTCACACGTTTAAACATAATTTAAGAGTATACTTCAATGGAATTTAAATCAATGTTCATGTGGAAAATTAAGTAACCCTTCCCTTCTTTTCTGTTGTAAATGGAATTTATGAACAGTATCTGAGAAACATAAAACCAAAGACTTAATTTCAGTTTAACACATATATTTTGTGCAATGGAAGCAAGTAGATGTCTCTGTATTAATTACGCAGAAAAATTGGAAGCGAGTATCTCTTTCATTTAACATGGTGCCAGTATAGAAGTCATAAAGTTTCCTAGAATTTTCTAGTATTTCCTAGTATTTCTAGTATTTCCTAGTATTTTCAACATAAAGTTGGAGCAATATCATTACTTTCTTCTTCAATAGTGTCCACTGAAAAGGCAGAAGAATTGAAGAAGATCTTAGGCCCCGTTTTGCAGGAAGATTTAAACAACTGCTCTGCCTTTAAAGTCATTGTGAGCCTCTGCAAATGTGGTAAGTGAGCAAGTAAAAAGATGCTGCTTATTTTGTCCATTTGCACCCTGAAGTCACCATGGATTCTGAGAATAGAACGGTGGGGTTCTGATCTTTGGTGCCTCTCAGAGACCTCCAAGCCACATTTTATCAGTCATCATCTGCATTCTGCCAGACCACAGTGATGGATCCTCTGTCCCCTATTTTCAGCCTGACATAAAATTTTTATGGGGATGTTCTCAAGCTGGATTCCACTTCTCAAGGGACTAAAGTTCATGCATAGCTTTGAATATACAGATATTCAACAGACCTTAAAAATAATTTCAGTGACCATAAGCATATATGTGAATGATTTTCTGAGCAACACTGTGGTGCTCACTAGTAAGATCAATCCTCAAATAAAGAAAGAACTGAAACCACTGGAATGAATTCTTAAATGTACTGGTAAAAACTTCCTCAGAAAATAACAAGTGAAAATCTAGCTATGCTAAAAAGCAATATGAAAACTCTCATCAAGATCTCATTTAATTATTTCTGTAAAGAACCCATAAGGATAGTGCTTGAAATTGTCTTTACATCATATTTTTATTCAATATATTTTATATACTCAATAAATCCATATAAATACTTAATTGACTTTCAAAATGCAGATATATATAATGAAAGTAGAACAAGAAAGGAAATAAAAGTTTGAAAATACTGAAAATTATGTCCATGTATACATAGGTAGTAATAAAGAAAGCAAGAAACTTTAGGCTACCTATGATCTTATGAAAGATATGCCTAATAAAAGTATTCTACACATCTGATTTTGCAATTGAATATATTTATGTGAAACCTGTAAAAAACTTTGGGGCAGAGCCACCTGTGAGATATAGACCCGAGAGTGCTTGGGTGAGTTTTTTTTCCCTTATAGAAATCCCTTTCTTTACCTCTTGATAAAGCTGACCAATTCTGCTGACCATTGTGTGAGGCCACTGTTCACCACTTGCCCATTGTTTCACAACCCTTTGATATTCACTCTTCTCAAGAAAGAATTAAAAAGATCAGCCTCTGGGCAGCCTGCAATGCCAGAGTGGCAATTTGCTGGAGACTTAAAAAGGCCATTTCCAGTACCTGGTGTGTGTTCCAATGGTTTAGGGCAAAAAGGGGCCTCCCATATCACAATTTAGGAATGAGGATATGTGCCTGTGTAATGAATTCATATAATGTCTTAAATACATGCCATAGCAAAATATACCTGATTATGTCTTGTTTTCCACACTTCTATTTTTCCCAATGTGGTTTCACTTGAATTAAAAGGTTTCTGCAGAGGAATTTACGGTGTGTTGTAAGTGGATGGCATTGTGAACAGTTAGTCAATTACTGCTCACAATTGCAAAGAACTCAAGGCACCAACTACTCCTTGATTAACTCACATATGCTTCCAAGTGAAGTCAGTAGGAACTTTATCCCTTCAAGGGGATGAGATAAACTATGCAAAAAAATGGCAGAATTTGAGAAATAGAAGTGTATGTATTTATTTAGTGAATGTATTTCTTTGCTTTCAAAGAATCACTTTTTTCTTTTTAGAAGGAAAGATAAAACAGGAAAAGGACTTCATATCCACTGTGCATGCACTTTCATAGCACCTTACATCTGTAGAATTGTGTATAATCCTTCTCTGTAGTGGAAGTCAAAGGATCATTTTGATTCTGCAGTGTTGTGTTTCCAAAGTTCTGGAAGGTTTGCTATACTTCAGCCAATTCAGTCACACTGTGCCTAGAGCATGAGACTGTCAGCTGAGGAATGATGATTATTCTTTTCCCCCACAGGAGCCCAGAATTTACAGGCCTGTGCCAGTAAGTAGCAACTCCCAGAAAGTGAGTGTCCGAAGGAGGGCAGCTGAACCCAGATTCCTTCCCATTTAAAGCACTCAGAGCTGATGCAGGGTGTGACATGGCAACATTTCTAATCCCAGCTTTCACTGTCATGCAAATATATTTTTGTGTTTCTGTTTTCTGGTTTCTTTTGCTCTGTATTTAATTACCTGGAAAATATGATATTTTTTTTTCTTTTCTGATGGAATTTCTTCTGTTTTTAAATAAATGAAAACCATGTAGGTGTAAAAACCTGGAATAACACATCGGCACAAGATTCCATGAGCAGATGGTATGCTAGCCTGACCTTGTTTATCACTGGACCACATCCTGTGCCAAGGCTTTTTTGTAATGACTGCAGCAGTCCCAGGCATTCCATGTATCACATTCCTCCCTTCTTATTCTGGTTGCACAACTGTCAGGTCTGAGTGCCATTTCTAATTGTTGCCTTGGTATTGTACTGCCTAATTCTCCTGGAGACCTTAAAAATTTAAAAATATAGATTTCAATCAGCAAATCAAGAGATTTTTTGGACAAGATATACCACATTATGAAACAAAAATATTGATACAGACTTTGAAAACAGCAGAATATTAATAAAAGGAAGATTTTAAATTTTTCTTTTCACTCCTTTTGGGTTAATAAAGAATTTTATTGTCCTGGAAATTTCAAGCCAACTGGATCTGCAGCATGTATAAACATATCTATTTTATACTTTAAAAATAGAAAAATCCCTTTTATATCACATACTTGTGTTCCTTTTTTTCACAGAAAAAGTGAAATAGAGGCATTATTTACTACATGTAACATTTTTTCTTGTTCAAACATCTTCTACTCAAACTAATCATGCATTTTAAATTCAAATTACATATATATTATTCTTTCTTCCTCTTATATTTCTATTATCTTTTTGAGTTTCAGCCTCCTCCAAAATTCTACCAAAAAAGTAGGAGTTTCAACAGAAATCAATTTCATTTCATAAAATAATAATGCAACTTAGGGAAAAGAATATTTATCCTTCCTTCTACAAAAAATTCCACTTCAGTTTGCCTAGTCCAGATGCTGCCCTTTAAAAAGAGGGAAGGCAGAAGCTCAAAAGCTGGCAGATCTTTGCACATGGTAAGGTCAGCAGAAATTTCAGCAGACTATACTCTTTATTTTGGCAATGCTTTGTGTGCAGACATGGCCTCAGCTGAAGTCAACACATCTGCACTTTAAAAACACAGTGCCATTTTTCATCCAATCACTAGGCTGTGCAAGTGAGAGTTTTAAAGCCTTGTGTCAATCCTTAGTACTTTATTTTGGCTTCAAAGCACAGATCCAATTCCCCTGAAACTGTGATACATGGAGTTTCCCTCATCAACTTTCAGACTGGAAATAATGTGTAGAATATATTTGTTTGATCATAAAGGATGAGTCACAAAAGATAACTCAAAAGATGACCCTAAGAGACACTATGTTGCACAAGTTTTTTCAGAAATGTTTCCTATCTAATATATGTATCAAATATGTATACTGAAAAATTATTTATGCAGAGCAGAGACCTCTAATTAACACAGTGGGGTGACAGGATGTTCAAATGCATTTTCTATAAAATATCAGATATTGGGGCTCCATTCTGCAGGCTCTCATCTTCAGCAGACATTCAGACTTCCTGCAGACCAGCAAACCCTGCAATTCCAAGGCCCTTCTTCAATCCCATGGCCCTGGTCACACTATGATTATCCTTATTCTCTCCTCATAAGAAGGCACAGCAGAAAGCTGCACAAACAGAACTTTTCTCTTTCATTTGTAGAACTGAAGTATGACATGTTATTATCTGTTTATGCAATGCTACTTCTATTTTGGTTGCTTAGTTCCTTCTATCCCAGAATCCTGCTTTCATTCGTATTTATTTTGCTAATCTTTAGCTGCTCAGGCTGAAATTTCCTGTGCTGGATATGTGTCTCAAAATGGAAAATTTTAGGAAAAGAGATTAGACAGTTTCTACACTGAGATTAGTAAAATTATTCAGCAATAGTTTTACTTAAGACCCTATAATTCTTTCAGATTTTTCACCAGAAGCTTTTATTTTGACCGTGCTATCTTGATATCTAACTATTTCAGTGACAATCACCCTTTTATTTTCTTTAGGAAGAAATTCTTTACTATGAAGGTGCTGTGAAACTGAAACGGGTTTCCCAGAGAAATTGTGAATGCCCCATAACTGAAAGTGTTTGAGGCCAGGTTGGGTAGGCTCCTCCATGGGCTGTGTGGATATCTGCTCCACTGTGGTCTTCAGCACGGCCTGCAGGGGGATATTTGTTCCAGTGTCTGGAGCACCTCCTTCCCCTCCTGGGCTACTGACCTTAGTGTTCCCACCTATGCTTTTCACAGCTCAGCCACATCCTGCAGTGGGCGGTTGGATCCTGCTGGAACCGGCTGTGTCCGGATGGAACCGGCTGTGCCTGGCTGGAACCGGCTGTGCCTGGCTGGAACCGGCTGTTTCCGGATGGAACCGGCTGTGCCTGGCTGGAACTGGCTGTGTCTGGCTGGAACCGGCTGTGTCTGACTGAACTGGCTGTGTCTAACTGAACCGGCTGTGCCTGGCTGGAACTGGCTGTGTCTGGCTGGAACTGGCTGTGCCTGGCTGGAACCGGCTGTGTCTGACTGAGCCGGCTGTGCCTGCCTGGAACCGGCTGTGTCCGGATGGAACTGGCTGTGCCTGGCTGGAACTGGCTGTGTCCGGCTGGGGCAGGCCCGGCCTCCCCTCACAGAGCCCCTGCAGCCCCCGCTGCTGAGCCCTTAAAGCCTACCCTAAGAAATAACATTTTAAACCCCTCAATTTACTTCTTTTCAGTAGAGATCCAGCAGTTTATTTCAATCCCAATGTCTCTTGAACTAGACTGATTTGCTGTGGGTTTTTATTGAAATAAAACAACACTCATGGTTTTACTACACCATTTCCCCGTTACTTACTAGAGTTCCAGGGCCTGAGAAAATTATGGAACTCTAGCCAGTATTACAAGTCAACAGATCATTTTTTATTACATGTTGTTTATTTTCATTTTATTCAGCCTAAACTCAGACTGTCCTCAGAGAAGGCTATCTTTTTCCATTTACTGTCCTGGGGGAAAAAAATTGGGTGCCATTAGCATGAGTCCCTTTAGCAACCCTTTTGGCTAAAACTGAACTTGCTTGAAAGCAATCTCCATTTGTATATATTGCTAAAACATTTTCCCTGACTCATAAGGATCAGAGGCAGGTTTACTTTGGGCTGTGAATGCAAGAAACAGAGCATTGAAGAGGAGCCGCTGAACCCCCACACTTAGATATGAATTCCTTCCCTCTCCAGGGTTTGGTAGAGATTGTGCCCAGATTGTGAGCATAAGGCATGAAGAGGGTCACCAACATCTGTTTTAGACTCAAGAAAAGCAGTGAATTTATTGAAAGAGGTTAGAAAATCATTGCTGTGCTACTGGGTTCCCCAAAGTCTTCTCAAATTTGCAGCAGTGGGACATTAGTCATGCTGCCAGTTTCTCTATTTTTCAGTCCATTATAGTGGTTTTCAATCTTTTAAGGATCTTCACTTTAACATAAGATGTTAAGAATATATTGAGATCAGGAGGGTATGGAATAGATAATCTACAGGTTCCTGCTTTTTTATTCAGATAGCTGCTATGAAAGTTAGCTAGCTCATGTAATGCCTATTTTTTCACTGAATCCTTAAGAGAGGTATCCAGCTACTGAAAGAATATTCTGTTCACTTCCCTCTGCTATAGGGCTGCCCCAACGCTGACTGATTCAGGAGTCTGGGAACCAGGTAAGACAGAAAACAAAATGGTGTTGCCTTTCCCAAGAGCACAGTCCCAAGATCAGTTAAGTTTTGACAGGAAATAGAAGGAAAAATCTTTCTATTGATTTCATCCAGAGCCACAGTTTTACATTCTTTGCTTCCAGTCAGATTTTCAATATGATTGCCTTATACTATTTTGAAAATAACATCTGTAATGCACTTACAATGGTCATCAGAATGGTTAAGGGTTGTTTTCCTCTTAAGCCACTATTTTGATGCTTTTATAAATGGAAAATTATTACTTGCTTGAGTGACCTTTTTGAGGCATGTTTTCAATGCCAAGGTTATTTCTTTTCCTTCACTGAGAAAAGATTTGATAAAATTAAATGTTTCTGGTTTAGAACTGTAGGAATGGGAAAAAGGACAGTTTCATGCTTTGGAAAAAATGTTGAGATGCTTATTTACACTGAGTCCTGTGAAATGACTTAATTTTCTATTCAAATGTGTCACTCACAGAAGAGAAATTACATTTTAAAGGAAAGCTGTTTAAAGAAAAAACTTTTTGCCTGAAAATAGCTTAAAGAGAAAGATGGAACAGGTCCCTTAGTTTCTCAAAGAAATCATATATTTTATTAACATTAAATGCATGCATTTAATATATATGCCTAAAAATAAATTCTTTATATTATATATTGGTTTTTGTCAATTGTCTTGTTGTATAACTTTACAGCTACTCAATATATAGAAGGTTGAGCTAATAGGAAAATACAAAAGTATTTGAGGTTATTTTATTTTTATTATAATAACTTGGCTTTTGTTGCATATAACTATGCTATGGCTGAAATATTCACACTGAAACTGCCTGACCCAGAATATAATCTTGCTCCCATTCTAAACGGTGCCAATTATGATCATTTAATTATGTAGCATGCCTTATTAAGACTGTTACAACAAATTATTAAAGCTATCAATTGCAACAGCTATTTCTGTTCTAACATTTCCTAATTTCTGAGTTCTTTGTAGTTCTATAACTCTTTTACCAATCTGCTACAAAGTTTTGTGCTTAATCTGACTAGACATTAGAATTGCAAATCTGCTATAAAGTTTCTTTAGACTGGATTTTTGCATGGCAGTTTTTTAGTTCATAGAGATCCCTGGTGTATGCAAAACCTGAAAATGTGGCCTGTAATCATGTGGTAAGTTACTTCAGCTAAAATTTCTCATATTGGAAGTATGTGGTAAAAATGACCTTAAGATTAGAAAGAGTTTGGGTAATACAGTTTTAATATCTCAGCTTTGCATTTCCTACACATGCACTAAGCATCTCATCTTTTCCTGTTTGAAGATCCCAATTCCACTTTGTGCTAACAACTTCATCACACTTTTTTCAATCTTCCTATTTTTAATAAAATAATATCTTAATCCTGCCTGAATTCTTAAAAGTTTTTTATTTTCTTTAAAACTTCTTTCAAATTATGTATTTTCCAATCTCTGCCACACTGACATATCTTCCTATCTGAACTTACTTTCAAGTGACAAAAATATATAACTGAAATTCCATCCCATTAAAGTCAATGGAAGATTTGCCATTGCTTTCAGTGACTATACTGGATTCATCTGTAATGCACCCAAAGGAAAAATAAGCAACTTCATGATACTTTTGGAAACCCCTTTCCATCTTGCATAATGCCAATTATCTCCATGCCAAGCCATGTCTCATTTACCTAGATAAGACTAGCACAGTTTTAGCAGTAAGTATATAATGGATTTCAAGTTTCAGAGAAGCAGTGTTGCTTAATTCTGCCAGTAAAGTATCTTATCCATCTGCTATACATTATATAAAGATATGAAATTACTGTTCCAGACCTACCACATGTTCCTTACAAATATATAATTCCACACTTAAATGCAAAACTTCACTGAGGGAAAAACAAGTTCAGACTTTGGTTTTGATCACTCAGATTTTTCTACTGAAATGACTTTGATAAGAGTGAATTGCTTTTCTCTGGCAGAAGTATAATTTTCTACAGCATGCTTTGACTTGGAAATAGTGAAAAAACCAAAAGACTAAAAAAAGATTAATTTTAGTCTATCCAAGGATGATATTCAGCAAGGCAGCTAATCACGTGCTAACATTGAAAAAATAAAAATATGGGCAGACATGTGTAAAGTTTGGTATATTTAGATACTTTGCTGAACGAGGGGCACAGTGTTATTTTAGCCTATGCTCATTTAAACAATCAAAGAGAATGTCCTGTGATGGGAGTTATTAGTGCATGGTTGTTGCAATAGAAAGTTGGCAACAGACTTAGAGCTGCAATAACAGCCATGAAATATGCAGTTATGCTCCAGTTTTGGACTGCACTCAAATAAAGCAATTCCCAGTAGAGAAAATGATGAATAACTTTTCTGGTACCCATCTGTCAAAGGTACTGTTGCACTATTCACAAAAAGACAATCACTTCTACGTAAATGACAGAATCCACATAGTAATGACTTACTTTCCTATTTATTTCCTTTTTTTATGGAAAAACCACATGTGATGTTCTGATAGCTATATTAAGTTTCTTAAATTCTACATGAACATTATCTGTGTTTTTAAATTGTCTCCAAGTTTTGCTGTATCAAAATATTTTTATTGATGTAATTCAATTAAAACTCACTATAACAAGCTTTTTAAGGGGAATAAAAATAATACCTGGTTTAGGTGTTTCTTGAATTCTACAGTTTTCTGTAAGAGACACTCTATTGTAGAGGTATTTTATTGGTACAATTATCTCCTTATTTTCCTTGGCAAACTCATACTTTATCCTTATAAAAGAATTTGTTAATCCTGTGAAACTCTCATTAAAGCCAACAAATCAATAATGTTTAAGAAATATTGAATAGATTCTTAAAAAGGAAACCTAAGTCTGTTGCTGACAGAGAGGTTCAACTTATTTCTCTTTAGCTGACCCTAAAGGTTTTCTAGTTAATATGAAACCTTCTGATACTGTAGGAAGGTTTAAATGCACAAAAAGAGTATTAAAACAGTTTTGTTTTACTGCACTGTCATTAGCAATGTCCTTTTGATGTTCGTTGAAACACAATCAACTTCAGTCACAGGCAAGCATAATATTCCAGAAAATGTAACTCACAAGAACCAGCAGGGAAGTGTTGGTGAATTAAACAACAGTTTTCCAGTTAGTATCTTTGGGCTTTAACTCAGTTTTTGGAAGAGGAAGAAGGCGGGACTGAAATCACAGAAATCTTAACAACTATGGCCAATTGTTGTATCAGTTTAATAACTGATAGTTTTTTTAAATTGGATACTCAGGAACCATTAGATCTTTCTTTATTTCATCAAACAAATTATTTTTAAATATTATGAACAAAATTGATGATCCTCTTTTACTCACTCTTTTTTCTGAGTAGAATATATGTGTATTTTAAGGTGTTCAGTCTTTCAGAGGCTCTCAGCCTGAGACAGGAGGAAGCTGAGTATCAAACCCACGAGCCCTATGATTAATTTATGACAATTCTCTGCTAATAACAGGAGTTTAAAGTAAGCAGGGAGTATTCATATCGCATAGCAATTTGGGACCTCAGGTAACACCCTGAATTCTGTGTATAACCAGAACACAAAGCAGGATGCAAGCTCCTGCTGGTGCCCATTAGTGGCTTAGGTTCCTAACTTCAGCTTTGTGATCCTACACCCGCCCTCAAAGCAGTAAGCAATCCTAACTGTAAGTACCACAGACACTTTTATGCCCTCAAAACATTACTTGTGGAAGTGTAAGAAGTAATATTTTGAAAGCATAAAAATAACCAGTGTTGCAGGTATAGGAATCATCTCTCTGATGTGTAGCTCACCAAATTATGCACAAAAGTTATTAGTGGGAACTGGGGCTTTTAAAATCTGTATCATTGCTGCTCTTAGAATTTGTTTTTCTGCAATTTTTAATATATAATGATCTAATCTGAAAATTCCAGTTTGACTTTTCAAATGCCCCTTATAATCTTTTCTTTAACAGTTCTTCTGAAAGACAACTGTGACAAGAGTTCAAATAATGATGTTAGTCAGGCATGGAAGAAAGTCTTCGAAAGATAAGACAATCAGATGAAACAGAAAAGTAAGAAAAAGAAAATCCCTGATATTAGAACTTGGTACTAGAGTACCAGGAAATATTTGGCATTGAAATTCACATTTTAGAGTGATGGTATCCACTGCAGCTACATATAAAGCAGACTTGAGGAATAAGAGGCTAAGATTTCAGCATTTTCTCATGCTGATTCATTGTGTGATATTAACTGTACATAACATGAAAATTTACTGTATTTACTAGCCTAGCAGGTACTAGAGGTGTTCTCGTTAGATATGTACCAAAATGTGTATTTCAGAATATCATAGAAGCTATAGCAAATGGCATTTTAAACAGAGATATTTAGTAATCACACACGCATTTAGAATTATATTTTCAACATCAACAATAGGTGGAAGTTCAATGAAGCCTATAGAATTTGCAAGTCTTAGAAGATAATGCTAAGCATTGTGGACCTTGTAATGACCTCTTAAAAAAATTCTATTAAATACTTCTAGTCATCTTAGTTTTGAGGTTTATTTAATAATATGCCTCTGAAGTTATCTGCATTTTGTGGTGACCTTTTATCTTTCTTCTAGAGTGTTACTGAAGACCTTTATTTACACATTCCCCATGGAGCTGGATCACTGCTGCATGTACTGCCTCCTCACACACAGTAATTGCAGTTTTTAAAATGTTTACTTTTGTGTGGGTGGCAGTGAAATCTATAACTGAAGGTTTCTTTTTAGCAGATGTTCCCTTTCTTTATAGCAAGGATAATAAAAATTTGAGGCTCTCCAATGTCATCTAAATATCCTGGAATTCAATTTAAAGCTTTTTTGTTGGAACTATAATACTTACTAACTTCAATCAACAAATAATAATAAAAGAACCCTACCAACTGCCAGATTTCTAATACAGCAGCTCCTGCTTTAATGGATTAAGTTATTAGGGTCATCTATTTGCAAATGCATCTGAGCAGGAGTCAGTGCCTGCTTATGAAAGTTCTGGGGTTTGTTTCTAAAAACAGGGATAAGATTTAGAAGACTTGGATTTTGGTCACTTTGATTGACTGTGTACAGTCCATACTGGAGATGTCATATCTATGTCTCTTACTGGAAAATAATAAACTCTTTCTATCAAACTCATCCATTTGAGATATGTAAGAACTACATGCCAGAATGTAAAACAGAAGGAAAACTGAGCCAAAAACAAGATCTAGTCACATAATCATGATACCAGACCAAATAAACCAACAGGCCCAGGAGGATCTTGGTGCAGCTTTAGTGAGCTCCTGTTTGACATGATATTGTGGAAAAGGTTGTTGAACTGTCCTGGGACAGGGTAATAGAAGAACATACTATTTTCCCCTGTACTCAGTCCTGCTGAGTCCACACCTCAAATCCTGTGTCCAGTTCCGGGCCTCTCAATTCAGGAAGAACATTTTGGTGCTTGAGTGAGTCAAGAGAAGTGCTATGGAGATAGTGAAGGGTCTGGAACTACTTCTGTGAGGAGCAGCTGAGAGAGCTGGGTTTGTTCAACCTGAAGAAAATGAGGCTCGGGGGAGACCATGTTGCCCCCTACACCCGCCTGAAAGGACACAGTAGCCAGGCAGGGCTCAGTGTCTTCTCCCAGGGAACCAGCGACAAGACAAGAGGACTCTGTCTTAAGCTGTGTCAGGAAGGTTTATGTTGGACACCAGGAAGAAATTGCTCACACAAAGGGTGAGTAGATATTGGAATGGTCTGTCCAGGGAGGTGGTGGCATCACCAGACATTGCCTTTGGCGGTGTGGTCTAGTTGACATGGTGGTGTTCAGTCATAGACTGGACTCAATGATCTCAGAAGTCTTTTCCAACATAGTTAATTCTGTATTTTCTGTGTTATAGAAGGCATCAGCCTCAGCCTGACTCTGCCATCTGATTTGAAGTAGACATAGCCTGAGGCTGCTCAGAGCCGCAATTCATATTAGCTTGAACAGGTTTATTACTTGGGAAAATAATGAAAAGCAGAAGAGAGAGGAATCAAGAATGCAGGCACTGAGGAAACTCAGGCTGGGCTTTGAAAAAGAGTGCACACATGAAATGTTCAAACTAATTTGTTTCTGTATTGGAAAGATTTTTTAATTATACCTGAGCTTGTCATATTTTGTCCACCAGAAGAATAACTCTACTCTAGCAAAGCCTGAGTAAATCCTTTGTGATAAAATTAGAAGCCAGTCATAAAGTAGAACCATAAAAGCAAGAATATGAATATTGTGGATTCAAAGCTGTTGACATCAGGTATGTTATAGTTTTAGTTGTTTCTTAGGCATTACTTGATGCACTTTTTAGTTATAAGAGTCAATGGCCAAACCAGTACCATTCTTGAATGCACTGTTATTCAAAATGAGAACCCCAGCCTGTGTTGCTTTTCCTCCAGTCCTACCAGTTCTTGCATGTCCACAAGCACAAATGTTTTTTCAGAAATATTCACCAGGAATGTTCCCTTTCCTTTTGTCCCCTAAATTATTTGACCCCTCTTTTCTTGAGATTTTGGTTACTTGAAGAATGAAAACAAAATACTGTTTAAAATTTTTAGGGAGGGTTTGTCTTTTGACATCTGAAGATTCTTGGACATGTTCCTTTTTTACCCTAGGTTTGTCTTCCTACTTGCAAACTCTATTGAATTTCCATATATTTTTCTTCTTGGACAGTGCAGTTTGCATTTATTATTCTTAAAATGAAATATCATTAAAAATTACCCATATAACTTTGTGATAGTCTTATAACACCTGATCCCCGCTATCCTTTTCATGAAGATTGCAGAGGACCACTGATAGCTGATGTGGTATTTGGAGTGGTCCCTTTTAAACTCCTTTCCAAGGTAACTTCCCCAGTCACCTCTTGTCAGATTCAAAGATTCAAGCTGCCACAGCCAGGTGGTTATTTAATAGTACAGTGACTGACAGGCAAAATAATTACTGAAAGAAACCTGAGATCCATTAGGGAGCAGGCAGGAAGTTTTCTCTATAGATTCACCTGACAAACCCATCGGAGCTGTTGCTACGATTGATTCTCTTGCACCATTTAACAAGAAAAGACTTAGGCTAAAATGAGCGTGAAACTAGAGCAGGATATAGTAGTATAGAAGCATAACAGATGCGTCTTTGCAGCTCTCTCTGTTTACACGTGACTGAGAAATGGTAAATTTCTGAGAGATGCTCAAAATGGTCTGCATTTCGTGTAGCCACAGGGTGTGATTTTATGTTTTTTTTTCTCTTTGAAAGTCCAGAAATGTCTCTTAAAGTACCCTTATATAATGGCTATAGACCTGAAATGTGAAAATGCCATCATTTTCACATTTGGCTTTAAGTGCTGTTATTCACTTTTTACAGGGTATCTCTAATAGCTGAATTCAGTTGAACTACAAATAATGGGGTTATACACATCCCTTTCTACTCTGCCCAAAGACTGCAAGCAGACAACAATTTCACTTAATATGAGTCAGTTGCCCTTTGACAGGCAATTGTATGTGATAAGCCCAGTTGCTGTTGCAGCTTTCATCTGTCTCATATTTTTCAGTATAATAGATTAACAAGGACCATATTTTTACATCCTGAACTACTGCTCATCTAAATACCACAGAGAAGCAGTTTATCTGTTTAAATACAGGTTATTTCAGGTGTAATATCACAACAAGATTTTGCCATTTTTTTCCTGAAAATTTTAATAAATTAAATTCCAGAGAAATCCAAAATCACAACAAGATAGTAAAGAAACAATGACACATGCATTCTAATAAAAACGTTAGTAGTATTAATACTGAAACAGCTTTTCTGCTATTGCATGCACCTAATCTGCAGGCAGTCTGCATTCCTTGTTCCCCATCTCCCTCATCTCTACGAATTCTATTCATATTTCCTGTAGCAGTTTTATATCTTCTTTGTGTTTACTCCTCCCCACACAGGCAGAGAGATCTTTCAGAAATAATTATATCTGAATATTCAATAAACTTGAAAACCATCAGATAAATTGAAAAGATTGACATGGGACCCATGAAGAGTCACTGAAAAAAGCCAGGAAAAAATTCATTATGGGGGGCAGCTCTTCCTTTGGGATATGGTATTTTCTTTGCAGAGGTAACATCATACCTTTTTATCCTCCTCTTTACACATTATCCTTCTCCATGTGAAGTTATTATCTTTTTTTTCCCATTTATGTTGGTATCTCTCAATACTTAAAAAAAAAATTATTATTCTTATTTCTATGTGAAAGCTATTGTTTTTTATTTCTTAGAAAGATGTGTCTGGATGGAAAGCACTAAAATGTGAATTTAATGATCTCAAAACCCATATGGCATATCAGGGAATACCATATTTATTATATTACAGACCTTTGAAACCAGAAGACTGCTTATCATTTGCTCAGAAGATGACTTCCTGGGCTTAGTATTGCTTCTTTCTCTTGGTTTTATTGTTCATCCAGTATTTCTAATCAGTCTAAACTTTGTCAGAGTTTCTTCTTATGTTACCTGGTATTTCTTCCTTTCAGTCTCCCTCTTCTTCCCTTACCTCTTATTCTCCATTCTTCACAAGCGCCATTTTCTCTCTTCTAAGTATAGTCCCATTTTTGGGGTTGATTTACTTCTTTCATTGTTTACATTGAGCCTCTCATCTTTTACTTCAAAGCTGTTTTGGCATTCTAGATACTTGTTCTCTGAGAAGCTTGATTTTTTGAAGATGTTGATTAATCTCAGGTAGTATTTGGAGGTACTGAAAACCACTTTAATTCAAGAGAGACTCAAGGGTTGAATTGCTGAAGACTAAAGACTAAAGCTCAGCAGAATATCTTATTTGTTGTCTGCTAAAGTGAGCTTTGGAAGAGGCTTTGCTAGTGGTTTGCCTCCAGCAGGACTTTGTGTCAGTAATAAAAACTCTTTAAGCCCTCCATTTAAGCCAGTTGTTAATCTACCTCGCTGTACACTTATCTGGCCCACACTTCTCAGCTCGTCTGCTTTGTAAAAATCTAAGTTATTTACTCTGGCATGTAAAATGCCACCATTAAGGTTTTGAATTTCCAAGTTTGCATCAATTATATGGAACAAATAATATCAGATTCATATAAAGAGAGGAGGATTTTCCTCTTAATTTGACCAAGTTTTCTCACTTGATACATATTTCATATGATACTTATACATTTTTTCTTAAACTATGATTTATACAGAATTGGCATCAAAGGTAGGTCTAGGCATGATGGGGCAGTCTGAGAGGTCAGCATGTGATGGAATCTTTTGACCTTCAGAACAGAGATGAAAAGAGACACAAAGTGTCTGTGTGACCAACGACAGCAACTGGAAAGCCAATACATAGATGGAAGATATTTTTCACAACACAAGAAATATACAGGACATTTAAGCATATAAGGTATGTATTAAATTAAAAAAATAAATCAATCAGCTAAACTATGCCAATAGTTGTAGTGGCATATTTTCAGGTTTGCACTATCTAGGAACAAAATGTCTGTCATTTAGTAGGAACAATCAAATGATCCTTGTTCTGTGCTGAAATGCAAACACATTTCTCCAGCTGATTTTTGTTTTTAACATCTGGCCTCATATATTACTAGATTTTGAATAAATCAGTTGCTATGTGGCCCATGTGATTCTCTGACCCCTTGATTAACCAAATATGAAGATGTATTACACTTAAAAAAACCCAAGCACATATGAACTTAAAATTGTCTATTTTCTGCTGGTTTACTCTCACAATGTATACCTAGCTGCAAGCAGAACAAGCTGTGTTATGTCTTCATAAACAACTTTCACTAGAAGTTTAGATCTTCACTTATAAATGCTGTCAAATATTTTGAAAGCAAATGTGAACCTCTCAGTTAAGCACACCATGATATCCTTTGTACTGCCAGAAATGTACTTGACTATATGAATAATAGATGTAACTAAAACATTCAATATGCAGAAAATTGTCACAAATTCAGGTTATTACAGCTGCAAGTTTCTATAGAAATTTGCCTGATATAACTAACTGATGACAATATCCAAATTTGGCTCTTCACTGGAAGCATAGGAAAGTCTAAAAATGCTAAGGATGTCATAGTAAATGAAGGCACAAAGCACTGATGTGTTAAAGGTCCACCCTTCTCTGTATGGAATTCTCAGGAATTATTCTATTTTCTCCTTGTGAATGTAGAGGCTTAGCCTGTGCCAGGGATTAGAATTTCTAAGGAATTAAAACCGATCAAACGTATAATGGAGGTCTCATGTGAGCTAAATGAAAATAATATACTAGAAGAGCTCAGTGATGTGTTTGATTAAATTGGTTGCATTAAGGACACACTTCACATTTGTTTAAACCCTGAGGTAACCCCATTTATTACTCTAGCTGGGAAAACTATTGTTAGTGAGAGAATGTGTTCAGCAGAAACTGTAGAGCAAGCTGAATTTATAAGTTATTAAGTCAGTTAGTGAACCACCTGGCTGGCAGCAGTCAAAGGTGGCTGGGTAGGAAAGAGGAAGAGATTGTCTGAGAGTATGCCAAGAAATAAATGAAATTTGGTAATGACTCAGTGAGAACACATTCATATACTGACTGTGGAAGAAAGAAGAAAATACTGGCAATAAAATCTCAATCTTCTAAATGCATACATTTTGGCCAATAAGTATTCCCAGAAAAGAAATAGCTTTCACATAATATGTCCTTTAATAAATTCTGCTCGCTGTGGTTACCTTGAATCCAGCAGGATTGTTTCATAAGCACCTGCAAGAAGATGGAAAGAAACAGAAGCCAGACACAAAGCCAAGCCTGAACACCTGAAGAAAGAAGGCACATCAGTCCAAGAATACAATCCCAAAGACCCTTGCCCAGCTCATATCAGTTCTTTAAGAGTTTGCAGTGACAAATTTTCAGAACTTTTTAATGATACATTGTTTAATCTAAGAGTACCAGTCAGCAACTATACCGTATTTTGGGATCAGGGACAGAAACTGTGACACAATCATGTAACCATTTGCCTACAGAGTTGTTTCTTTGCTTTTTTCTTCATTGCAGCCACTATCCCCAGATCAATGCCCTGCTGGGGTGTAGGCCACCTATCAGTAGATTATTCATAGTTTGGTGTCTTCATACCAGGGTCACAAAAGAGGACTAGGGTGCTGCTACCTCTTTTTCCTACACTTAAAATGAAAAGCATGTTTTTTTCATGCATTTGAAGTTAGCTTTTCAAGTTAGTGTGATTATAGTAACCCTGAGAAGGATAACCTTAGGACTTCACAGGAAAAAGTCAAACTCAAAGAAAAGGCAGATAGGAGAGGACCGTGTCCTGAGGTGCATCTGGCACAGCAACTGGAGTTCAACTCCAGTGATCCTGATAGGTCCCTCCAGCTCAGCCTGAAACATAATCCCCAACCGTACAGAACCAAAACCAGCCAACCAAAACAAAGAAGAAACAACAACAAACAAAGAAACAAACAAATAAAAAAAAGAAAATAAGACAGAAAGACCTAAAACCCCTACATCATCAGGTAATTTTGATTTTGGTCTCCACCTGGCTCACACAATATTTTTAAAAATTTGCATTACACTTGGTATATTAGTGCAAGCTAAGCATTTTTCATAGGTGAAGCAGTACTGTTATCAGCCTATGATAAGAAATAAAACCTGAGAGAAATAGTTTTCTAAAGTCTCTTCTGTAACTTGAGAGAGATCTTGTTTGAAGTTCTTGGGTGATTTCAGGGCAAAAAACAATCAAAGAGTGTTTATATGGTAAGAAACGGGAGGAAAAATATTTTAAAGGTGCTTCTTTTTGTATTTAGCTCATTTACTGGGTGAAATTCTCTGCAGAACTCTGGGTTCGAGCTGGAGTCAGTTCTCCTTCCAGCTATGCAGCATAAGGAGAAGTGCTAGAAATCCTAGACTTCAATACATTTAGTTCTAGAGCACCAAATCTGGTGAACAATTTTTTTTTTATATGTGAGTCAGAACATAAGATAGTCTTAAACTCTCTATGTAGAACTACCCAGTGCTCCCAAGGCAGTGTACTCCCTTTGTTCACTAGCTGTAGGTACAGAAGTACAGAGCCTCATGGTATTCAGTAACTTCTTGATCCATGGGTTGGCACTTTGTGAACTCTTTAAAGACATCTGTATTCCCCATGGTAGGGTACAGTATAAAACATGTGCAGTGTGGTCCTTAGGAAACAAGCAGTCACTGATCAAAGTGTTTATGTCTACTTAGGTTACTTGAGTTGCACTGAGGATAAGAATAGGGCTGGGTGAGATTTGGTGCATACAGAGGGTGGACAGCGACGGCTTCCAGCAAGGCTGTGCCTTGTAGAAACACTCTGCTGACACTGGCAACAATAAAGCTAGGTTAGCACAGCTCCTGCATTAATAAACTCCAGTAATAAATCATATGAGAAATAGATTTGGCTAAAAAAAAAAAAAAATAAAACAAATGTTGTGGTTTGACACTGGCCAAATGCCAGGCACTCATGACAGCCTCTCACTTGTCCTCCCCTGCTACAGCTGGGCAGAGGAGAGAAAAAAAGAATTAAACCAAGGGTTCATGAATTGAGATAAGGACTGAGAAAAAACACTCCAAGGGCAAAACAGGCTCAGAGGTACTGAGAGGTACAAAGTGATTTTATTACTAACAAAGCCAGGGGAGGAAAATGAGAAGTAAAATAAGCCCTTAAAAACGTCTTCCCCTCCCCCCCCAGTCCCTCCTTCCTTACCCACTGACAGCCCAGAAAGACATGGGTGGGGGTTTTGCTCAGGTTTTCTTCTCTGCTTAGAGAGAGGAGTCCTTTCCCTGGGAGAGCATGAAGTCCCTTCCCATGGGAGACAGTTCTCTGGGAACTACTCCATTGTGATTCCAATCTCATGAGCAGCAGTTCTGCCACACCTGCTGCAGTGTAAGTCCCTCCCAAAACTTCCGTGACATGAGTACCTCTTTCCATGGTCTGCTCCAGCCTGGAAGCAGGGCCCCCTCTCTCCACCAGGTCTCCCATAGGATCACAGCCTCCTCCAGGCATCCACCTGCTCTGGCGTGGGCACCTCCCCTATGGGCTGTGGGTGGATATCTGCATCCCCCATGGATCCCCAGGGGCTGTGAGTGGATCTCTACATCCCCCATGGATCCCCATGGGCTGAGGGTGGATCTCTGCATCCCCTGTGGATCCCCTATGGGCTGTGGGTGGATCTCTGCATCCCCTATGGATCCCCATGGACTGTGGGTGGATCTCTGCATCCCCCGTGGTTCCCCACAGGCTACAGGACAACCTGCTTCAGAATGGCCATCACCACAGCTTACAGAGGAATCTTGGCTCCAGCACCTAGAACACCTCCTTCCCCTCCTTCTCCACTGACCTTGGTGTATCCATGTTGTTTTCCCATGATCTCACCTACTCCTCTCACTAGAAAAAAAAACTGTGTTCCACTTTGTTTTGATTTTCTTCTTAAATATGTTTCACAGAGGCATTACCAGCCTCTCTGATAGGCCCAGCTTTAGTCAGCAGCATGTCTATCTTCAGAGCCATCAGGGATTGTCTCTGCTGAGCATGGTGGAACCTTCCAGCTTCTCACTGAAGCCACCTCTCTGGCCTTCCTGGCCATACAAAACCAACACAACCACTAAGGAATTTTGTGTCAGTTGCAGGGTCTTAAGATATTCAAGCATTAAAAATTCATTCTACTGGCCTTTGCAGTCACTGTGAGAACTGTCCACCTAATTCTGAAATCTTTGAGATCTCTGAGAAACAGATAATTTCAACTAATCCAGATAGTTTCAACTAGCCTAATCCAGAATGCTTTGGTTCAGGTTAAGAGATTGGTAGCTCCAACTTTTTGGCACTGCCTTCTCCTATCTTATTGTCAGAGGTTATTTCCATATATATTTTGACAGTTTAAATAGTTTGTCTTCTTAAGCTGTTCATACCAGTATGTTTCTAGCCATATGTAAGTGCAAAATACACAGTTGACCCTGGATATTACTATGCTGTAACTCGATGTGACAGGTGCCAAATATACAAATAAAAGACTACTTTTATTTTAAATATACATGGCTTCTGAAAGGTAGAATATGTCTCAAAACAATCCACTAAAAACCATTAAAATTAAAAAGTGTTTAATGTAATATTCCAAAGCTATAGGAAGTAGGAGTTGCATGACAAATATAATCGTGCAGAAACCTGAGGAAAAATACATACTCGTAAAGCCTAATATTGCATGGAGAATTAATGCTCAATAATTTAGGTGTTCATTTATATACAAACACTCATCTACTTAAGTATCAGTCCACCTCTGCTGAATGGCAAACCCATTTGTTTCCATAAAAGCAACAAAAAAAATCAGTAGAGTGTAACAAACAGGAAAAAAAAAACCAAAGGAAAAAAGAACACCAGAACACACATAATAACCACTCAGCCAATTCAAACAAATTATATCTGGGAAAAGTTTGTGCAAAGTTCTCCTAAATTGTTTTCTATGACATAATTTATTACATTTACAACTTTTTGCCTTCTACTATTCAGGCCCTTGCCTTTCCAAAAGACTCCCCTCATAAGATAACTAAGAAGGGCCAAAGATTTACTTTAGTTTCTGTATGTTTGCAAATAAAATTTACCTCATGCAGAGACTAAGAATTTGGCTGGAAAATTGGAATCTTCAGACAGCTTGAATAATTAAAAAGAGAGAATTATACTATAAATTGTTTCCCAGCTTGTGTTAGTTTCTTGAAACAAAGAAAAGAAAACAAACATAAAGTAATAATTTACAGGATAGAGAAAGTTTTTATTTCTCTGTATGCTCTTGAGCTACAGAACAAAAGCTGGCTTATTTTAATCAGAAGACAATTCTGTTCTAATGCCAAAATCTTGATAGGGCCTCCATTAATGTGACTGCCTCACATATGTGGCCTTAATTTGCCTTCATACTTGCACATGAAAAGAAGTATGATTCAAAATCCGTGTTTTTATCAACTATAAAGTTTGTTACTCAATTTAGATTATCTCAGCAATATGAGGAAGGTGTCTGAATTTGACTCAGTAGTGTTCCAAATAATAAATTTTTTAAAACAAAGCAGACAATGATCAGATTCTTGTAAAATGAAAGGAAAACAGTTTTTAAATAAAAAGGACACCAACTAAATTTTTTTCTCTTTATCAGAAAAGCATTATAAAAGGTAATATTGAAGAAGCTTTATATAATATGTAATATATTCTGAAGCTTTAGATGCTAACAGATCAGTAAGACAATATTTGTTTCATTCTTATTTGGAATGCATTAAAATTAATACTTACTTCAGTGTGCTTGCAAAGATAGGGAAAGCTTTTTCTCTACTAAAAATAAAGATAATAAACACATAGTTAAGCTAGCTGTTTCCTTATCAGTATTTCAATTAATTCATGTCCAGACATTGTTGTGTTCTTCATCAGATGTTCAAAACTCAAGGTCCAAAGCATCTAAGATAAGTCATACATCTTTGAACTTTTGTATTATAGGATATTAGGTTCTGATATCTTTACCAGAGCAAAAATTAATAAGAGCTGGCTCAGGTGCTATACATGAATTGTTGCTGTGATTGGAGCAAAATAATGCAAATTGAATAATTTTCATTCAGTAGACTTACATTTAAAAGTTTTGGAGTTTATTACATCTGGTGCTTTATTCCACTTGCTTCTACTCACCTGCAGTTTGATTATATCACTGTTTCATCTAAATCTGTATTTTTATGGTGAATGTGTTTCTATAAGTCTGATTTTATAATTAGGTAATTCCCTATCTTTGTAAACTTAGACAAAGTGTCTTAGGAAAAACCTCACTTCCATAGGAAAAAAAAAAAGGTGTAGAAACAGCCATTGTGAGCAATTTGTGAATGTTGTGCTTATCAGGGGGTTGGTAGGTTTTTTGAGACATTTACTGTCAGCTTCATTTGTGTGCAATGCTATGGATAAATCAAGTTTATATTAGCTGTGAGGTACTGGAAAAAAATTATTCTGGTGATGTAATGTTCAACACTGGCTGCCAAATTTCCAATGTCTTGAATTCAGTATTTAGCGTACACCAAGTTCAATTCCACTTGAGCAACATGGTGAGCAGGATCCAAGCCTATTTGCCAGCATATTTCATACACCATAAGCATCTTCTTCAGATTGCAGAGCCTTGTTGATTCCAGAAATATGGGGACAAAGTAGCCTTACACAAAGTGCAAAAGCAAACATTGCCAAAATTCCACTATTACTCCTTTTCCACACTATACAGTGTGAAGAGTAGCTGACAAACCGAGTAGGGTACAAACCAAGAACTGCAGGACTCATCAAGCCTTCAAAAATCACCCTGTCCAGCTTCTGCACTGAGACAGGATTCACTTGCCTGAGATATCCCCAGCAAAGACAATTTAATTTGTTTTCAAAATTTCCAGTGAAAAGTTCAACACCTTTTTCAGTGACGCTATATAGTGTAGCGTCGAAATCAGTCAAATATTTCTGTTTCTCTCTACATAAAATTTATATCCTCTGCCTCTTATGTAAAAGAACACATTTAGACTAATTTGTCATGATCCATAGAATTTTATTTTTCTTTTTCTGTCTTTTCATTAACATTTTTCTGAAAATGTTCTCTCGTTGGTTAAAGAATACTTCAAGGCACTTGAAGTACATAGATTTATCCAGAACTCCACAAAATGTTTTTTTTTACCCATTTAGATTTAGGGGTTTTTTTTTTTTGGCAGCCCAGGGATACCTTCTCTGTTCTTAGAGACAATTTAAAGATAAACTTTGGTAATTCAAAGGGGGCTTTAGTTTATTTATCAGATGCATTAATCAAGTTCTCTGAACCTACCTGCCTCTGTGTTATCTCAATATTCTTTAAAGTCTTCTTTCTGTACTTTGACATAAATTTCTACTCAATTTTTAAATTAACAATGAATCTGATCAAAGCTCACTTTTCCTAGAAAAATTAGAAAAGAGTGTTCTCCTTTGTATCATTTACTCTTTTATTTGTCATGCATTTTTCCTTGTGTTACTTTCTGAGTTCATGTGTATTCTCAGAATTCTAAAAGTTTTCCATATGGTCTTTATGTGTCATTTTAATTGTAACTTGTTTTAGATTTTATTCCTGACTAGTACTATTCCTTTATATGAACTCTAATTATGTTATGTATATGAGTTATACAAACAGATTTTCCTTATACTTGTTTTATATGAGCAATATCTGCACTACTATTTCCAAAATATTAATTATTTACACATTGCTGTAGAGTAGTTATGCAGTGTAGAATTTTCTAACTATATCTATTCTTGTAATATGACAACTCTCAGTTTTGCTTTTTATTTTTATTGTTTTATGAGCAAATTTACCCTTAAATTATATTTCTAATTAGAGTATAACAGCTCAGGAATGAATAACTTCTAGGTTCTAAATAAAATTTTGCTTTAATCCAATGATTTCAATCAGAAAATGGTACTTGCCAACCATAGTTTTAGAACTCTAGGAAAGGAAAAATGATAGAAAGATTAAGGAAAACTCTGTTCTTTTTACAGGACAACACAAATGCTGATATAGTAATAATGGTTTATTTTTTTTAAACTGATGAGTTTTTATAAAGATCAGGAATAGTTATAGGAATTGCTAAAATATTCTGGGTTGTCTCCTAGAGCAAAACATTAATAATAAGGGCTTTCAATTTATTTGGGAGACAAAGAACATAAACAATTACTAAAACCAAGAATATAATAAATAAATCTAGAAGGCCACGTTCAATAATCGGCTATAATAAAAAAATACATCTAGAGCAAAGGCTCAGTGGTTATAAGAGTAAAGTTTATATATTGGCATAAGCTTAACACAGGTATTAGACTGAGTATGATGGATTCTAAGATATGGAAAAACCACATGACAACCTCTGTCTCAAACTACATTAAGGGGAATAAAGAAAGTTCTGGAATCATGTGAATAATTTGACAGGTATTGGACAAGTCCAGCTATTGCTCTTAAACAGGATTAGCAGAGTCAATGACTGGGCAGTAGATGGAAACAAAAGAGGCCGCAATCAGCACCAATATTCAAATTATTTGTGAATGGACATGAAAGATAATGTCAAGCAACTGTGTTTTGTTGAAAATCCCTCTTAGTTAGGATATTCTAGAAAAAAAATACTTGTGTGAAGGGTTATTATGCAGAGGTGGTAGTGTTGTGGTGAGTTTAAATTCAAACAAAATGCTTATTTGCCTCTGATAGCGAGCTTAGGAAAATCAACCAGCAATAAGAAAAGCTTTGAAACCTCAATCTTTCTTGTGATTTTTCTTGTTTCTCAGCTCCATCATAAAAGACCTGAGGACAAATTACACCTTCTCTTGCAGTTAGAGAACACCATTTTCTTCTACTATTGGCCTCAGCATGTCTTAAGCTACAGTTCTGTTTCTGCTGTGTAACTGAATGGCTTCAATTTAAGTACAATTCTACTGATGATCCAGGTACCAGAAGAAATAAGACTTAACTAAAACCTTTCTGAATGTGAGTTACCAGCAATAAAAAAACAAGGGTGGGGAAAAAAATCCTTTTTTTTTTTTTTTCTCAGAAAAGGTAGATGTAACTTGTAATACAATCCTGAATAGATGAGTAAGAAGAATAAAAACACCTGCCACATCATGACTCTCCTCATATATAGATTTAATTGGCTAAATCTGCATGCTATATTTTTTAGAAACAGTCATTTTCCATTAAATAATAAATGTAATTTTTTAATGTATATTCTGCCTTCTTTCTTCAAAAGATACAGAACACCTAATTTATTGGGAGGTGGAATATTTTGCTTCATTTTTTAAAAAATTAATTAATAACTATTCTGTTGAACTATCTTGTTAAAAACAGATCATTCCAAGTCTAATATCATAATTGAAACCCAATATTTCAGTGTATATTCTGAGAGATTATTTCCATTGCTGCTTTTGGCAAAAAAATGTCTCAACACGAATGACAGTCTGCTGAAAACAGACTTAAATTCTGAAAGTGTAATAAGGGAGGCCTTGATTTTTGTTTCATTGCACCTCTGTGTTAGAAGCAAAACATTTTCATTTTGATTTTGATAATGACCACATGTATGCTGATAAGAGCAGCAAGTCACACTTTTATTCTGTCTACATAGTGACATAGTGAGAGGTCCAGATATGTGAATCTAATTTTACATGTTTTCCTCACTCTAAGCCAGGACAGATATTTGCAGCAATTTCTATACACAGAAAAGGAGGGAAAGGGTAAAAGCCATAGCAGGGAAACAATCCATTTCCTCAGCTGGGACTGGGGAGATATAGTACCCAGGTAATGCAGTTAAGCAGTTTCCAGACTGAATCTGGCCATTGTCCAGAAACCTATAACTAGATTTCTGAAAGCAGAATTCAGTTTGAAACTAACATAGAAAAACAGAGGAGTGGGATTGAGTTGAAGTTTAAGATACATAAATTTGTGCTAGGTGCCCATATTCTATTAGATTCAGTAAAGACTGAGGTCATGATTTGGTTGAATTCATAGGTGTGCTCAGAGCAATTTGAGATTACATAAGATGTTCTGGATAGCCAGATATGGGAGGCAGAAATGCGACCCTTTTGGAATGGTGGTCATAGGTCAGGTGCCCAAATGTAGGAGTAATGAAGTGGCCTTGAATGGCACCAGATGTTGAGGTTTAGGCAAGAGATTTTCACCCCCAGTCTCTCCAACAGGGGGAGGCACAGCCATCCCTTTCTTTATCGCTTCCTCTCTTTGACTATTCCTTTCTCCCTCTCACCTTCTCCCCTTTCTGTGTCAGAGGAGACAAATAGTTTAAGATATGGCAGAGTGCAGTCATTGTTGAACCTCACTTATGTTCTCTAAATGAGTCAAAGGTGAGAAAAATCAAACAGTTATGTTTGTCTGTGACCCCTGGAGGAGCCATGCAATATCCTGTCATCCAACATGTGTCTGCAGTACCTGGATTTTGCAGGACAACAACCTGAATGATGTAGGTTGATTTTGTCTGGCTGCCAAATACCCACCCAGCTCCTCCATCACTCCCCTTTTCAACAGGATAGGGGGAGAAAACAAGCTAGGAAAGCTCCCTTACTAGTTACTGTTATGTTCAAAATAGTCTTGACTTGGGGAAAATTAATTAAATTTATTGTCAATTTAAAATTTTAAAGTGGAGTGGGATGGTGAGAAACAAAGAAAATACCCCATCCAAACCACCTTCCTCCCTTCCTCCTTCCCAGGCTTAGCACCATTCCTCCATCCTCAATTCTTCTTCAGGATTCATTACTGCATAATTTTTAGTCCTGTCACAATTAATTACTTTAGCTGGCAATTTGAAAGATTCTCAATACGTCATTGAGAGAAGCAAACACAGTAAGCAGTTTAAATGTTCTGGGCTCTTGAGTGCCTGAGAGTGATTGCACAAACAAACATAAATAGTTCTTGAATAGTGAAATTTCAGCAGTCTAGGAAGAGAATAAAATTTTTATTTTCTCTCATTAAATAGTCCATATTCCAAACTTTTGGCATTCCTTGAAGAATGAAATATATTTCTGTGTCTTTAGATCCAGGATTCTTCAGTGAGTGTTAGAACTTCAACCAAATTCTTGGCCACTGCAGCTGTCCCTTGGGTGTCTGATTCAGCTTGCAATACACAAAACTCTTTACCAATTTGTAAAAAAAAAAACAACATAAAATTGTATTTGATTTACTTTGTATAAAGATTTTCTCATAGAGTGCTTTTGGGCAAAAAGTATGATTTCCTCTCTCCATCTCTTAAAATCTTTTTACACAAGCTACTCTCTTTCTGGGCATTTTTACACTGTGTGTGGAACATGTGAAGATAATAATCTTTTCCGGAGCAAGACAAACATTTAATTAAACAATATAATCTTAAAAACATATAAAGACTTTGCTTTCTTTCAAATCTTTCTTCTGCCCATCTGATGGTATCTCATGGTCAGAAGATTTCATCTAGTTATCCTCTTAATTCCTCACCTGGGGTCATAAACTTGTTTTTTGATATGATTATTTTCACAGCAACAAATTCTGATGCGAAAGGAATGTCATGATTTAGGTTAGAGAAAAAGGATCAGAAACAGTTGAATTTGAAAAAATTGAAAGAGATAACTTGTTTACACGTAAATACCTCACTAATAAAAATGTATAAAGAAAAGGTTTCTACCTTAACATAAAATGGGATGTACTGCTATGAGCTACCTTTCAGCATCAATGAGTTTTTCAGGTTACACATCAATCAAAAGCTAGTGTTCCATTTTTTGAAAGTAAATATTTGTAGAAATTTAAATTCTCTTGAGAATTGATATATTTCTAATAACATTAATTGAAACTTTCCATAAATGTTGTTAAAAATAAAAGTATAGTTACATACACCAAAAATAGCAAGAGTAATTCATACACTGCTGGCCATGGAAATTTTTAATCTTTTACACATAAACTGTACATACATTTTCAAGTATGGGAAACACTTTGGACTGCATGCCTATGGAACTCTCTTGCACCATATAATACATTTATAGCACATTTTCACTACAGTAGCTACAGATCTCAGGTGGCTTTTCCAGGTGTAACACTTGAGAACATAGAATTCTGTAGCGGTGGTTCAAGCTCAGAGAATGACATACCCCCTGAAGAATTTCTGGGGGCCTAGAAAGTGAGGCCCTTCTGAAGATAGAGTTAAGTTTGGCCTTGGAAAGGGAGTCGAACTCCCCCCGCCTCCCCCTCAGTTAACAATAGTATCTTGTGTCTCACTCTTTCCTCCCTTCCTCCTTCCTGACTGCATCCTGACCGTCGACCCTTCTCCGTGTCCTCCCCTGTACCGTTATGAGATAAGTTGTAACCCTCAGAATAAAAGTCTGAATGTTGGGCCATTCCGGGTCTTTTGCCCCTGAGCCCAAGCAGAGCAGACCCTCGTGTCTTGTGTCTGATTTGGGGCTCCGGGCAAAGGAACACTCTCTCTCTCAGCACCTCTCCGGTTTTTAGGACAGCGGCCACCATCCCAGGGAAGCCCGGCTCATGGCGAGGGGAAAAGAAGTCCCTAGCTGAAGCTGACTTAACGAAGAGGAAGCTCTCAGAACAAGCCGCCTAGCCGCTGGCCGTCCCTGTGGTCAGCTGTCCGGCCCACGCCACCGGCCACAGAATTCTTTCCTGATAAGTGGTTCTGAAATACCACAGAATTAGGTGTTATCACAGCATATGTAACAAAAATAATATACTCATTTAAAACACTAGAAAATAGAGTCATGGTTATGTTTGTCTTGGATACCAAATAATCTTGGAATTTACAGCAATGAAAGAACTGGTGAGATTGTTGCAGCTACTGTTTTAAAGGATGTACAACCAAGTTTCTATTGTAATCTGTCACAAAAGCTCTGCTTAATCAGTGACTAATTCAAGCACAGTTGCTTATCAAACTGGAATAATAAGTGATATGGTGGTTTTATATTCAGTGCCCAAGAAGTGATTCAGGAGGCAATTCTTCGCTTATCAAAACACACACCACATTATACAAAATATTGATTGACTCCCTGAACTAAATTAAGGAATGGCTGAATCAATCAGGACGAGACACAAGTTACTGCCTTTCTAGTAAAGAAGCCATGCTGAGCATCAAAATACAAACAAACTTCTGCCATTTGATAATTAGTGTGGGGTGATATTTTGTCATAAGGGAGGACATCTGGGGCAGTATTTTTGCTATATTCACAGTCATCAGACCCTTTTTATGTTCCTCACAGTGATAAAAACTTGAAAGGGGCACCCTTCCTAAGGGACATCTCAGGACATCCCTTCAATGCTCCTTCCTGCATCATCCAAATGTTTAGCTGCACCACATAATGTCTCTCCTTGAGTTCCTCTGTCACTCTGCAGGAGAGTACAGAGGAGATTCCAGAGAAAAAGTGAACCCAGGAGGGAGCCCATCTTGTAAGCTTCCACCAGTCCCTGAGCCAAGCTGGCAAAGCCAGGAATGCCAGCTCAGTGAGGGAGTGTCAGGAAATGTCTGTATTGGTGTAGTGGGTTCTACATTTAATAAAAATTCTTGAATTTTGTGAACTATTGCGTGGAAGGAAAATGAAATAATAATGAATTGAAAGCACTTACTCAACAGACAATGGCAACTTAGTTTCAATTATTTATAACACTTCATAACTTGCTAATAAATGTTCTGTAGTAGCATGCCCTGAAAATGTAATGAAGTCTTAGTAAAATAAAACCTCATTAAAGCATTCAGCTATTAATTCTGTGTTGACAAAAGGAAAACATAATCTGTTTTTATGAGCAATGTGTTTCTCATATCTCTTCTATTGTGTTCGTAGGTTTTAATTCTTTATCACCATTGTTTCTGACTTTTCTGAGTTTTAAGTGTATTATATTTCCCTTACTCCAAAGGAAATTTACACTTTCTTTTTTTTCTTTTTTCTGTGCCTATCAAAATCTCCTTATCTGAAGATGAAAAAGAAGAATTTATAATACCTTGAAATTAACTTCCTCTGTCCCTTCTTTATGCCTGCCATGTTTCAGTACACTTTTTTTTGAACTTATAAATGAAAGAAAAAAGTAGCATAGACACAAATAGCTAGGCAGAGGAGCATGGAGTTAGAATTAACTTTGTTCAGGCATCACAAATCTAATTTCATATTTGCTTTCAAATTTCTAATGCCAAATACATTTCAAATGCATTATGACAGCAATCCTTCAATTTGAATGTTCAAGTCAGGATTTGTGATGAGCTGCCCTGCCTCAGGGAACTGTCTTAATAGTTCTAACTATTTGCTAGATGCCTGGATATAGTCTTGGAAGAACTGTACGATTGATTCTTAAGAAAGAAAAGCTCTTTAGGGCGCCACCCTAAAAACTCATACAAACATGGAGCAGCCAGATTCAGCAAATAGTGAGGATTAAACAGAGAGCGTTCTGTTTCCCTTTAGCACACCTTAGATTCTTTTTTCCCTCAAGATCCATGACCTGAGGGTAATTACCTATACCTATTTTTTTGGAGGACAAGGTCAGGCATCATTGACTTATTTAAAGCAAAGAAACAATTGAGGTAAGACATAAGATAATGCCTAGACTTTAATGATGTTGGAAGTCTGTTCACAGTGAACTGTGGTAATATTTTATGAGCTGGCTATACTAGTCATTAGTTTTTAGGAAATACTATCTAACATTATGAAGTCCTGCAAGAAGAATATTGAGCATTTTCCCCCATATAAGACCATTTTGTCAACCTCTTTTTCTTTCATATGTGCATAGAAGTATTCCCTATCAATACCACTGAATTTTTATGCTATTAGTAGCATTGCAAAAACTGAAAAGTCTATTGAGAATGCCTGTTGTACAACCAATACAAAAGGCTGCATAAAAAGATATACACACTAAATAGACTCCTCAGGGGCTGTAGGGCCATCCTCTTCCTTTGAACTGTGCCAGTGTACTTCAGCCAAATCTCATGCCTGTTATCTTTTCTATCTGCTAATTGTGCACTTTCTTATCACTCTGCCATCAATTAAGAATAAAAGCAATAAGGCTACATTAGCTCTTCTGCTTCTGATGTCTTATTACTACAGGCTAGTCTCAAATCTTAGAGTAGGAAAATGAGTGTTAGACTAGAACCTTGGTATGACAGAAACGTGTTAGAAAAGTCTTTTTAGGTAAAGCCTTTCTTTTGTGTAAAAGCTACTTTGTGTGCTCTGTTAATAATCATGTTATTCATGTCTTCCCAACAACAAATGAAGAACTTTTTGCCCGCTTGAGAAATTATAATATAACTATTGATTCTATGTGCTTCAAAATAATGTACAATCAGTCAATATAAAATTCTTAAATTATTTAGTAAATGCATAAAGATAGATCCGACATTTGATGATACTGGAAGCTCAGCAGTGGGTAAAATTGATTGAATGCACTTTGAGCATGAATAAAAGAGTTTATGATTTATTGACACTTTGTAGATTAATCTGAGGCCTCATTAAGCAATGAAGCAGAATAGCAAACCTGATTTGAAGGAATGTTAAAATGGTCCTATAGCAGGGAAAAAGAATTAGATCCCACTTTTTGACATTAAGTATTTTTGGCAACTTTCAGTGATCTTGAAAGGGAACATCTGTAAGCAATGGGGGAAAACCCAGAATTCTTTGTGCCAGATTTTCTAATAATTCTGTTTTTCCCAACTACAAAGAAGGCATTGAAAAAAGATAAAAAAAATAAAAAATAGAGAGAAAATAGTTCTGATTTGGAATGATATGTGATTATTTTTTAAAAATAATTACAAATTCATCCACTTACAGCTAAATTTAGTATCTAAGATTTACCAGTCCAGCTTTTCTCGCTATGTGATTATTTTTCATTTTTTTAGATTACTTGACTTTGGTATGTAGCACTGAGTTCTTGATATTTGCTATCTAGATCTGAATTTTGTAACTTGAGGATTTGTTTCTCTCACATTAAACCACAGGTCTAAATTGCTTTAGTGGACAATAAAGACAACAACTATTCTTTTTCAGCTGTATTCACAAAAGGTGCTTAGAGGACACAGAAAGATGAACTCTCCAATGAATTTTAGATTTCATCTTGTTTACTCAGCTTGTACTAGTCCAATAGAAAAATATGTAAGACAAATCCCTTGTAACTAATAATTTGGATATGAGGATCCTAAGGGCAGTCATGCAATAAAAGTTGTTAAAAATGTTCATGATAAATAAACCTTTTAATTTCTCATAATGCTGTTGTTGGGACAAGTACTGATGAACTTTTACTGTGCTGATAGTTAAAAATAATCCTCACTGTGTATGTATATATATTTATGATATACAAGAACATAATATGCAAAATAATACCTAAGAATTACACCCATAAAATATGGAGTGGGAGTTTTCTACTTGGGCTGATATTCAGAATGCATGAAGGGACAGAACATAACTCCCAAAACTCCAAGCAACAGTAACTCCTCATATTTCCTTACTTTATTTTATACAGAATATTAAAGAGGCTTACAGGAGCCCTCATCCCGGAAAGAAATATTGTACAAAACCTTAGATTATATTTCCTTCTTCTAGGTCATCCTGACAAATAACAATTTTCTTTGAGAATTTGGTGCTCTTCATTTGCATTAATAAGCTATAAAAAGCAATGTAATCTTTCAGTTCCTCTTACTGGAAACGTTGAACTCGAATTTTGATTGGGAAAAAAGTACTATTACCAGCTACTTCAAGGCAATACAACAAAATGATATAACATGCTGCTTTATATGTGGATGTTGTCCCTGAAAGAAGAATACAATAAGTTTGCAAAGACAGCAGTAAAAGTTGAAGGTTATGAAGGTAATGTTTGAACACCAGAAAATTCAAAAGTTCAGAAAACATTTTAGTTTACTCAGGAAAGTTAGGACTGATTCAGGCAAGAGGAAGGAAAAAGCAGAAATCTTGAAAGGCATGCCTTTAAAAAGTTGGAAAATCAGTTAAACACAAAGACCCTAATCCAAGGGAGAGAGACTGTTACAAATGAATTATTTGCTACTTCACATGAAAAGAAAAGACAAGAGAAGAGCAAAAAAGACAAAGAAAATAAATACTGAAAAGATGAGAAAGCAAAGCTGTGGAGTGAAGAGTGAATCAGAGCAAGTTAGTGGTAATGGCTATATTCAGGTATACGTTAAGGTGTCCTGCTTCTACTGGATAACATATTACTGCAATCCTCAAATTCTAAACCTGCCCTCTGGAAAAAGACATTTCACTGGGTTTCTAAATAAAATATTTATTGCTTATTCCTGCGTAGATGTCCTGGGTTTAGGGAATAGATGACAAAGGAAGACTTCACTGTATTAATTTTTTTTTTTCTCATTTCCTTAACATAAAATAAGGATACTACCATCAAGGATAGTGAGGTGGTAAAATTATTAATGGTCAAGATATGAGAGAAATGTTTAGGTTCATCGTAACTAAAAAAATTTTGACTAAAAGCTGTCAGTGAACATTTCTAAGCTAAGGTGACGCTGGGTGTGCCATTCCCACAGGTTCCACCAAGAGCCATCTCTCCATATTGTCACATTATTTACTGTTTTGTTCCTTCTTAGAATGGAGACAATAACAACTGCTTAAGAAGTCTGTCCCAGGTATGGATACCTGACTTTTTTAATTGCAATGATTATTTTTTCTCATTTTTTTTTTTTTTTTATTCTGAAACACTTCATAGTCTGGGTCTGCAAACACTTGGAAGAGAACAGAAAAGCAGAGGGGCCGATGTAGCCAGAATATTCTCTCATTATGGTCATAGATAATAAAGTTTCTGTCTGACCAGTTCTAAATTCAGTAAGGAAGGGTGTCCCTCAGGGAACTCTACTGGGGCCAGTACCCAGTACAGTTTACTGTCTCCATGAAAGACACAGCCAGTGGAATCAAGTGTACCCTCAACAGATTTGTAGATGATACCAAACTGAGTGGTATGGTTGACACATCTGAAGGACAGGATGTCATTCACAGGGATCTGGACAAGTTCAAGAAGTGGGCCCATGGCAACTTCAAGAGGCTCAGTAAGGTCAAGTGCAAGGTACATCACCTGGGCTGGGGCAAGCCCCAGTACCAATACAGAGCAGGGAATAAGGGACTTAAAGCAGCCCTGTGGAGTAGGAGTTGGGGGTGCTGGTGGAAGAAAAGCTGCACATGAGCTGGCTATGTACACTGGCAACCCAAAAAGCCCACCATTTCCTGGGCTCTATAACAAGAAGTATGGCCAGCAGGTCAATCAATGGAGGAGATTTTTTCTCTCTACTCCACCCTCAGAAAATCCCACACGCAGTGCTGTGACCAGCTCTGAGGTTCCCAGCAGAAGAAAGACATGGACCTGTAAGAGCAGTCTCACCTATGAAGAAAGGCTGAGCAGGTTGGGGTTGTATAGCCTGGGGAAAAGAAATCTCCATGGAGATCTCCTTAGGGCCTCTCAGAGTGGACTTATCAGAAAGGTGGAGATAGACTTTTTAGTATGACCTGTAGTAATAGGACAAAGGGTAATGGTTTTAAATGAGAAATAGGTAGATTTAGACAAAAGAAAAGCAAGACAGACTTTACAATTAGAGTGGTGAGCACTGGAACAGGTTGCCCAGATAGCTGGTAGACACCCCATCCCTGGAAACATTAAAGGTCAAGGTGGACAGAGCTCTCTCTGAACTACTTGAAGTTGAACTAGTTGAAGGTGTCCCTGCTTATTGTATAAGGGTTGGACCAGATGACCTTTAAAGATCCTTTCCAACCCAAACTATTCTGTATTTCTATGGAAATGTACTTGTATTATAATGCACTGGAGTCCCCATATCTTTCAACAACAGGAATAATCTCGTTTGACTTCAATGTTTGTATCCAAAAGCCATTATTGGAAAATCTCAAAGAAATGAGCAATGTTCCTACCATTTGCCCGAGGCTATTTTAGTAAATATATTTAGATATAATAAATTAAGAAGAATAGGCATCTCAAAAGTTGCTAAAATGAAAATAAGTAGTTTGATATCAAACCGAAACTAAATAGTTTGAACTTTACTATGGGACTAAAATGGCAGCATGGCATCGTTGAATTGTCAGTATGAGAAAGAGGATTCCACTGAATTATGATTTTTAGTTGATCTTGAACACATTGTCTTGCAATCAGCAACTTTAAATCTATGTCAGCCCTAGTCAGATGGCTTCTGCCACAAACAGAGGCAATATCAGTACTCAAAGTGACACAGACCATTGTCATGCAAAGATAATTCAGATTTCTAGATCATGATAATTTTGAAAAAGAATTTCAGTTGTTATGAAACATGATGGAATGAAGTAATAATGAAAAGAATTCAGAATATCCTGTACAACACTAATTCCTGTAGCATCAGATATCTGTGTCCTATAGGTGTCCTTTTAAATGTCTGATCCTTTTAGGGTAGAATTAATTAAATCTCTGATCCCAAGGTGAGCTCAGGGAAAGGGGATAATTCATTCATTTTTGTCATAAAAACCTAATGTAAGCTATAGAATTTTATAATTCAGTGGAGAAAATCCATATATACATGTAATGATTCACCAATGCACTATCTTGGATGAGCAGCCAAACCTCAGTCTAGATGGTATTTAAACCTCTGAACACTGTTTTTAACAGAAGTTATTGGAAACAACTTAATGAAACAGTTTCTATGAGAAAATGCTGGTATGAAGAAATTAAATACTTACAGCTATGAATGTTGAACCAAGAAGATCAAAAATATACCAACTTTAAGATATATTTAATATAAAATATTGC
Source organism: Petroica traversi (assembly GCA_025920805.1). NCBI lineage: Eukaryota > Metazoa > Chordata > Aves > Passeriformes > Petroicidae > Petroica > Petroica traversi. Next base: position 11,784,189 of record JAHLSL010000046.1, on the reverse strand, counting down.
TACACATCAGCACCGAATAAAGGCAGCAGAAAAGGTGAGCAGAGATTACTGAGTGAAATCTACACTCCTGTGATTCTTTTCAGGTTTATTAGCTCTTTTAAGGTACATATGGACGCTTATTAATTAATTCTGTTTCCTTCCTGATTTGCACCCTTAGCCAGAGGATATCTCATCAGTAAATCAGGAAATTGTTTTGCATTAATTGTTAAAACCAGTTGTTAGCTTTACTTTCAGTAATATTGTCAAGTATCGTGAATGTAGATGCAAACTACAAGCAAATAACCATCTTACTTCAAACTTCTTTATTTTTCTCTCATGGTTAAACTGAAGACTTTTACTAACATCAAAATTATATAGTATACATCATGTTGGGGAAAGATGTTTTCCTCCTTTTAATGTTTTACTTGTAGGCTCTAATAAGTTTATAGATACCAGCCCCCAGTGTTATGATACAGTTTTAATTTAGAGGAAGATGACCATTATTACACTGTAATTCTCTCTTGCAGATTTATGGAACTATAAACCTGATGGTGCTTTAGGGATGCTTTCAAAAGGAAGCAGCAGGAACAAGAAGGGAAATGTTGGAAAGAAAAGTGTTGCTGGATGCTGTAGAAGTTTTTTCCTTTTTGGGGGAAGAATCAGGATGCCTAGGCAAGGGAATGATAATCCTAGGATATTCCGTATTTTGGGCAATATTATTATAAGCAATGCCAGTATTTCTTGCTAAATTACTGTGTATATGGCATATTCTCATAATTTCATGCCTAGCTTTCCTGTTATTAAGTTTTGTGCCAAGAATTTTCTGTTGTGCTATGACTTTTTAATACATTGGAAAGCATCTTTAGATTCACCATAGCTGCCTCATAAATTTTTCTCACACTAAAGTGCACAAGATTGGGACCAAGATGTTGTTTATTTTCATTTAGGGGGTTGGTTTTGTACACTTATTATATTAATAATTTATGATTCTTTCTGGACTCAATTGTCTATTTAGACATTATATTTCTCATGTATGTACACTTGTGTTTAAGCAGAACTCTAGGGTGTTTATATCTTGTTTTCCCCCAAAGTCAGCAACATAGAAAAGGATTAGAAATGCAACATAAAATTGGACCTTGGCAATAAAAATTTTGGTTTCATTTTGAGAGTGGTCATATTTACATCAGTAGCAAAAATATTTTCTATCTTTTCCACATTTATAGCATTACTCTGTAATATACTCTGTAATGCTATAAATCATCTGAATTCTTATCTGATTACCTAAAATGTATAGAAAGAACAATCAGCCATTAACTCTAAAAAAGAATTCCAGGCACACTTTCTATATTTAGAAACCAGATAAAAGCTTTGTGACTCAAAGAAAACAATCACAATCAAATGTTACCTTTTTTTTTTTTGTTTGTTTGTTTGTTTGTTTCTTGTTTTTTTGTAGCCACAAGCATCTTATTTACTCAAAGGATTGTAACGATAAAAGCAAATATCTCTTACAGGAAACTAGGACAAAAGCTGTCAGAGAACTGGGTAGTAAATAGCCCTGAAATTGTTTTCTCTTCTTCATTTCAAAAGCTTAAGGCAAAGAATGTTTGACCTTTTACAAATGAAATAGTTTCCTGCAGGTCATGGTACTGTATTGAGTACTGCTGGTCACGTGCAACTTGATGTAATCCTTAAGAATGGTGAAACTATGGCTGCTTGCACAGGCTCCTACATCAGGAGGATTTCTACATCAGTGACATTTGCTTGTTTCATTCCCTTAAATGTTGGAATATGTCTTTCTGCTTCCTCCATTCAGCTGTATTGCCAGAGTTTTTTGACAGGTGTTGCAAATTAAATAGTATGATTGTTCTACATGAGCCAGAAAGTGTAAAGGGGTCAAGGAGAGAAATGTCAAATATGAGCAAAAAAGCATAAAAATGCTCTTAAACCTGTGTTATCTCTACTCCATTAGTTTTCACCTTGACATATTAATGAAATACGAATGATATTTCTATCCAGCCTTATATTATAACTTATATTATAACTTATCAATATTTTAATGATTGTCATATAACCAGTAGGCTAAATTTTGCTCCCATTGAGAACAATGGAAATTTTTACTATTACTCTCAACAGAATAAGACTAGACTCTACTTAACAATCAATTTATCTCCTGCCTTTTTTTTTAAAGTTCTTGTTTGGATACTGGTTTCTTTCCACACAGTTGGTGTGTAGGTAACTAATTCAGTTTGTTTTTTTTTTCATTTTCTCGTATTTTCTTAAATTTCATTTTTGTTGTTTCTACACTGGAATTGGTAGTGTAGAAAACAGGCTGTACATTTTTACAAAGGTTAAGCAGAATTTTCCAGCATGTATTGGATATGTTAACAGTGTTAACAGGTTCACATGCTATCTATTAGGCAGACTGACATGTAGCCCTTCTTCTTTAGGCCATTTATGTTGACATGTCCTTTAATGTTTGCATAGGAACTCTGGAAGAAGGATATTTATTGACAGGCCCATGTAGATACTGAAGACTAATCCGGACTAAAGCACTCAATAAGCTAATCAAACAATTGAAATGGTAAATGTTGATCTCCCCTGCATCTTGCTATGTCTGTGGTTTTTTTGATTGGTTTTTTATACTGTATCTTGTAAGTATTTCCCTCTTGCATCTTGTTTTATTATCACTTCAAAAATTATATTTTATTTCCTGTTTTTCTTTTCTTGCATGGTTTTATCATGCCAACTTCTTAGCAAAAACATCCTGGACTGAATTAAACCTGAAGTCAGGAACAGCAGAAACTCACGGCTGAGGTTCATCTGGTGAACATGATGTGTACTAGAAAAGCCCCAGACTGTACAGATACAAAGTTCACTGGAAAACTGTTCCACCCATCATGAAATATGGATGAGACCAGTATGAACTGGTAAATGCTTATCTTTGCACTTCAGTTTTCAACTATGGATCAAGACAATACAGATTAAATTGTGTATCCGAGATCTGCCTTAACTTAAGGAGTTTCAGTGCCACTCATCTTTCCTCACACCTACTGTGAAAGCATTGCACACTTAACACACTCTATTTGTTCACAGCACTGAAATAGCTTCAGCTCTATGAAGACTCATTCATGAATTCTGGCACTTACCTTTTAACTGTTGCTGTGCTTGGTGTGATAATAGGTGTTTATATGTTAAGAAAATGTCCCTGACATCCCTCCAGGAGCCACTCTGTCAGTCCCACTCACACACCTGAGCTGGGACTGAGCCCTTTCATAACTACAGCCCCACACTCACAAAGTCACACCAGGCTCCCTGAGGCTCAGCCTCAGCTTTCCCACAGCAGAGGCTCAGATGAACTGATCCTTAAAATAATTTAATCTTGGTGCAATAACTAAATAACACAAAATCAGCTTGAGATGGTGCCTCTGAGGAGGGGCCCTGAATGAAGGACTCCCTGGGCTTTTATCTTCCCACATTCTAAGCACAGAAGAGTCTGTAGCCCTCAGCTCCTGCCGTGTCTCTGAGTGTCCCAGTCCCCCTGTCCCAGGTCCCCAGGCCCTTTTTGGGCAGAGGGTCAGCGATTCCCGGCCTCTTGCTTTGGGCTCCCAGAGCCCAACCTGGGGCTCCCACTGCAGGTGCTCACTGAGATACCGGCACGGAATGGATCCCTCAACATGTATAAACATGTAAAAGTCCTCTCATTGTGTGTCTCATTGGTGAACACAGATTTTCTGTTGTAAAATGTAAGACCAATATCAATTGGTATGTGATTAAGACAAAGCCTGGTTTTGGTCCAGGTTTTTTGGGGATTTTTTCTTTACCATTTCTTCTGAGGAAGGTGCTAGTTTGAAAATTTTAATTTAATGATGTGGCTAGCTTGACTATTTGGTTAAATTAGTTACTTGAAGACAGTATTTTATAAGTACTAGACACTTATTTTCAGTATTAAAATATTTGTTTGGGATCTCATTTTATTTGTTTCCTTTCAGTAGAATGCATACTTATTCAAATATACTCTCTCTATTCCTACAAAATTTGTCTTAGGATGTATTGCTACTGTTGTGGTCCAAATTCTAATTGATAAAAGTTTGCTGAGAAATGGGTGAGAATAATGATGTGAATTATCTTCTATACTAAAACTTAGAGAAAATACTGAAACAGTTGGCATACTCTGTGGCTGCATTTGGTCTGGGCACCTCAAATCTGAAAAATGAAAGAGGTAAAAATGAGTATAATTTACATAAAATGCATAAAGAAACCTTAGCCTATCGGTGACTTGGCAGAGAAGTTTGTGAATTTTAATCCCTATGAAAAAATAATTAAAAAATTTATCAAACACCTCTCCACATTTCATCATTTCTTTCTGCTAAGAAACTGCAGAGACCTTGTCTCGAAAAATAAAAAAATAACATTAATAATTAATTCAATATTTTAAAAATATTTTCTTGTACCATTTTAGATTAACCTTTATAGAAAATTTCATATAGTTTTAAAATGTCCCTTCTGAAGAAACACCATTAACACTTAAGAAGATATGAAAAGCTCTAACTTATTGTTCAGCATCTGCTGTCATGAAAAGCATCAATATTGCCATATATATTTTCCAGCACATCATTAAAACCAAATATCACTATAGGGATATAATTCAGTTTACTTCTTCTAAGTTTAAAACTAAAAGAAATCTTTCTCAGAGGAATCTTCATGTAGGTTTTTACAGAAAATGCAGACTACATTTTGTTTACATCAAGGACAAAAGAATAATTTTTCAAGTTACTATGTCCAAACTTGCTCCTCTCTGTAGCATTTGAAAACTCCAAGTAAAATCCCCTGAAGAGAGTCAGTAAGGTTAGGCAAAAAAAAAAAAAAAAAAGATTGGAATAGCCTTTAAGTATTTTTTGTGAAAGAATTCTACAGTCACTCATTTTGTTATTTTCTTTGATATGCCCTTTGATTTCCATTCCCAAAAGCCATAAAAAAAAAAAAACAAGGAAAAAAAGAGTGCTGTTTGCAGCAACATATTGGCCAAGGATTTGAGTTTTCAAGTTATATGTAAACATTAGGAAATACTTGTTAGCTGCATTGGAGCTTCTTCTAAGACAAACATTAAGATATATTATATTTGATGTTACTCAAGAGAGTGCAGGAAATCTGCATAGATTTGCTACTGCTTCTCAAAACCACATGAAGAAACAAATTCAACTGCAAAATCAAAAAAGGCAGTCAGCTCCCTAGGTGAACTTCTTGCTTAAATTTACTTATAATTTGGTTTTTCTTCCTCCTTTTGGAATACTTTGAATAAGATATGAAGGGAAAATAAGGATTTCATCATTCAAATAGATTCCATGCTGTTAGATTTCAACTTTTTTCTGTAGCTTTTAGAATCCATAATAGGAAGGGTGACCTGTTGTGCTCAAGTCACCTGAAATCTGTGAAAGTTTTTGGCATGAATTAGGCAGCATTAAGTGGCAGAAAGTGTGCCTCTGCTATCATGGACTATGCAGCCCTGTTCCACAATGGAGTGGACTAAAGTTGGCTGCTGTCTTTAATGTGTGAAGCTTCTCCTGGGCTTTCTACCACACTTTTCATCTTACACATGGAACGTTGTCCTGTGGAGTTTGACAGCATGGATATTCATGTACTGGAATAATAACTCCCTCTGTACCACTATGAAGCTGAATATCTGGCACATGAAGGCTCTTTCATTGCTGCTCTTCTGTTCATTAAATTGCTGAAAAACCCCATAGCACCCCAGCTAACATCCTATTCCTCTGCTTTGCATTTACTGTATTTTATCTGTTCATTTAAAGTGGCAAGGAATGGAGCTGGTTGGGGTTTTTTTTCCTCTCTCCACTCAAACAGCATATTCTGGTGATTTTAGTTTTGAACTATTGTTTCTGTAAAGCCTAAACTGACCAAGCAAACAGGTAAGGAGGAAAGCTAAAATGGTGAGAAATATTTGCAAAGACAACACGTAAGGCTACATTCATTCGGTTATGCTTTAATTAAAAGAAAAAGGGCATATTGAGGTAACTATTTTGTATCTTGACTTTACTAATGCTATCTTCTTTGACTCCCTATATGCCTCCTTAAAACACCAGGGCCTCCATTTTACACCACTTGTGCAGTGGTTTTTCATCACAGCACAGCCTCCTTTTTTCTTCTGACATGCAGCTCTGCCTCCAAGGACATGTCTGCTCCCTCTCTGTTGTTGGCTATGGAATCCAAGCAGCATGATAAGATTGTGAGGCAGCAATCCTAAATCTAGGACATTGAATTGTACAGGGGAGAAGATGGGATCCTGGGGGTCTACTTGGCTAGTTTGTGATTAAATTGTATAGGAGATCGGTACATCCACAGAGCTGCATTTTTAGAAGTTACCACTCTTATATTTAAATAAAAAGTGAGACTAGGGAAAATATCTCCTCTCAAGTAGATGTGAGGATTGCCACAGAAATCCAAACTGATTTTTTCAGTATCTCTGCTGGTGTTATGTGGCTTGGTTACTGTAGAGAGGTCTCTCACCAGGGTATTTTCTTATGCAAGACTGCATAGTGGGTTTGGGAATGTTTCATGCAGAGATCCTGTTATCTGTGAGATGATTTTCCCTTTAGCTTTACTATATGGATATCCAGAGACCTTAAGTTATTTACTGTATACAAACTATAAAGCATGTCCTGATCTTGTCATTGGCTAAATCATGGAGATGCTTGTATTTACCATTCTGCTCCATTTGTTGCAACAGTAGGTTGGATTAGAGCTGTAAGGTTTGTTACGGGACTAAAGAGAAATGTTCTTGAGTTCTGGTTCCTAGGCTTGACAGATTTGTCTGCTAAAAACCATCCACAGAATATGGCAGTTCTCAACAACCTTTAGGGAGGAATATGATTATAGGTTTATTTTTGTTGCTGTAGAATTATGCCTGGCTTAAAGTTCCAAATTTTTTGTTTTGCATCTAAAATAAAGGTATGTGGAGCCATCATTTATTCTAATAACTTATTTCCATCAATAATTAGAGCCTTTTCTGCTATCCAGCAAAAGTATAAATGGCTGTGTGGTTGAGCTTTTTATTCTTTCAGCTGAATCAAAGATCCAAATATTTAATGACGTAATGCAAATATCTGACAAAGGGCCTTTCAGTATGTAAACTTTGGAATGGAGCATACACATCCCTACCTGGAAGATTCAGCAGTACTCATTCATTATACCAGTCTATAATTATCACTTAGGATTTGAATGATGAGGGGGAAAAAACCAGCAAAGGTACATAGCACTTTGGGAATATTCTTAAGAGAAAGGTAAGGATTTTTGTGTTATCAAATTCTTACAGAGGTTAAATGCTTTATGCATTTCGGTTTTGAAACAGACATGTCTCTGGTATATATTTTCTCATCAAGAGGGAAATCTGCATGTAAAATTTGACCAGCTGCTAAATTGTCTGCTTCTTTAAAGCCTAATGTACCCTTTGAGTTTGGCTCCTGCCATGTGCAGAAAGATGACTGTAGAGTCACATATTTTCAAGTTGTTTTCCAAGGTGTGTATGAGGATTAAAACATATATTTTGAGTCTCTTCACTGAGGAGTTAAAGTCTGTAAAAAAACCTGATTTTAATTACCTCCTTCACTATATAGAGAAAAGTTATTTGATATATATCAATTTATAACCGTTTTTTACTAGGGTATCCAATTTCTTTCTAGACCCTGGTTATTACTCTTTCAGAACTACTTTAGTCTAGCCTATCAGTGATTCTTATAATGTCTAGCACCAGTTAAGCAGGAAACAGCTAAGTTATAAGTACCATTGAGCTAAGTCACACACATACACTAAACTTAGTCTTCAAAAAATGTTAGGAACAGCTTTAAAGGAATGTGATCAAGGTTAAGAAGCTCACATCTTGACAGTCCAAATGTTAAAAGAAATGTTCTGTTTTATTGGGGAGTATTTTAAAAACATAAAATACCATTTGGAGAAGGAGAAGGGTCAACCTTGCAAGGTCCCTGTAATGCTTCTCAGGTAGTTTACATTAATGACCCATGTCTAACAAATTTCCCCAATAATCTTGAATAGGAACCTTGGTTAACTTTCTGTTTCATTTTATAGTTTTCAGTTAAGCACCATTTCATTGGGTAAGATTATATTCTGGTACATGTAAAAAAGCTCTGCCAATGCTTCATAAAAGCAGTATCTTCATCTCATTTTGTGTAATGGGAGGAGGTCTTCTTTGTTAATTAGATGCAGCTCAAAATGGACTGCTCAAATTGAGTTCTGGATACTAGTCAGACATCCTGAAGAAAATGCTGGGAAACAAGAGGATTAATTTTTCCAGATAATATGTGACAAAGGACAAGATTTTGCTGTGCGTTTTATTTCTACAGGTTTTCAATTCCATCTGTTTTTATAGCAGAACTTTTAATGAAACTTAATTTTTATTGAAGAGAAACTGTTTATACTTTTTAAGTAATTCAAAATATAATTAAGTAATTTAAAAGCAAATTTCTATAGCTCAGTGCTCCCTGTAAAGTATTTGAAATTCGTTAAATACATTCAAGTAGCATAAAAATGCTCACTGTTTAAATGTATAGTTAAAAATAGAGGACTTTAAAAGAAGGCAAAAAGAATGAGGCATTAAATACAACAATTTATGGGTTTTTTTTATCACATGCTCTTGTGTATTTGCAGGGAATTCATACAAATTAACTTAGACATCTGAAAATTATATGTCTAGACTTAAAACGTCAACCCAGATCACTGTCATCTTCAGGATATAGTGACCTTCTGGACAACATAAGGAAAATATATGCCTTTAGAGGGCAAAACACTTCCTGCAAAAACTAGAGTACAAAGATGGTTGAATGAACTAGAGTCATCCACACCTCTATTAACTGTGTGAATATCTGTATAGTGATAGATTTGGATTTAGGCCCAAACCAAAATTTAGATGCTCAAAGAGAAATATATTTCACCCTATTTTCTGAAAATATACTTTACAGAATGTTTTCCATCCGTAATATAATTTATTATGTAAGAGTGGTGCAGAATTGAAGCAATCCAGTCCTCATTAATTAATTAATTAATTAATTAATCTGCTCTAATCTGCTTTGTTCTATACCTACTTGTAAGAGCTCCAATAAAACAATTCTGGAATCTGCCACCTGTTTTGAGGTTTCAGGCTAAGATTTCAGGTTCTTGTGATATGATGACTGAACTGCTCAAATTTTCTGCACAAGCTCAGCCACTGAAGTAATCCAAGGCTCAGTCATAGAGACTAACAGAGCTTTCATTCTGTCATGTAAAGGACAAATACAAATGAATCCACTACAAAAATTGTGTTTTTTCCTCTTGTAAAATCCATGTAGGCCTAGTGGCAAATATTTCAGGGCAAATTGTGTGGTGGAAAAGTCAAAGTAATCTGTGCTTTGAGAATTCACACTCATTAGAAAGAAAATACCATGAAAAAATTTGTGAAGAAGAGAAATGCAGAGAAACTATTAATGTACTCTTCTTATATCTTTCTCTCATTACTATTTTTATCCTGATTGGCAAAACAGACAAAGAATTTCCTTCAAAGTCATGTGCTGCTGAAGTAGATTTTCTGAGATGTGAGGGAATGAAATATGTCTTGACTGAAGAGAGATTCTAACCAGGAAACAGGGGAAAAAAAAAAAAAAGAAATTCAATGCCATCTTTTTCTTAGATGAAGGCCTAAAAAAAGTGTTACTTACAGGACATATGCTCTGTTTTAAAAGTCTTGAGCAGTGCTGGATAGCAAAAGGTGGTATCATAAGCTTCATTTCCCACATATATTACTCATTGCTTTTTCTCTCTGAGCAGAGCCATCATTTCACCAGTCCCAGGCAAATTAGATGGAATGTATTGGGGACAGTACGTGAATTCTACTGCTTTCTCTCCCCAAAGTCAGGAGAAAACATATTTATCTTTCATGTCAAAGAATAACTTTTATTGCTGAGGGAAAACCTTACTAAAGTTATATATTCTTTAGTTAAATTAGATTTTTGGCTCTTCCTCTGAAATCCTAAAATAAAAATAGCAGTGTTTAAAAGCATGTCTTTATATCTCAGGATGAGAAAGCTATTATTTCAGAGTTCCTTAGACTTTAAAAAGCAAATACGGAGAAATACATACACACGCTTTTGAGTCACCCTATACTTTATTCATCTAGCTCATATTTCATCAGTGTCTTCATTAAGATCTTATGGAAGACTGTTTTGGAAACCTTACTGAAGTCTAGGGAAACATTAAACTGTCCTTTCTATTGCTTGGTATTTCTTCTATGTTAACCTATAGAAAAAAAATTAATTTTATGGCCTGGGCTGGATTGACAAGCAAGGCCAAGGAAAAGGCAATCTGTTGGAAGATGTGGATCTGATAGTAAATTATATTATTTTTAAATGATGATTATAAAGATAACAAAAGAGAAAGAAGACTTATGTTTGCCTGGCAGCAGAAATTTTGTCCTAGACCTCATATTTCATGGGTGAATCCTAAATACACTCAGATGTGAGATAAATGCTGCTTATCTTCAGAAACAGCATTTGCTCAAGGTGTGAAGAGAAGTGGAACTGTAGCTGTACAGGCAATATGACAGATGAGATGTGTCTTGAACTGTGACCTCAAATCCTACTGCAGTTAATTATCTGCTGGTGAAGCTGAGTCTCACCAGACAGAAATTAGGTATGGCGTTACCAAACCAGTGCATGTCAAGGGCTACCCCAGAGTCAATTCAAGGTACAGATATAAAAATACTGTACTCTATTTGTCACAAGACAAACCAGCACAAATCTATTATGTTAAACAAAAAGGCAACGGACTTTTTTTCTAATGTATAGGTCTCCATATGTCAATTACTTTGTAAATTGCAAGGTAATCTATTATTTACACCTTTTAAGGCTCTTCCTTTTTATAAAAATAAGTATGTGTAAAATTTACTGAGATTTGTGCAATTCTTTTTATTAAACAGCAATGCAAAAACCCATGTTTGTGTTTGTCGACGTGTTCCTAAAACTTGTTAATTTACCTGAAAAACTTACATGCGACCTAAAAGAATTTTACTTCATAAAACTGTGTGAAGTTCAACTTTTCTATCAGTTCTACTGAGAAATGACAGGCGAAAACAGTTTTAAGTTAACCACTTCTGAAATATGTAGTCTGGAAATATGTTAATCTCTACTGAAGACTGAAGCAATCTATAAAAAAAAGGCTGCTTATTAAAATTGTTCTCTTGCCTGTATCTTTTTCTGGCCAGTGCTAAGTAAGCTGTAATTTTCCAGGAAATGGTAGAATGTATAGATATCCTTAGGGCTAGATACTGGATAAAAATACTAATTTGTAATTTTGACTCTTGAATCTATACTGAATCTCTGTGTACAAATTTTCTTCTTTAGATGGTGAAGTTTAAGGATGTTTATTCTGACAAAAAGACATAGATATTTTTTTATTTTTATCTTGTACACTTCCTTCTCCTGAAGTTGTCTTAAATGCAGAAGCACAATGAGATAAGAAATACTGATAATTTTACTGACACAATAAAAACCACCAAGCTTTTGTTCTCAGACTCCTTCAATAGGATTGTGCTTTCAACAGTACTGGTAATGTACCTAAAGACAAATTTTTTTTCTTATTAGTAGTACCTTTGGGGAACATTAATCTCTGAATAATTGAGAAACACTGGCTAAGCTGTTAGCTTTAAATGACACATTAGTAGCTGTCATTTAAATTGATAGTTAAAGCTGTAATAGAGAGTAATGGTCAGAAGGTAACTACTGTCATTGAATTTTTACTGCTTTGTTAAATTACTGACCTGATGCAACTCTGCACCTGGATGAGGTGTAGCATCATAAGATATCGGAATCTTTTCACCATATAAGGGAAAAAATTGTGATTTTGATCCTTTCTGTCATAAAACTTCATATTCTGTTTTGTTTTGTTGCCAGGTTTTGGTTGGCTATACAGATGGATATTCTTTCTTTCAGTCTGTCTAGCTAGCTGTCATAATGTCGGTACAATTTTTTTTTATAACCTTCAATGTAGGACTGTCAATTGCTTAGACCTCATAAAGAATAAATAATAACTCCTAACAGACAAGGCAAATAGAAAATATTCAATAAGACAGTCCTGTCATATTGTGGCACCATGTTCAGTGCTTTAAATATTTTTTTCAGTATTTCTTTGTTTTGCAGAAACAAGTAGATAGATTTGAACTGTTTGAAAGAATTGTTATATTCTCCTAAATGTTAGGCAAAATGGAGCAAAAGACACTTAGACATTAAATTCTGCATTGTTTCCATTTGGCATTAAAATGTGGATGTGGACCAGCACATCACATTTGCCCTTTTTCTCTGTCTTTGGACATGGCATTATTCTTAAACCTGCTATTTGTGCTGTTATGTTTGTAGAGACATTTATAGTGGGCATTCTGTCAAAATTTAGTATTTTACCACTGTGAGTGCTGACATTTTTACGCTTCCACTAAAACACTCAGGTTGACTTCAGACCTGCATTTTATAAACAGAAGCAGCAGTTCCCTCCATCCCATCAGGACACCAAGATGCTGTGAAGAGACAAAATTCAGGGTCCATGTCCTTTGCTACTTTTGTGGAAATGCATTTAAACAGCAGGACTGGTTGCTGTGCTCCTAGCTATTCCTCATGTTTTAGTGAATATTCTGGAGAGAGTCACAATGTTCCTTTGTTTATCTGCTGCAGAGAGATGTTGGTCTCTGTTTAATTTTTCTGTTTAGTTTAATGTTCTCAGCATGCTAATTCACTCTTCAGAGTTCTGGGCAATGTCTAGAACGTATTAAAAACTCATCTACATATTTTAAAGAAAGATATTGTATCTGAAGTTCTTTTAATATGAAATGAACCTTGGCAGTTTGCATTTTATGTCTGACAGCCTGGACTTTAAGCACAAAGACTACTAGCTGCTCTAAAATTAACCAAAGTAATACAAAGGGAATATATTAAATTAAAGTGAAAGAATTGTTGGTTTAGCTGTCATTAATGTGTAGAATTATTTTCTGTTACATAATTTATACATGGACTGCTAATCCTTTACATCTTGCTCTGCAAAAATACTTGTAACTTGGATAAAAGTTGCTTCATTTCTCTATTTTGAATGATTCTCTTGCTTTCCAAAATAATTTTGGCAAAGTAATACAAATATTATGTTAACACAGCTCAGGCCTTGTGACTGCAAGACATCACAGAAGCTTTCATTTATTACTAGCTGTACACTCACCATTTTTCCTGAATGCTACTTCCATAATAGACAGATACAGAGAAAACCTATCTTGCACAATTTAATGGAACATGACAGTAGCAGTTAAGCCTGCATAGGAATAATTATCTCCACCAAATATCACATTCAAGTCCCTCCTTTGCAGTGCAGCTCAGCTGACAGCCATTCTGTTCATTTGCAGCACTACAGGTCTACCTTGGCCAAGCCATCCACGCAGTTGAAGCCATTTGGCAGCATTCCACTTTTTATTTCAGTGCAGCTCCATACTGCACAGCATTCTGATTTAAAGACAGAACAGCTGCAAACCTGAACCACACAGTACCAAAAGGTTATTGGGAGGGCTGCCTGAGGAACAAAATATTTTAACAGGGATTAGCCCTCCAGGTGAGACTATTTGTATTTAAGTTCTTTTTGCATTGATAGAAGACCTACTGCTCCCCAGAATTTTCAATAATCATATGAAAGAATGAAAAGTATGAAATAACTTCAGCCAAACATAAAAGAGTGGCATAAAAATGGAGAACTTATAAATAATATTAGAAAAGGAGCTAATGATATGGATCATTTAGTAGCTGATTAAGGTTTTTTTAACATAGCCATATATTCAGTAACAAATCTAGTAAGAACAATTCATAAGATATATCGGCTGTGACCAAATAACTCAGTATGTGTTCCACCATAAAGCTTTGTGAAAAATAAAGGATAGTTACATTAATTTCAAGTAAAAATAAAGTACTTGGGCTCAAGAATAGAGAGTAGTTTTACTGCTACATTTGAGTGCAGCAAACATTAGGGCAGCACACACATAGTCAAATGCATCCATTCTTAAAATGATGCTAAAAGTCAGAAGATGTATCTTAAAAAGAGAATCAGTCTTATGTTAGAAATTTTGATAAAAAGCATATACTTTAAAAACTCAATTTGTGTGTGTCTGAGGAAAACTGGAGAATGAGGTGAGTAGACTACAAGATGTATTACCTTTTCAAGGAGGAAAAGTCAAGTTCTGAAATCCTAGCACTCTGTGAGGAAAAGGCATAACAAGAACAAAATTCTGGCAGTTGAAGCAAAAAAAAATTACATTTGAAATTGAGAAACCTGCTTTGAATAATAAGCATGCAAAGCTTCTCGTAAAAAAATACCAAGATAAATAGTGAATTCTCCATCTCTTGTCTTCACATCAAATATTTGCCTTTCTAGCAAAAATGTTTTAATCAAATTCAGCTCATGAGGGTGAAGTGTAACAAGATATTAATCTTTCTGGCTCTAAAAAGTATCTTTGATATGATACAGTATGAATCAGTGAACAACCATCATGATCACACATGATGTTTAATATCATGGACAGGCTTATATTTCTCCACCAAAAAAAGGGCATAGGATGACAATGGATCACTGCTGTTAGTCTCTAGTTGCTGATATGGCATAAAAAGAGCATAAAAAGCATGAAAATATGATGTACAACAATATTATTTTGTGTCAGTGTCATACTAATGCTCTGCTTATGCAAAGGGGTGTCTGCAACAATATGTGGACTTCCCCAAAATTAAATGGAAACCAGGCAGGATGGCTTTACTATATGTACTAAATCTGGCTGATCCTTTTATTTATCAGTGGTGGTTAGTAAACGTTAGTCAAGCGTGACACATTTAGAGGTCATCAGCAGGGAGAGGTCCTCAGATTCTCATGCTGCTTTCAGTTCAAATACACTACAAATGACTGCAGACTGTTGGAAAACTCTCACTGAACACATTGCTCTCCGTGTCCTATGTGGAATACAGAATTAGAAAGGGGTTTGGATGAATAAGGAGCTGATAAATCCCACATAGATTTAGGTAGTAGGTCCTCCATATGTGTCTGAATCAGAACCTGTCTGAATGAGAGATTTCACTTAGGGATAGTTATGAAACAAAAGGTGTGCTATATGTGATTATATTGTAAGAACAATCTGGAGTAAGAAAAGAAAAGATACCATCCTGAAAATCTTTCTGTTCGGTTTCCATCTAATGCATAAACTAGGCAAGTGCCCTTCTGTTTGACCTGAAACTGATGCCTGTTGTACTACTGATTTACTGTCCCATACCAATATCCTAATAATTTGCTTTTTGCCTACACTTGATTTAAAAAACTATGAAATCAATACCTACACCTAAGTCCCATAATGCAGTAAAGATTCCCATGATATACCATAACACACATCAAGGCATTCCAAGATGTTTCACCAACTCCTTTGGAAAACACAGCCAGTGATGGTTGTGTATTCTGTCCTGGTCCTGCTTACATGACTTAAATTTGCAGCAAAGTATGTAAATTTTATGGCATCTGTGAGAGAAAGATGGCGAATTCTTCTAGACATTTTTTATCAGCAGTTCTGTATATTGCATATTGTATATTGTATATTGTATATTGCATATTGCATATTGCATATTGTATATTGTGTATTGTGTATTCTATATATTGTAATAAACAATGACACTCAATTGCTGCAGCAAATACATGAATGCAAAAGCCCCTTTCCTAGACTGGTTGTACCAATAACAGGGGTAGAGAAGATACTCTTCTCACTTGGCTTTTTTTAGTCCTTTGACTCATGAATCTGTTCTCTGCTCCTCATTGGTTTAACTTGAACAGGAAAAATTGACCAATCTAGTATTTAGAGTTTGTTCTTGAGAGATTTGAAGTGCTTGGTTACCCTCAAAATTAAGAAATGGCAGAATGCATGTCTTCTTTGTGGGTACCATTCTCCTACAGGCTATTTTATGAAATATGTGTGACCTACCCAACAGTTACAATTTAAAAGAAAATATATTCAACTAAAAGAAAATGGAAAACACCCCTCTCTCCCCCCATACCTTGCACTAAATGCAAGAAGAAATTGAAGGCAAAGATATGCTTTCACATCCCTTTCCCAATTCTCCAGTGTAGTCTTTCACACTGACATGTTTTCTCCAAAATATAATGTATTGAGTGAGAATGAAATCAGATTTGAACATCACTAGAAGAACTTATCCATTGTGATACAGAATCAGAACTAGGAGTGACAAGCTGATTATTATCCACAGCAAGAGGAAGCTTAACCAGCTAATAAGTGACAAGTATACTGTGGTTTTACACTGTCCCAGCTTTTTTTCTGTTTCTTTAGATACTTATGAAGAACATGGTCTTCTGTGGGATATTCCTTACTATGCTCTGTTATTACCGACGTTTGGGCACTGATGCAGCTTTTTGCTCCCTTATACAGATGTACTGTAAGCCCATAATTTAGAATAAACCTATAAGTTTTTTCTTCTTCCTGGTACAGGTTGCTGCCAAGTTGACTGAATTATCAATCTTTTACAATTAACATCTCCTTTCTTTGAAGTCATCCTAAAGAAGTATCATGGTACCTCTCCATAGCTACTATTATTGTTGAGGTTATTTTTCATTAGCTTCTTAGAGGTGAGGAATTCTCTATGACAAAGGTATAAATTATGTAAATTTCCTTCCTGATTATCTTCTTCACTGACCACATGTATGCCCTACTCTTTGTTCTCCATTCTATGATGAGAAGTGAAAGAAGTGTACAAGAACCATACAGTGCACACCACTAAATGGGAGAATGATTATTTCAAAGAACTACCTGCAAAACTCAGCCACAATGCTAACTAGCCTTGTTGCCTAAAATTGATGCCCTGAAGATTTAACTGCACTGTACTGAAGCAGAATATTAACATTCATTAAAGAAAAATGTAGTCATAAAAAATTCATGACTACAGGAAACAGCTTAATCATGAAAAGTGCATTTTGGAGAAATGCATTCTGCCATGCTTGCAGAATATCACAAAGGTCTCAAACCATTGCAGAACTTTGGTTCAAAGCAAAACCCCTTTGATGATTTTACTTGAGTTTTCAAACTGCAGTGCAGCTCATTTTGTTTCTGTTCAAATTTTGTCCCATGAGAAAAAACTAAATATACAAGTAAAACCATAAGGCACATGAAGTAATATCAGCATTTTCAAGAGGCTCTGTTTATTGCATTACCAGATTTTTTATTCATTAACTTTACTCTAATCATATTAGTATCAAAGTTTATTATTTTTACTGATGATAACATTATTAATGTAATTACTGATGATCAATGGATTTCCATTATTATTAAAATAATTTTCTTTTTTAAGGTTGATACACTGATAAATTTAAAAAAATGCATTATGACTAGTCTTTTCTTAAGATACATTCATTCTGAGGCTTACTATTAAAGCACAATTTTATCCAAGACATCCTTTCATTTTTTAAACTCAAAAAATATAATAATTTTAGGAGGCATAAGAAGTGAGTCTTACAGACGATTCTTTTCTCAACCTTATATAATGTCATGTAGATTGAATTCAGAACTATCAAATAGCCAAAAATGATGTGTGACAGCTGAAAGTTCTATATCAGTAAGCCATTACTAAGAAAATAATTAGGTGGAGAAAAGATAGATTCGTAGGACTACAAAAAGCTTGCAACCAAATGAGGGGGATGTTGCAGACAGAGAAGTAGGAGCTTGCTAAGATAAAATGGACTGCTTGATCCCAGCATACAGCTAAAAACCCCACATCTGTTTGCTCACTCCTCTCCAGTGGCATGGGGAGAGAACTGGGAAAAAAGGTGCAGCTTGTGGGTTGAGATAGGGAGAGTTTATTAATAGGAAAGAGAATGAAGGAAAAAAAAAATAAGAAAACATAGCAGGTAATACACAATGCAATTGGTCAAGAGCCACTGACTGATGCCCAGCTGGCCCCTGAGCAATGGGCCCTCACCCCACAGCCAAACTCACCCCAGTTCTATTGCTCAGAATGATACCGGGTGCTATGGAAGATGCCTTGGGTCAGCTGTCACAGCTTTGTCTCCTCCCAGTTTCTTGTGAACCCTCAACATCTGTGCCAGCAGGGTGGCACCAAGGACTGAAATGTCTTTGGCCTATTATCAGCCCTGATCAACCACAACCCCAACACCAGTCTATCATTGATATTATGATCACCCTGAATCCAATACAGTACTGTATCAACTGCAGGGGTGAAAATTAACTATCCAAGCTGAAAGCAGGACAAACATATAAGTAGCATAACAAGAAACAGCCTATAAGCATTTATAGCATGTCAGTGTTACCAAGAGTAAACTGGACCTAAATACACGAATGACACTTAACCAAACAGCTGTAAATGAGGATTTGTGTCTCCACTGAACAGTAGAGTACAGTAAAAATCAAAACATATTTTAAGCTGTAAAATCTGCAAGACAAAAAACCCCAAAACCAAACAAAAACAAACAAACAAAAAAAAAATCCAAAAAAGGTGTGATCAGGGTAATTAGAAAAGAAGCCTGGTTTAACTGCAGTACTTTTGCAGAATGTGTGGGAAGCAAACTAAAAGAAGTCCTTATCTGAAAAATATGTTCAACTTTCTTGGAAGTAGTTCAGATCCTCACACTTTCTTTGGAGAAGGAACTGAAAAGATCCAGAATGAAATGGATAAAAAAGAGGTCCCCCTTCAGTAGTGACCTCCTCCACTGAACACCATTCCATTCCATCCTGGCCAGCCCAGCCTTGAGGACTAAGGCTGTGAGGGCTGTGACCTTCATTTCCAACCCCAGCAGCACCATGCACCAACACTGAGTGTAGCATGATGTTGTCAAGGACTAATTATTTGGATACATAGTGATAATGATAGATAATGAGTAAGAACTAAGCCTTACGAGCAAGTATGGAGTTGACGAATGTCTGTCTTTAAAAGTGCTGCTCTGGAGTCTGAAACTGGCCTGATTTATTAATCTCTTTATTCTTCCATCGCAGTGATATCTCATTTTCTGAGGCTTTTGGATATGTATAGCCATTTGCTTAGTTGCCATTTGGAGGTCTGAGGGGAAATTATTGATACATCTTGTCACTCCCATGTAGCCAGTAAAACAGCCTAAACCAAATAAACCAGACAGTTGACTAAAGCCAAATAGAATCATAGGATCAATATTGGAAAGCACCTCCAGAAGAAAGAGTCTTTCCCTCATTTAAAACACGTGACCATGAGGCTTTCCTCAAATTTCTTCTTCTTCCTTCTTTTCCCAAAAGACAACATAAAAGAGGTGATGTGAGGAAATTATATGAATCCAAGTGATGGAAGTGCTAGAAAACCTGAGAAGCTGCGGAGGAGCTGCAACACTGAGGTAAAAAATAAGAAGCATTCAAAATAGAGCAGTGCAAATGAGTTAAACAGAGATTAGTTCAAACTCTTAAAAGAAATTCTGCATTTCAGTCATTAGAGTCTTAAGGAAAGAGAGACAAAGAAAATGTTTTCTTGTTTGTGGAGCTAGAGAAAAGGAGATCCCTTATCAATTACTATTATGAGCTAAACAAACTTTACTTGGAAAACAATAATTTAATTTATGTCAACTAGAAGAGATTGGTGGAATGAGGGGGAAAGAAAGATGAAAAACCACCTCAACAGTTTCTTTCTCTCTGTGATTTTCAGGTTGAGCTTCACTCCTTCACTCCTGAATCCCAAGAGGTGATGGGGGCTGAGGGGAAAACTGACAATGCTGGGCGTGTACACCCCAAAATGCCCTGATGTAGTTTGCCTCTGCCTTTTGTAGAGGCCTGGCCCAAAGTTTACTGTGCTACAGAGCAAGTAATGGATATGTCATCATTTTTCAGTAAAGCTTCATAAACCTGACTAGGTTGTTGTGAGATTATATACTAGGGACACAAACTACTTGTAAGGTGAACCTTAAATCATGAATCAGTAATACAGTATTTCCAAAATACATTTTTCTGGTTTGAGTTTTGGAAGATAAATGAGATGCATCTGCTACAGCTGGAGTGAACATTTTAGTTTTAATTTGAATTCTCTAGAAACAAAACTTTATAGACATAAAGTAAATAGTTACTTTAAATACACATATGTGTGTGTGTATATATATACACATACACACACTCACATATATATGTCATGTATACATTGCAACAGATGTCAAAATTAATATTAAAATCAAGACAATCATGCCATTCACAGAGGACATTTATCATGGAAAGACATTTCATGTTACTATTTAGACACAAGTCAAGCTGGTGCAGTTGGACATGTTCTACATTTACAATTCCTAGCAAATGGACTTTTAATTAGGCAAATTCTGCAACACCTGTGACCTGGACAAGCCTCAACACTTTTTGTAATGTTGCCATGTAGACAAAAAAAATGGTGATTTGTCATCAAAATCCAGTCAGTCTTTCAGAACGAGGGATTTATTTAGACTTATGTGAAAGCTAAAAATGACTTCACCAACAGCCTTATATGCTCTTGACAAAACAAATCCTGAGGGTAGGAATATGAAATAACCCACAATAAATTGCCATCTATTGAACATCTTCCTACATGATCAGTACAATTGCAGATTGGTTCCTTCCATTGCAAATATTGTGAAAGCTAAATATTTCAAACGTAATGCTAGCTGGTAGGGTGATACACTAAGAATATAATAGCTTTAACCCACAGTTCTGCAGTGCTATTTCAATAATTTTCCAAATCTCAAAATTCCCTCCCTGTTTTGTCTAAAGGGCTATTGTTCTCTCTCCAGCATAATTGGAGTAGAGAATGGAAAAGTTCAAACCCGGCATCACAAATGATATTAGCATTAAATCACAGTCCTGTTTATCTGTAAGACACAGCGATTTTTCTAGATTTAATGTAAGTATTGCCTTGAGTTTCTTTTCCTCCTCAGGAATGTGGGGTATCTGTGCATTGCAACAGTCTGTGCTGCTGCTTTGCCCTTGAAAGTGGCAAAAAGACAAGCAAACATATGATGTGAGGGGCAGATGCAGTCAAACCATGGCTGAAGAGGCTAGGGGGCTGTATGACAATTACCTACCTTGTCACTGGGAACCCATATAACAACCCAGACAGTGGCAAAAGAAGAACTCTCTTGGCCAGTTGTCACTCTGATTGACATTACCTCCATGTCTTATAATTTGCTCTGAATATTAAGAAAACAAAACGTGGATTAAACATTTTTATTGCTCTTGATTGTTACAGACATTAAGGAATATATTTTTATCTCACATGGTTAAGGATCTGAAACAGAATACTTTTTTCTTGCCCTAACTTTTGTGACTTTTAGATAATCTCCCAAAATATTGTCTTTGTATTGCTGGTGTTTCTCTATCCAGAAGCACAGTCTACTTATGCCTTTGCTTCTGAACACAATCAAATCAGTCTTCACAAAAGAGTAGGGAAAAGCTTGTATATTATCCCCTGTGAAAGAAACTTAAAAATAAGAGACAAGTGAAATAGCTTAATAAAGCATGAATTGATATGAAAAAATACTATTTTCCCCTGGAACCATGGCTATAAACAGAAAAATAAGAACTTTAATAAACTGTGTTCAGACACAAATGGAGGATGTCAGTGATGGAAGAGCAAACATATTTTTGTATACATTTCCTCACCATGGGGTAGCAATATTGACTTAAACTGAGGAAAAAGATACTATAAATATATACAAAAGACCACATTTAAAAGAAATTCTAGAATCCTGTCATGATGGTGCAGTACACTGCAATTTGATTCTTTTTGCCTGTCTCTTCAATTGTAGGGTGATTTTAATTCAGACACCAATGTTAGAAATTTCCAACTCCTGCCTCAGCGTGAATCTTACCTGAGTCAAAAACATAAAACAATTCATTGGGATATGCCTACAATGAAGAGCATGACAGACATGCCTGCTCTATCTTCAAGTTAGTTCAGAGGCAGTGTCACTGCAGCAGTGTGGCAAATTACAACTTCCAGACTCGCATGTGCAATGCATTTATTGACTCTAATACTTGAACTCACTCAGGGCCAGGTTGGGTGACGTGCACAGCAGTGCTCACTAGGTGCCAGCTCGTGAAGATGGTCACTGTTTTGTCCACAAATGAGAGATGTTCTCTCTCTTATCTGTCCCCAGCTTTGCTTGGTGCAAAGCAATAGGGCAGGTGGTGCTCCAGCTTGGCAACTGGAGTAATGGGATTATATTGACCACAGAGCACCCAGTGAATTCACCAACAAAACATCAAATGGAAAAATGAAAAATAAAGTAATTTTCCAAGGGCTAAGGATGAGATAGCACTAGTGGTGCAACAGGGAGATGGTAAACAATTTTTTATGAAATAAAGAAATGTTTTGCATGATCCCTGAAATCTGACAGGAAATGTGTTACATTATAGAGTATGAAAGATAACAAAAAAGGAAAATTCTTAATCTTACAGAATTTGGACCATGAGGCTGTCTCTAGCTTTTTGACATAATTGATCATTAATCATATTTCAATTAAATTTTGTTGTGATATAAATCTGACCATTAAGTCACCCACAGTTCAGCTAACTGAGTGTTCAATGCCACTGGTAACTACAGTGCATGAATATGATTCAAAGAAGTAAGGTAATAGTTTCATAATGAAATAGAGAAATATTATTCTCTCTGATTTTTCTGGGTTTTTAGTGGTATTTTTAGAATCTATTCTCTCTATCCTACTCAAGATTTGAATATGTTAAATATATTTATCATTTTTTAAAATTACTGGTGTAGTCATATGGTAAATATTACTTGTATTTATGCAGGCAATCTGTAAAACAGTTTCATATTTTGAAGTGTTATGTACTTAGGTTGACTACTGAAGATTTTGAAGTATTCCAGAATGGTAAAATGTTATATCCAGCATGGATTTTGACCTGAAGCAACCACCAGGAGGTACAAATCAATATAAGGCACTAGATTTTCTGGGTCTGTAGTGTGAAGCAATAGCCAAGGGAAAAAAAAGAAAAGTAATTCTTAGATAAATAGAGAGAAGATTAAAAAAAATAGAAGTACAGAGCTATTTTTGATCCCCTATGATATTAGCAAGACCTCTGCTATGTTCTGTTTCATGGACTCATTTTAAAGCAGCATTGATATATTGGAAATGGCTTAAAAAGGAGCTACAAAAATGAGAGAAGTTCTAGGGGAAAAAAGCCTTTTAGTGAGATACCTACCTAGTTCATTCCCTTTAGTTTAATGAAATGAAGGTTAATAAGTGAACCTGATCATGATCTATAAATGCAGATACTTCCAGCACTGGAGGGAAGTTTAATCTGTCAAAGACATTAAAGACATAGAGCTTGAACACAAAGCATAGGTCAATTGAGACTAGAAATGAAAGTAGCATTTTTACAGTGAATCATCACTAACCAACTGAATAAGTTACCTTGATGCTTGATAACTCTTCAAATAAAGATTAGACGTCTTTCTGAAATATATGTCTTAGCTAAAACAGAAATATGAGGATTGATATGCAATTCAGGAAAACCAGGTGTGTTAAACAAGTCCTATGTAAACCCAAGTGTAAATTAATCTAAACTGTGAACTAGTGTTTTATACAATTATTGTCCTGGTAACTGGCTTTGTTGCAAACCAGTTTCAAAATGAGACTTTGTTTGCAGAAGTTATTTGATCTTTCATTCCTGAAAGTGTACAAAATATTAAAAGAATCTTCCTAGTAGACTTTTTTCTGTAGTGTATTTCCAAACTTAGGAAAATCAACAAGGCAACACTGTCACCCATTTTTGGATAGTCTGCCCATTTATTTGTCTTAGAGACTGAGACAGAAGGAAGATTGAAGACAACTATGTCTTATTTTTTGACTAAAAATTAGAGGAAGTGTAGAAAATTTCTTTAAAAATGGCATTCACCATACTGATAGTATGCAGGATATCACAGTTTTGCCTTTTCTTTCTGCAGAGTCACACTAGATTTTTTTTTAAATTTTATTTTATTTTATTTTGTTTTGTTTTATTTTATTTTGGTTTTTTAATTTTTATTTTTTTACGAAATTTATTTTATTTTGTTTTATTTTATTTTAACCTTTTATTCTTACTGTCATGCCATAGAAATTCTAGCTAGACCCTCTTGCTCTGAGCTATACTGTCTTGCACTTTCTTGGATCAGAAGCAGATAAACCAGGCAACTTAAAAAGACAGACACCACTCCAATGCATATTTATTATGAGATAGCAAAATTGTTCTGCATAAAAAACTTGTCTCCCAATAAAGTCAGGACAAAAGTGCTCACTTGAGTAGCATCAGAATAGGAAGCCTGCCATGGCTGTTTTGATGAAATAGAGGGAAAGATTGCCTTTTGTTTCATCTTTTAGTGATGTGTTTCAAGACCTATCCGATATCTCTCTTATACCTGTCTTATTTTTTACTTTTCTGATTTTGATCTCACTGTTTCTAACCTGTAATTTTCTTTTCACACCTTCCCCACTCTAATTTCCCTTATATGTATACCATCCATATGAAATTCAACAAGGGAAAGTGCCAGATTCTGCACGTGGAATGGGGCAGCCCTGGATGTACAGACAGACCAGGAATTGCTGGAAAGCAGTGCACAGAAAAGGACCTGGGGATCCTGGTTTAAAGAAAGTTGAACATGTGCCAGCAGTTCCAGGCAGCCAGGAGGGCCAACCCTGTCCTGGGGGGCATCAGGCACAACATCGCCAACCAGGCAAGGGAGGAGGGGATTGTCCTGCTCTGCTCTGCACTGGGGCTGCCTCGCCTCCAGTGCTGGGGACAGTTTTGGGTGCCACAATATAAGCAATGTATAAAGCTTTTAGAGAGACTCCAAAGGAGGGCAAGGAAGATGGTGAAGGGCCTTGAGGGGAAGCCGTATGGGGAGCAGATGAGGTCACTTGGTCTGTTCAGCCTGGAGGAGACTGAGGGGAGACCTCACTGCAGTTACACTTCTTGTGAGGAAAAGATGAGGGGCAGGCACTGATCTCTTCTGTGTGGTGACAGTGACAGAACCTGAGGGAATGGCCTGAAGCTGTGCCAAGGGAGATGTAGGATGGATATTAGAAAAAGGTTCTTCACCCAGAGGGGGGGCTGTGCACTGGAACAGCTCCCCAGGGAGCACCAAGCCTGACTGAGTTCAAGAAGTGTTTGGATAACATTCTCAGGCACATGGTGGGGCTCTTTGGGATGGTGCTGTGCATAGCCGAGAGCTGGACTTGATGACCCTTGTGGATCCCTTCCAATTCAGCATATTCTTATTCTGTAGTTCTTTTTGCCATATTTCCTCTCCTGCTTTTCTTTTGCCTTGTGTTCTGTCTTACTGCTAGTTTCCTGGTTCCTTTGCTTCATAGTTTAGTCTTTAAACCTTTAAAGATTACTCTAGAATTTTACCCTATTATTAATTATTTACATAATATGTCATCAATGGGTGAAATTACTTTCGAGTGAAATTTTCAAGATATAACTTAAGTTGCTCCTACATACAGCAAGGAGGCTAGCTTAGTATTTTTAATATCATTTATGCTTTCACACTGGAGGATAGCAAAGCACAGAGGCAACTCTTCCAAAATACAGGAAAGAAAAGCAGATTGTATAATGAAGTGATTTTCTCTAATAAACAAGATACATACATATGCCTCTTGAGTTCATTCCTACTAGTACAAACAGAAGCAATTCAGAAAAAAATTGTGATTTTTTATCCTTCTTTCAATTCCCCCAGGCTATTATTTCAACACATTGTTTTAGGGGGAGGCGGTGTGTTTTTAATATGAATTATGGATAAATGTGAAATGTGGGAATTAAGCTAAAAAGGATATTTATTTAAATTTTAGAGAAACACAAGACCAGAGATTCAATTTTTCTAATGTAATGTGTCATAAAGTTGAGGCGATGCTGAATTTTGGAATGAGACATTCAAGATCTTTAAACAAATTGTAAAGAAACCTGCTCTACTGGTATAATATGTTATTAGCACCCTACTGAAAAAAAAGAAGCAGAGAAATACTTTTCTGTGTGCATCAATGAGGGTGAAAGGAGTATATAGAATTTTTTTTCTTTCTTCCTTTTTTTTTCTTTTTTTTTTTTTTGTAGAACACCATTTATACTTGTGTCACTATGGAAATAATAACTCACTGTGGATTCAGACTGTTACTATTAAAATCAGCATTTCAGAAAAGTTCTTGATAACACTTCATGCCTCACAGTTCCAGGGAGTCTGAGGCTACTGGTCAAAATGCAGTCCTCCAGTTTAATTAGACTCTTGTCGGATGTTCAGTGCCTTCAGCAGTAGGAACAACTTTATCAGGTCTTCTCCAAAACCTGTTCTGTTTGCCTCACTTCAGAGCTATCTTGTGTAAAAGCTGTTGGTCCATGGACTTGGGTATATCAAAGATTTTACTGTACCCCATAGAGCCATCCCTTGTTTTTCCACAACCCTTAAACTTATTGTCAAAATATTCTGCAAATAATTCATAAGATTAAAAAAAAGAATTAGGCTTTATGGAGAGAACTTGTTTCTAAGAGGAAGTGGGAATGGAGTGATGCTACAGTCCATTAGGTTAACACAAGCACACATCAAGTTTTTCACCTGTTTAAAGGATTGCAAAACCAAATTTTCAGCAAGCTGAAAAATAAGCGGATAACAGGTTTCAACATTAATTCTAGACTCTATGTTTCCTACACCTTTCTCTCCATACCAGTAGTATAGCTGCATGTTTGCTGTCCCTCCCTATCAGAGTTTGATTTCTGATTTCTGACTTTAAGGATCAGGAGTGAATCTTGATGCTAAAATCAGTGAATTGTGACCGTATATGTACTTTTCCAACAGTAGTTTTCCTTGTCTTGGGCTTTCAGAAGAATAGCTGTCCAATCTAAAGCAATGGTTTCCAAGTTGTAGTTTCTGGATCTGTCAGAGGACCAGGATTTTCTGCAGGTTTTTAGGAGATGTCCAAATAGAAGAAGACAGCAAACAGTAAAACACAGGGAGTTAGAAAACATAGTAACATTTTTGTTTCTGAATTTGGAGTGTTTTCTCACTGCATGCAAGACATATCTCTCAGAGCACCAATATTGTCTAGCTCGGATATTGTGTGCACGTACAGTGTCTCAGACAAGAGACACTTGTGAACAAATAGTGCTTTTAAAACATATGCACACATGTATACATATAAAATATAACTCAAATTTAAAAGGTGGTATATTGCCACAACAAACTCTACTCTTTGCTGTCAACTTCCATGTTGGCAAAACTGAGATAATGTTGGTCTTTTATTTCTTTTATTTTTTGACTCTAAGGTCTTGTTCCTCTATATTCAGTAATAAGACTAAAGTAATATTTGATATTTGATATTTTTAAGATAAAATACCTGGACTTCATTATTCATTTTTGGTGGAAGGATATAGAATTCTAATTCTAAGAAGTTGAAAGAAATATTTAAATAGGAAGTTAAGGTGAAACTATACTTTGATAGTGTACTACATGGGCTTTTTGATTCAAGAAAGGTGGGAAAAGATGAAAAAATTCTATGGCTCAAAGATCCAGACCTTGGATACATTAATTATAAAGGAGTTCTGCAAAAGCTAGAGCACGTTCTAATAACTGTAGGGAAGTTTCCCATGTTTGATCATTTTCAGAATAAGGAGTTGCAGAGTTCCCCAGCTCTGCAAAAAATAAGTTATATAGAAATAACTGTTGAAAACAGATGTGAGAGAATGCCAACATTCACTGGAAGGCTTTTAATCACACTGGGTACAATTAACAGCTTCCCTGAGATCACAGAGGGATATGTGAAGTAAGGAACAGGCTGCCAAACATAAATCATTCAAGTTTTTCATCAGCCATCACTGTTTACAAAATAAAATGCTTCTGACACTGCTCACATTTGTAGCAAAAGCCATTATCTCTCCACAGTTTGTTATCTTCAGTCTCTCAGAATTGCTAATGGTGGTGTTCATCTCACTTGACATTACACATCTGGCAGTTACATGATGGTTACTCTAGATTCCCAGTGAAGGACAGAAATAGGCACCTCTGGGGTATTGTTAGTTTTATCCTAACACGAGTGGAGTCAAAATAATGGGAAGATTTGATGGCATTTCTTCAGCAGCAAAGGGAGTCCTGGGAAGAGGCTGGTGTGATTTCCACAGAAACCTGGTGTTCTGAGGGAGTTCTGCATTTTTCACCCTTTGCTCCCACAGTGTTCCCAGTAAAAGCTGTTCTCTGCAGGCTGAAGGTGCACTTAGTTCAGCACTCTCACTGGTGAGAATCCTCTTTGGCGAGATGTGGAGAGGAAAATCTGAAGCATAGAGAAAACTGGAGGACAAAGACATTGGTTATTTTTCATAGTTATACCATCTATATTTTAGCTCTATGTGGATACATAGATTGATATTGATACATGTAATGTAAAAGAGCTCCAAACAAAATACACTGGTCTCTGAGCATTCATGCTCTTGAAAAGAATTATTAATTATATTTTTAGTCCACCAGAGACATATTCATAGGTATTGTGGTGGTACTAGAGATGGATGAAGTAAAGAAGAGGAGAATGGAATAGGAAGAATGCCAGAACCAGGTCCTTAATTGTGATACAATAACTTCCCTCAGTAATTTATCCACTCGTGATTCTTCCTGTACTTTTCTCCTTCTCTGAATGAAAGGAAGGGGATGGAAAATATTTCAGTCTGTACCAGTGCAGGTAGAGGAGAATCTTTATTGTCTTAGATTTTAAAAATATTGATAGAGATACATGCCAGTTGTTGCCAGATGAAATATAACATTTTAATGTATATTTATTTATCAAATATATTTCTATTAAAATTTTTGAAGGACAGCTGTGATATGTCTAAGTAGTATTTTTCTCTCTGAGTAGGAAATCAACTTGTAAATGAATACAGAACTTCACTAGCTAGAATTATGACATGACAGATCATTTCACTGTCAAAGAACTATCATTTATGGTATTAAACATCAGTAATTTTACTAAAATGGTGATGTAATGTGAGCTGAGAGCATTTGACAGATTTCAGGGGGGAAAAGAGCAGTTAGTGTCTGTTTATGAAAGTGAATTTCCCTTAAAAATAAATTGATTCTTCAGCGTTCACAGGTTTTAATTGGCAGGCAGAACAATTGATAGCCTTATTGCTCAAGTCAATTATCATATATGCACCTATCCATATATTACGAAGATATTCCTAACTCTTCAGTCACTGCACTTAATAATCCGGAGCCACAATTAGCTAATGATAAAACCAGCTCTCACAAATTGCTTTCCAGGGTGCAATGACACACAAGAAATTTATTCAAATGTATCTGCAGCAATATGTAACTGCAAGACCGTGTTTACATCAGTGCTGCTGTAGATGACTGAATTAATTCAAAGCAGAAGAAAAAACTAGCTATGTCTGCAGAATAATGTTATTATTCTTGACTCCCTGCTAGCATCTTTGTTTGATCCTGTCCTCAAAAACCTGTAATCATCAAGTTCCAGGCAGCATGCTCTGTAATGTGAAAATTGAAATAGGCTCAGAAGATTACTTTGGAACTCAGGTACCTCAGGATTGTGCCCAGCAATGGGATGCAACACAATTCAGAAATAGGCATCTGTAGTGCTGCTTAAATTGTGGACATATGGAATGGAATCAAAACAGTCCAGCAGGCACTGTGGGAGTGCTGCCAGGAGGATCTTGCAGGAGAGTATTTCATTGTCACCTCCACTTCATGAAGATAAAAGCTTAGCAGGGAGCAAGTGAAAAGTTCTGGTGCTGATTACAGAAGGCAAGGTGAGCTCCTGGAGAGAGGCTGTAAAAACAATGGTTTAAAAGTCCTATGACAATGCTAATTTGGAGGCTTTAATCCTGTGTCTAGATTTCATTATTGATGACACCTTTGTAAGTAAAGCATTTCTGTGAGGACCAATGTCTGAATGTTGGAAACTCGATTACACATTGAATGAATGTGAGTTGATTAGCTAGGGGCCTTCCACTAAAAGGCAGTGGCCCTGGGTTTCTTTTTGACATCATGATGGTGGCACTTGGCTGTGGATATTCACATGTTAAAAATGTGCTCTACACATTTTCAAAATTGTGTTTCAAGGCCAAATTTAGCTGTTCTTATCTGAAAAATTCCAGTGAAGCTCTGTCCAAAAACCCAGTTTCTTTGAAATGAAAGACTTCAGATGAATATATATTCAATATCTAAGCAAAATGCTGCTTTGGGAATTGATTATTTATTTCCCCGTGCTATGATTTCAAGCATAACCAGTTCTCTGTTATTGTATCTTATTGAATGGAATGAACAGATTGTGTGGTAATTTTAAGAGCTCATATTCTCTTGTCCTTGACTATGACTAAATAGATAATGGCGCTTGAATAGGCATTCATATGATCAAAGAGCATAGATATTTGAAGACAAATACATAAATGAGAAATTATAGTTATATTTTTGGCTGTGCTTCAGGGAAGATAATTCTGCATTTCAAGACACTGAACACTCAAGTAATGTCAAATGTAAATATTATTAAGGTGAATCATCTAATAAGTGGACAATGCCTATGACATTGAGAACAGAGATTGAAATGGGTTGTAAAATTTCCTCTTGCTCTATGTTTATTGCATACTGTTATTCCAACTGTTTATATACTATAGAAATATTGACTTACTTAAATATTTCACATTACATAGAAGAAGCATCTGAAAAGCTGTTTATCAGGGAAGATTGAGAGCATCCATGATACTGAGACTTCCATTGTGTGATAACTGTATTTTCAGAAAAAGTAGAGCTGGTGCAAATGAAAATATCACATAGAATTCTATTGACTGCCATAGTATGCACAGAAAATAGGAGATTAATAAGATGGATGTAGAAAGACTTCTAAGAACTGTTTTCTTTAAAAACACAAAATAATTATATGTCTGTAGGCTAAAAGTTTATGGGGAATATCTTCCTCTCTCATTTGGAACATGAGTTTGAGACTAGTTTATATAAAATACAGATTAACTAAAATAATAACAAACCATTTAACTGTGAAGAAATGTTTTAAACTTTTAATATGATACATGAGATTTAAGAGAAGATGGAATCTTAAACCAAACCGTCTGTTGGGCAGCTGTTATTCTTCTAATGCATGTACCATCTCTAAAAATCATGAAGAAGAGGATCTGTTTATTAGCAGTGCTGTACTTGTTTCTTGATGGGGAAAGAAGGCAAGTAGTATTGCTTTCCCAATCAAGAAGCTCATCTTGAAATATCTAGTTGCAAAATTTTATTTTCAACAAAATTGAAGTCTTAATTAAAATCATCTAGCAAATTCACATTTCCTTAAAATTTGTGGCCATCTTTTATAGCTGGGCTAATTGGTCTTCAGGCTTAGAAAGTTCTTACTCTTCTCGAACCGAAAAGGTGAACTTAAATTTTACATTTCTCCACTTAGATGGAGCATAAGGAAATCTAAATGTTCCAAGGTTAGCCAGGGCATTGACATCTAAATCATACCATCCTCTGCAGAACAAAACCCTTCTATATACTCTGAGCAGAGACTATGTCCCAGTTTCAGGTTCCAGTGCCAAAAATAAAACCAAACCAAACCAACAACAACAAAAAAATAAAAATTATTTAAATTAAGAAGAGAAAAATCCCAGGATATACTATTTTGTACCTGAGGTTTGAATACACACCTGACCCCCATTTTATGAAAGATATGGTTGAATTAGAAGAGTTGCAAAGAAGACTTATGAGAATGACCAAAGTCCCTGAACACTTCTGTAACAATTTTTCATAGTTGATAAAAGTCTACTGTTTTGTAATTCAGCAGTTTTTGTCTGTCCTTCAATGTACTTTGAATAAAATTAGCTTGTATATAAATAACTTCCTGCAAGGTTATTTTATATAACAAAATCTTCCTTAGTGTCCTCACAAGATATCAAAATAGCATGACCATTTTTAGGCCACTTGTCATATAGAGGGACAATTTAAGCAGGTGTTTAAGTTTAAGCATGTGACTGCTCTTTGGTGCACTGGAAGAGTGATGAACAGTTAAGCAATTAAGTCACATGGATTTTCTGTCTTTCAAGTGATAGATAACCCTAGAAACTGAGATATTTGAGGTCTTTTGCATGGCCTAGTACTTTATATGGAATAAAATAGGAACAAATATGAAGAAATTTGGATAATATTGGTTTTACTAGCATTAAATCTGTATGTTTTATTTCACTCTGTCAAAGTAAAATTAGGTTTTATGCAAGTCCCAATGTTTTACTTGACTCTTCAGTCTTCTGATTCCTTTCCACATCATTCTTTTAATAAGATAGAGTTCCATATAATATAATATAAATATCTCATTACATGTTCAAAACAGTGGCTACTGGTAAAAGTTACTTTAAACATCAACAAAATGCAGTTACTGTGTGTGTAATGAATAAGTCACACCAATACGGAAAAACACAGGGTAAAGAGTTTGTAAAATATTGTTTCCAGGGCGCATCATCATGTGTAGCACATAATTCTAAAACAAAAAAGGAGATTTTCATTCAATTCGTTGAATTCAAAAGTGTCCTGAATTAGTGAGCCAAGGTATAGATGTCCACAAAGTAGAAGATACAGGACTCTTCTGTTTGATGTTTTTATGAAAATTTCACTGTTTTGGTGTGGGAAAAGAAAACTTATGCAATTCAGTTTATTAGTTACTAAGCAAGTCAATAAAATACAGCATATTAACAATTACATTTATTCTTAAAAAACAAATATGCAACCCTGAGTGTATCTATCTGTCAGCAACACTTTTTAATGAAAGCTTTCTATTGTTCTTTTTTTACTACCTGCTTTTAAGCACACTTTAGTGCACTTCAGTATTTCTGGCAGTGCAGAATATTTGCCCTTCCTCTTCCCTGGGACCCTCCTGCCCTCACTGCAGCAATTTACCCTTAGGGTAGCTCTGGCTGGGCAGGGGGTATAGAAGTTGGGACTTCTGTTCATTATTCCTCCCTTCAGTGCTCATGCCTCCTTTACCTTTAGTACGCTCTTTTCACTCTGTTGTTTTTTTTTTCTTTTTATGCTTTTTTTTAACTCAGGTTTGTCCAGAGTTATTTTGTTTTGCAGTTTTACAACCCCTGGTACCAGTGTGATTTCTCCAGCACAGCACTGGTACATCAAGAATGAACTGAGCCATCAGTGTTCATGTCTTTTTTTTCCTCTTTCATTTTAGTTTATCTTTTTCAGTGAATGTTTTGTCACTCTCTGTTCTTTTGTCAAAACATTTGTCTGTCTCTGATTCTCAATTTATCCATCTTTTTCTGCTTCCCTCCCATTGTACTTAATGATGTTCCTTTTCTTGTTGACTGAGAGCTGTTCCATGGGTGACTTGTAGTCATAGGAGTCTGAAAGACACTCAGGTTTAGTTCTTTTTCAAATGAAAGCTACTATATCTTCCTGTTTATATTTTTGAGTTTATTTCAAGCTGCTTGTTCTCATTATTGAATATATTATCAAATTGTGCAATGTAGAATCCGAAAACGTTATATTTTGCTTACAGGTAAAGCAGGTTTTTCAACACATGACTGTTTAGGTGTCAAGAAGGTCAGTAACAGAATTTTTAAAATAAAGAAAATTTCAAATTATTAAATCTCCTGAAATGATAAAATAGATTAACTAAAATTCCAGTAGGAAAATCAAGTAGAATTCAAAAATATTTGAGGTTTAGTTTTCTCTGGCTAAATTCCACATCTCAAAGTCCAAAAAGAAATCATTAATTAGTGGAGTCCCTCAAGGGTCTGTACTGGGACTAACGCTATTTAATATGTTCATCAGTAACATGGACAGAAGAATGAATGCACTCTAAGCAAGTTTGAAGATGACACCAAGCTGAGTTGAGTGTTTGATTTGCTTGAGGGATCTATTCCATCTGGAGGGACCTTGAGAGTTGGGCCCATGGCAACCTCATGTGGTTTAGTGAGACCAACTGCAAGCACCTGGGTCAGGACAACTTCTGGTATCAATCCAAATCAATTTCTATGATTTCAATTCTGATATTTTGTAGTTCCTGTAAGGGATTTTCAGAAATAACTCTGAAATATTCTGTAAGTTCATTCAGATAGTTGCAATTCAAATGCACTACTTAGTGCTCCTCCCGCTTTCTGTGTTTATTCAGAAGGTAGAACTGAATGGTGTATGGCCCAGGTACAAAAACTGTAGGTGCAGGTTTCCTACAAGTCCAACCAACCTTTATAATTTGTGTTCCTTTAATCGTCAGGCCTTCCCCTAAGATGCACATTATTATTATTATTATACCTAGAATTTTCTGTGAATGATATGTTTGATTATGAAGGATTCAGTTCTTAAAATCTTCCATGTGTCTATACAGATTTCTGCAGATTGGCTTTTTATTTTAAACTCTTTACTGAAGTCTGTCTACTAGCATGCAAATACACTTCATCTGGTGAGATATTTAAAAATATTCACTTTGATAGTTCACTATCAATTATTTGTGGAAGTTGGTGATAGACATCTACTTTCCAGGGAAATTGAGCACTGTAATTAGTTTTGGCCAACTGTGCTATCCTTTGTATAAACAAGTTGTCTTAAGAAAGATTATGGAATGTGATCTTAGGTTCTTCATTATGCAGGCAGTCTCCTAATCAGTGCTGGAAGGTTATGTGCTTTGATCTATTCTTATGAAACCACAGCATGCTGGTGACTGCAGCATTGTGCTGCAAGATTCAAGTCCTAGCATAACTACTACCTTGTTTCTTAACATTTAACAACCCACATCACTCACATCATCAATGTTTCCCTTCTTTCTCTTTCTTCCATATTTCCTTCCAATTTGCAGTTTTATTTTAATCCATTATTTCAGGCTAGAGGCAAACTGCAAATATGCTCTTAGTTTAACTGGTGTCTCTTCGCATCCATTTTTATCAACAGATCTGCCTCTAATCCCATGCTGCTCTTGATTCATAACACTTTTATTCACTTTACACATCAAAATAACTTCTGTATAATGGCCATATTTTATTCTTTTTCATCCTTCAGCCCAAACATCATTACATACGCTCTGCTCATTTTATTAAAAAATAATCAGTTAGCAGTAAAGCCCAAATGAAGTAATGTACTTGACTTATATAGTAAGACCATAAATTCTTGTTCTTACATGTGATTACAATTTTTGGAAATGAACACAACAGTTCAAGGTCTTGATTATGTGAAATGAGTAGAGAAAATTACTGAAAAGAGGGAAATCAATCTTATTGCATGAGAAAATATTTATGTGTATATATATATATACAGAGATATGCATAAATATATATTAAAATTTTTGTTGTGTAGATACAAATTATCCAACATGTTTCTCAGTTCAGAAAGAGTATTCTTTTTTTTACCATGTTTTTGTGGTATTTAAAAATATGGTTTTGTAGGGTTTTGTTAGTTTCTTTGGTTGGCTTTTTTGTACTGGGATTTTTTTTTTCCATTTTACATGGAGTGAATCCATTAAAAAAATGAGTGAATTTTAAAAAGTTTTCCATTATAATGACATTTTGACCTCAACATAATCATAAAATTATAAAATAATTCAGATTGGAATACACCTCATGGGGTCTTTCATACAAACTCTTCCTCACAGCAGGGACAAAAAAGAATAGAAACCAAGTTGTTCAGGGCTTTATCCAGTCATGTCTTGAAAATCTCCAAGAGAAGAGGCTGCAAAATGATCTGGGAAACTTGCTTGAGTGTTTAATCATGGTCATAATTTTTTCCTTATGTCAGAATCTCCCTTTCGAATTTTTGGTCATTGCCTCTCAACCTCCTGACATGCCCTGCTGTGATCAGTCTGTCTGCATCTCCTTTCCATCTTCCCCAGAGGCACTAGGGATCTTCTCAGATGCCCTGGAAGCTGCCCCATTTTCAGGTATCTTGAATGACATTGTAGAATTACATTTTTCTTCTAAGGATAAATTTCATGCTGAGAATGTTCTCTTTCTAGATAAACGTGGGTTTTGAATTTTTCTGTACTTTATGTAAAATCTTTCATACTTTCACAGGATTTATAAATTCATTTAATCCACTTATTGCCAAGCAGATCTGGAAACATCAACTCTTCAGTAAATTCCTTGGCTTCATCACCATAAATTGCAGGCAGTGGGTTCTTGTGCTTGATTTGACTTTGTTATCTGAATTTGTTAACTTCCAGTCTGGGAGTCTGAGCACCTCTAAACAGATCTTGTGCAAGCTGTGAGGATATTGGATTTATGTGAAACCATTTAGTTTTTTGATGTGTTCAGTGTATGTATGTATTGTTAGTGACTCTGTGAACAAAATAACATTTTCCCTAGACTTTGATTTAAAAAGGAAGAAATTTACTATAAGACACTATTCAGAATTACCTTAATCCATAAAGATTTCTCTCTTAAAATAAAACCTAGGGTTGAACATAAGCTCATCATCATTGGAGGGAGATTAATCTTTATTCCTTTATCAGGTTTGCCCCTTAGCCAGGGAAGCGCTCCCAGCACATGTCACATAATTTTAGTTGAGAGTTTTGGAATAGGGCTGCTAGAGGAGGGAAGAGGAATTATGAAATAACCCTGGCTGCTGAAGAGTGTGGCAGTTTCTGCTAGGCAGAGAGGAGTGGCAGCACTGGGCAGTAGCTCTATGTGTGTGGAAGTGTGTGAATATGGAAGAGGTGCGAAGAATGAGAGCTCAATGGGTATGAAGTTTGCTGCAACATTCCCTTCTCCCTTCTTCTCAGCAAGTTTATGGCTGAGATAAAAAGTAACACCCTAGTACTGCCAAACTATGGTCCCTTGCAACAGGACTTACTCTTGAAGACCTTTGTAATCAAATCTTTGAAATACTTAGAATTCACAAAGTAGAGGAATACATCAGGTGTGAAGATGAGGGCAAAGTCTCAGAAAGTGGGCGATACAGGGAGTGAAATGTGTCTAGCATTGCAATCAAACAAACCCTTTTATTGAATATTTGTCTGCTGGGGAGAATCAGACCATCTCCTCTGAAATAAGAAGCAGTTATGACTGATATTAGCTGATGATATTCTGTATAACTTTCTAATTTTTCTAAGTGTAAGTCATCATAAGAGTGCCCAAAGAATAATTATCTTAGCAATTTTTTAAAATCTTGGATGAATATATTGTATATCTTTGTGGCATATTTATAAAAAGTTATGCTACTTTTTATCCTATAGACAGTGCTCATCTATCTATCTACGTCTATCTATCAATCTGGCTTTCATTTGAAATAAATTTTAGACACTTTACCAAAAGTATATTTGATTTATGTCTGTATATATGCATTACTCAGGATGAATGAGGAGTGTTCTAATGCATTTCAGAAGGCATTTTTTATATTCTATTTCTGAGAGGAAAAAATTAATAATGTAGAAATGCGTAAAAGCATTTTCCTTTGAAATCTGAGTTTCCTATTCTGACTTTATTGTATGTCGAACTCTGAAGTCTAGAAAAACATGAGAAATGCAGTAAAGTTTATTTTTTAGTAATTGCTTCAGCTGCTAGGACAATCTTGGGCTTTGTATTAGAGACTTGACCTCAGCCCATCCAGAAAATTAGATTAAAGCAGAACTTCAAATCAGATGCCTCAACTGAGTATTAAACATCCAAACTGAGTATTAAACATATGCAAAATATCATGATTTTGAAAACTTTTGGATACAGTGACAGAATATAGGAAAAGCTGGGTTCTTAAAAGACACTTAGGCACTTTAATGCTCATTGCTGCAGAGCCTTAGGGACAGACACAAAATGTGACACAGGCAACAAAGGTGAGCGCCATAAGTGCAAGTGATATGTCTTAATGTTAGCTGCCCAATACCAGGTTAATTACCCCCAATTATTTTTATGATCACAATGAGGAGAGCTTAATACAGCAACAATCCTAGGTGCAACTTCAAGAGTATGCACTTAGTTTTCCTGCATCCCTCAAATTTCCAAATAATGTTTTTTACAATCTTCCCACTTCCATCAGGGGAGAAGATAATACAAGGTTGACTAAAACTGCTGAAAGAACTGTGAAAGAGAAAAGCTGATGGAAAATGTTGAAAAACAGGTTGAAAATGATCAGCATGTGGATGGTGACCGTACAAAAACAAAGAAAGAAAAAAAAAATCCAAACCAACCTCACCCCCCAGAAAAGGGCAAAAAAAAAAAGCACCAGAGACTGGAAAATGTGCTGCCAGCTTTTGAATAATCCTCTGAAGAGAGGTCCTTGTTCAAAAAGCCCAGAACCCGAAATACTTAGCTGCAATTTGGGAGATTTTGTCTTTTTTTCAGTACTTGCTGTTACCTGTGCAACAGAAGGTACCAACAGTAAGAAAAGTGCAGCAAGAACTGGCAGTCTCAGGGAATGTCAGGAGTTCCTATGACAACTGAGGACTGTCTGGAGGCTGCAAAAGAATCCCATCTTAAATATATGCTACTTAAAATGATCAAAGACGATATTTTCCTTTTATTCTTGAATTTTCATTCAGAATTAGTTGCCTGCTTAGTACCAAGCTGAATACTAATAACATTCAATACCATGATAAAGGCTGTGGTTGCAGCTTGAGAAGGTTTTTGAATAATGTAAAACTTATATTCCGCAAAAATTATTAATAAAACTACCATAGGGAGAAAAGTTGTACGTGTTTATTCATTTATTTTAGCTTCCTTTGCTTTTAAAAGCCATAGCTTATAAGTAGTTTACTGTACAGACCATAGGTTAGGCTGATAAATTTTCATGTGTTTGTCATGGGGAAAATATTAAATTTCATGCTTTGTCACAGATTAATAGGAAAACCAGATTAATACTATACAGAAAATTTATATAATTTCAGTCATGCCAAGAAGAAGAACCGAATTAAGTAAGAGTTTACATAGGAAAAGAATGGCAATACAATGTTGAGACACCCTAGAATTCAGTAAAAGAGAACCCCATTATACACTCTCTTTTTCCCTGTTGGGTGAAAAGAAAGGACATTAAATCTTCACATGCTTTCTGTGTCATTTATCGCCACTAAATATCCAGCTGTCATCTAAGATAATTACCCTAGGTTCTTCTTAAAGAGAGAAATAGGCATTTCCTGAAGGTTTTTTTCACTCAGACTCAAATTTAAAGTTGAGATTAAGTGCTTCCTGCATTTTTCTGGAATAATCTGCTCCAGTAAGATCAGTCTCATATTTTGTGTGGGCCTGTGGGATGAGTGATGGTTCTATTCTTTTTCGTATGAGGCTTTAAAAAGTGTTGAATAAGGCATTGGAGAAGAAAAACAACAAACCATGAGAAATCAGTCTTTTCTAGATGTTGGAACAAAGAATCAGTACTTGTCAGTATCCAAGTACCTTAAAGATTGTAAGTGACTCAAAAGGCAAACTATTACATAAATACCATAAAAGAACATAGTAATTTCTGTTGCAAAGGCTTATGGAAGAGACCTCAATGTGACAAAAACTGAATTCTGTATCACTAAAAAATATACTTGAGTATTTCGTAAATTATTAAGATGTGTGTTATGTAACACACACAGATTCTCTGTAAAGATCTCTCATTTTTCTTATTGGAATTCATCAGTATATCATAACAGCTTTTGGGTTTTTTAGTCACTTCAAAGTAATACATGGTCCAGCATGTATTTTATCTCCATTTCTTTCTACTGTATCTCTCTGATATTTAATATTTTCCTCTCTTGATTTCACCATTGCTGCTCTTGGGGTACTATCATGCTATGCTTGATCAGTTGAAGCAATAATCATATAATCAGCAATTATGTCTTCTCTGGAAGTATCACCAAGTGCCTCATAACTCTCTTCCTACAATATTTCACTGACATATTTAATCTCAAATGTTAATCTAGAAAACTGATAATGTCTTCCTGGGGATTTAGAGGTACCTAAAAAGTGATGTACCTATCTAATTTCACCTGCCAGACCCCATGTTTCTTATCTGAAATTGTAACACATTGCTTGATTTTTAATTGATGTTGCAAATCTTCTGGTGTCAGTCGTAAGCAGAGGTAATAGTCATGGTGTCATTTATCCTTCTGCTGTTAAACATACCGAGTCTTATTTTTTGTTCTTTGCTTTTCTTGGTTCCAAAAGAAATGCTGATGCATTCTCTTGTGATATTAACTTGTCCTCATTCTTACTGGCTAAGGACAAAATTTTGGTACTTTCAAACACTTCAAACACCTTATTCTGTAGCTTGCTGCCCTAACTTTACTGTTGATTATAGTGAAACTACTCATGCAACCTCACAACTGCATTTTAGGTATTCCAAGTGCAGCAGAATTTATCATACTGCAATATTTATACGTAATACAACATTTATTTCTATGCAAATATGCTCAGATTCTCCAATTCCTTTAAATATATCATGGTACACTATGACAATATCTTCTCTGGATGTTAAATTTATCATTAAATATCTCTCACCTATATGCTCAGCATGTTATAGATGGTCATTCAGTTATGAAAAATTGTCATTTGCCTTTGCTTTTTTGGCTGTCACTTCCAGCTTCACCACTTCTTTTGATTAAGTGGGGTACATCCTCTGCTGGTAGTAGATGAAGTGTCAGTATTTGCTTTACCTTGCAAAAAATTACCTTTTGTCATTTAAGAATCTGGGTTCTTTTAGCACAGAAGTCTATTGTGCTATTCTCAATATTGGCTTCCAGACCAAATTTGTCAGAACAGCTGTCAATGACTTTAGACTTATTTTTATTTTCTCCTTCAGCCCTCCTGGTTGCCCCAGCATGGGTGATATGCCAACTCAGGACACAGAATAAACTGTAACTATTTAATAGTGTAGAGACTTCATGAGGCTTAACGTCACAACTCTCTGCTTTCCTCTCTTTATTAGGAATTTAACCTTTGCTCTCCTCCTAATGTTATCATGAGGCTTTTCCAAAACCACTGCACTTGCTGCGAGTCTTCTAATATCAGTAAATTCTGTACTTCTGTTCACAGAGAGGTAAGATTGTTCAGGTATATAAATAGCTTATATATCACATTCACTTTCAAACTTATCAGATAAATTCATACCTATTTGTAAGTGGGATTAGGTATTATTTTTTGAGAACAGAAGTAACTGTGAGGGGAAAGAACATTTTTTAAAGGGAATTTCATATTTTAGTCTCAGAGTGAATATATTACTTTAAAACAGCATGGGATTCTCCCTTTGGGCCTTAATTAGAAGGAAGCAATCCTTAAAATTTTAAAATTTAAAAAAAAAAACAGTTATGGAAAGAGAAAAAAGGCTACATAAACAGATTTGGTAAAACAGAATTTATTTTCTTCCTTGACTGTTTAATAAAACATTAAAACACTTGTTCCATAAGTTTCCAAATAAGCCTCTTTCTGATCACAGTCTGTAAAACAAAGAGAAAACATGGTCATTTTGGAACCTTTACTACTCTGAAGAGATGTACATAGTCTTTCTGCAAAATCTGACTAGCTTTTGTAGATGATCTTCCACAAAAAGCAAAAAAAAAAAAAAAAAAGGAAGCTGTATTACAGCACCACTCTCAGCACTCAGCCTTCTTGCACATTTACTAATGAAAGCAATGTTTATGACTTTAAGACGATGGCAAATACATAAACGAAGAGGCAAAATCCAAAAAAGAAGGGTAATTTTACTATATGATTTTACATAGATGACAAGAGGTAACAAAGCTGAAAGAAAGAAGACTGACAAAGATTACATGAACAAAGATGGAATAGATTAACCCCACAAACACAGAACTCTTAGGGAATAGTTTTATCTGTTCAAGGATTAGCTAACAACTCATATCCTTTAGAAGGCTGTTTTCATTGTACCAGGGTTTTGCGAAGTCAAGATGATGGAGAACAAGATAAAAGTCCATTGCTGTGATGAAGGAGACAGGTAGACTGAAAAGAACAGGTAGTGTCTTTTGAAAGTGCTCTCAAATTATCTACAGTTTCCTTCACCCCATTCCTGCTAAGGAGAGCAACTCTAGAAAATCCTTATATCTCTGGCATGGAGCTCTTCTTGTGTTTATCCTCAAAGAACACAGAGATTTTGGAAACTATTGATGTCAGCAATCATCTCTTGTTAGTAACACGGCTCCGGCTGTGCTTTGAAGATGCATGGGAAACCTTGGATCTGCTGAGGCACTGGTAACTTTAGAACACTCTCACCTTTAGCTTTACTGCTTCTTCCCTTCTGTGGAAAGCTCTGTGCTTTGTCAGTCATTCAAAAGGTCTCTGAAAAACTTGCAGCAAAAGATAGTTGCCAGAGAGCAACTTTCTCTGGTAAAAAAAAAAAAAAGAAAAAAAAGAAAAGAAAACCAGAGCCAGAAGCTGGACCTTCCATGAAAAAAATACTAAGGATCATTACACTTTTGTTTGGAGTGGCTGGCACTGCAGGGATTAGGTGTTATGAGTGGCTGGGATGCAGAGGA
Organism: Petroica traversi; assembly: GCA_025920805.1. Classification (NCBI taxonomy): domain Eukaryota; kingdom Metazoa; phylum Chordata; class Aves; order Passeriformes; family Petroicidae; genus Petroica; species Petroica traversi. The sequence continues at coordinate 11,741,730 of JAHLSL010000046.1, read as the reverse complement.
AAATGCTATGAGGGTTCACAATCAACATATATGTGTAGATAATTCTAGTGAGACTACAAAGAAGAAGCAGTTTATGATTTCATTGGTAAATCATAATTCTGCAATAGAGTTGGGGGTTTTATTTGTTTGGTTTTTTGGTTTGGTTTTTTTTTTTTCATTTGGGATTTTTTAAGAGAATGAACCTTTTCTCACATTGCCTGTAACAAATAGGCAAGGGGAGCAATTACTATCTGAGGTGGCACAAACTGTCAGTGTGCTTTGTACATTCAGCTGAGCAAGATCTTCTGATTTGATCTCACTGTAACAAAGCCTGAGCAATCCAATATCCTTTTGCCTCATGTGTCTGCTACTTCTGTGTAGCGGTGGTTCAAGCTCAGAGAATGACATACCCCCTGAAGAATTTCTGGGGTCCTAGAAAGTGAGGCCCCTCAGAAGGTAGAGTTAAGTTTGGCCTTGGAAAGGGAGTCGAACTCCCCCCGCCTCCCCCTCAGTTAACAATAGTATCTTGTGTCTCACTCTTTCCTCCCTTCCTCCTTCCTGACTGCATCCTGACCTTCGACCCTGCTCCGTGTCCTCCCCTGTACCGTTATGAGATAAGTTGTAACCCTCAGAATAAAAGTCTGAATGTTGGGCCATTCCGGGTCTTTTGCCCCTGAGCCCAAGCAGAGCAGACCCTCGTGTCTTGTGTCTGATTTGGGGCTCCGGGCAAAGGAACACTCTCTCTCTCAGCACCTCTCCGGTTTTTAGGACAGCGGCCACCATCCCAGGGAAGCCCGGCTCATGGCGAGGGGAAAAGAAGTCCCTAGCTGAAGCTGACTTAACGAAGAGGAAGCTCTCAGAACAAGCCGCCGAGCCGCCGGCCGTCCCTGTGGTCAGCTGTCCGGCCACACTTCTGGCTCTTATTCATAAGATGTAGCCTTTCAATGCTTAAAGGGGACCTGTAAGAAAGATGGGGAAGAACTTTTAAGCAGAATCTGTTGCAATATGGCAAGGGTAAATTTAGATTAGACAGAAGGAAGAAGTTTTTTACAATGAAGGTGGTAAAACACTAGAACAGGTTTTCAATAGATGTGGTAGAAAACATTCAAGGTCAGGTTGGAAGGGGTTCTGAGCAACCTGATCTAGTTGAAGATGTTCCTGTTCATTGCAGAAACAATTGACCAGATCCAATCCATAGGGAAGTTTGTTGCCTCCCTGGGGCCTGGATAAGAGAAATCACCAAGAAACTTCCCAGCCTGGTATGGCCCATTGATTATTACCAGCTCCTGATTTCACACATGGTTACTAACAAAGACCCAAAAGGAAGGCTGCAGACAAACAAGAGGGATTTCAGTGCCAGATCAAGGGATCTGGAGAACAGGTTGTGTTCTCTTCTGTCCTGAGGGTCCTGGATAGGTCAGAAGAATTATAACCTATCATTACAATTAGCAGTGCCATTTACGGTGCCATTAGCATCTTCTTTCTCCACATTTTCATTGGGGTAACTTTCATTGGGATAATTTTCATTTGGGTATTTTTTTTAATGCATTCAGCCTTCAGTTATTTATAGAAGTTTGTAGCCTGTACATGCCTGTGGGGTTAAGTTGCTGTCTATTTCATGTGTTAACAGATTTGTCAGAAAAGAATGAAGCTGTGTTTGTAAGTTCTGGGATAGCTTTGGGTGCTGATGATTCAGCCATTTTCTGAGTATCCAGATTCCCTTTGGTCTGTGTTGTCCAGCCATACATTTTTTGATTCAACAGGATGAATTAATGCCTCAAAGATTTCTGCCAAATTCCTGTCTAATCTCTCATATGCAGAGTAAGATGGAACAGGAGGGCATGGCAGGAGCTGGCTGGAATAAATTTTACCACTTTTTTCCAGAACAGCTGGCAATAGCCTTAATTAATACCAGTTGTTGCACTTTTAGGAGGGGATAGAAAACATGTAAATTCTTACAATTTCTAAAAGAGATACATGAATTCTCTAACACATGCACAAATTCATGGAAGGTAGTTGGGAAAGGTTCCCTTTCTGTGCAAGATTTTTTCTTAATACAGTTCCAAGCCTTCCCTTGACAAGAAAAGGATTAAATCTGTTGCATTCCAGAGAGATTTCTCAGTGGTCTGAATACATCATCAGTTCAATGGAATTGACATAATTTAGATACAGTGTACAATATGTACTTTTATTGACAGCAATATAACATCCATTGTTTCAGTGTAAGAAACCAAATATGTTGTTTGACTTAAAACTGTTTAGTAAAATAGGTTCTTTTTAAAAGTCTCTTAAAAAAGAAAAAGCAATTTCAAAATATCAAAATGCATATGGCAGATGACATCACAAGCACCAAATGCATCACTTCCTCTTTTGAGCGGATAATAGCACAGGTTAAGAAAGGAGATCTTTCCCCAATACCCCATATATGATTTTATGGAGCCCATATGGAGGGCTAGGAAGTTATCCTTTTGTCAACTCTTAATTATTTTTAATCTTAAAGTCTGTCTCCACTTCTGGAACACCTTTATCCTGAAATAGCAGTAGCATATAGAACATCATATGGTGTGGGTGTGAATGAGAATAAGATTTGAAATATTGCTGCTTGCCATTCAAATTTGAAATTGGCAGTGAGGAGGTCCTGTGATTACTTGATTTCATGGAACGGAGCAAGAAAAGTAAGTTTGACAGACAATATGGGCAAACACACAGACTTTTTAATGAATTAATGTCAATTTTTTTTTTTTTTTTACATAAGCTCTTTAGTTTATTATACAAATGTTTATCTAGATTTTGAACCAGCTTAGTATCTGAGATTTGCAGTCCAGTGTTAAAATATGGTCATAGTTTTTTTGGAAGATTTCATGGGGTAAGCAAAATACAAATGATGCAGAATGAGTCTATGAAATGCATATTTCAAATCTTTTTTTTTGGTGCTGTATTTTAAAAATGTGTTATTAAAGAATAAGCTAAAAATGGGTCTTGTGCAAAGTCCATATGAGAATAACACAGATAAAAGAAATAACATTTGAAGTCTCTCTAACAAATTTCTTTAAATTTTACCAATGAAACTATCCCATTCCAGCACTGACCCCTGGTCATTTGTGCAGTTGAAAATATGCATGTCTTCTATATCAGTAGTGAAGAATTCAAGGACTAGTCGATAGTTAACAATCCTTTGTCAAACTTGGATTGCACATATATGGTTTGCACGGCTTTTTTTCATGAAAATAAAAAAATTTGATGAAAATAAAAAATTTATTCAATGCATTAAAGACTTGAGCCTCTAAATCAGGTGAAGAAATTCTCTTCTGGATGGAATAGTGGTCCAATTGCAAAGTGGACTCAAATGACTGTGTCACAGACGATAAGTAGTGATGCTTAAAAGACCTTCAGAGTTCCAAGAGGGATTTAAAGAATTTAATGGGACCGTGTAAGAAGTTGATAAGATTCACCAGGGGTCAGACAATACTTTCATTTTATTGAGTTAGAAAATGTTTTGGTCTGTTAATCACAATAACATGAAAACAGCTGCATATTTCCCTACATTATTCTAAGAAAGATCTAGAGTAGACAACCGGTATTTAACTTTCTCTGAAAAAGTAACTCTTTCATTAATAATAGCTGCTATAATGCCTTTGTCTATTTATTTATGAGGCATAAGACAAATGATGTTCTCAGGCTGTCAGTAATTCAGATGACTCTTTAATAGATATCTACTGGCTTTCATATTTTATTTTCAGGTTGTTAACTTTATAGTTTATTCAGAATATTACACAGTATACACACAGATTTTCTTTACATTCAGCTTAAACTTAAGAATACGTTTGATTTATTCATTAATAATTGCTTGTTTACATCCACCAACCTCTCTCTGTCTCTTAAGAATTAGCTTCCACAGGAAAAGCAGTATAAGCAGCCATTCTTTAAAGGGAAAGGCCAAAGTAGGATTTTAGGTAAAAAAGTGAAGAGGTAAAAGAAAAGTAAAAATAAAGTAGAGAAAGTCAGAAAGAGAATAAGCTGGTTAAAGCCTTGTATTGTTTCGCATGGCAAGTATTTTGTTGTTTGGTTTTGGGGGGGGTGGTACCAGGGCAGGCTGGGCTACAGGGGTGTGTTCTGTGAGATGCCAGTAGCTCCCCCAATGCATCTGCCACTGGCCAAGGGCAGATTCATCAGTTCATTTTATCTGCAGAGAAAATGGTCAAACACAGGGGTGTGTTCTGTGAGATGCCAGCAGCTCCTCCTGCAAATATAACAACTTACAACAGAAAAAAATTGCTCTCTTTGTCAGGATTTAACCTTAACAAGGCCAAGAACTAGATTTCTATATTACTTTCCTAGCTGATGCTTTTTCTAAAGCTTTGGTGAAAGTGTGCTTAGGAGAACTGAGATATATGTTCTTGTTACCCACATAACATTTAATTCACTGCCCTATTATGCTTTCTTCTCCTAAGCTTGCTTCCTGTACTCTAATTTAAATCATATTTTCACCTAAGTTTCCCATCTAATATTTAAATAGCTGTGATTTCCTCTGATCACACTGGGAATGACAAAAATTGGATCAACCATTCCAGGATTGGCCATTCCTGCTCATTTTTATGCTTCAGGAAACAGGCACGTACTCTTCAGGACAGTGTTTTATACTCATGGGTATTTATTTAAATTTTGTTTACTATTATTTTAAAGTAATAGCTGAGTAAATTAAATCAGGTTAAAAATTATATGTACAAAAATTAAAGAGAGATGTCAGCATAGTAAGTCTCTGCTCAAGGTTAAAAGTTTGGACACTTCATAAATTCTGTTAGTTGCTCTTCACTCAGTCCACCAATTAAACCACAGAGGCAGAACTTGAAAGTGAAAAACAATAGCCAATTAACAGAGATAACTGTACCCTGGAAAAGAAACATGAGAAATACAAATAAAGGAAAATGAAACTGCAGGGTGTTTGGAGGTTTATGAAAGTAAAATGAGGAAACCTCACATCAAAATTTAATATTCAGAAAAATTAAACACAACCAAATGAAAATCCTGTTTACCTTGAAGAAGAAAAAAGAGGAGGTAACAAAAATAATCTATGACATAAAGAAATTTTAGGGGTCATTAGTGGTTTGTATAAACAGAATAAGAAAAATATCTAATTAAATCCATCCTCTGTTAATATGAAATAGAAACTGCTTCATATAACTTTTTCAGCTCTAGAAATTACAAAAGTTTGATCCTTAGAGCCAAAGTAATTTTTTTTTAAAATTAGGACAAAATAAGAACATTTACTTATAAATATCCTTTCAGGTTTTCTTTAGTCTGCTCAATCACAAAACACTGAGGAATAAATAAGGCAGATTTATAGCAACTTAGAAGCAAAATACTAGAAGTATCTGCTGTTCTTTGAAAAATGCAGCTCTCTTCACTGTTCATGACTAAGGCTAGCATTTTCACACATGTTTACTGAGACTCTTATCTATCAGCTGATCTTGTGGGATCTCCCCAAGAGTTTGAGTAAAGAGGAGAACAATGGAGAAATACAAATTCATGCTTTCTAAAGGAGTTAGATTTCATTTCTCTCTTTGTTTATGCAAAGATTCTACAGACAAGCAGAACTGTTTTTTAAGGTTTCCCACAATCATTGAACCAAAGAATGGTTGAGGTTGGAATGGTACAGGATGGGTTCTCTGGAGATTATCTGATCCAACCCTCTACACAAGCAGGCCCATATGGAGCCAGTTGCCCAAGATTTTGACCAAAGAGCTTTTGAATATCTCCAAGGATGGAGACTCCACAACATCTTTGGGCAACCTGTGTCAGTGCTTTGCCACCCTCACAGTGAAACAGTGTTTTCTGATTTTCAGACAGAATTTCCTGTGTTTCAGTCTGTGTCAATTGTCTCTGGTCCTGTTGCTGGTCATTACTGAAAAGAGCCTAGCTCTGTCCTTCAGGTATTTACCATCATTGATAAGGTCCCTCCAAGCCTTCTGTTTTCTACACTGAACAAGGCCAGATCTCTCAGATTCCTCTCATACGAGAGGTGATCCTGTCCCTTAATCATCCCAGTGACTCCTCAGTGAATGCTCTCCAGAATGTCCAGGTCTCTTTTGTGCAGGGAGCCCAGAGCTGGACACAGCTCTCCTGGTGTGGCCTCACCAGTGCTAAGTAAAGGGGAAGCAGCACCTGCCTCACCTACTGGAAGTGTTTTTGTCTCTTGCAGGTAATGATACTATTTGCCTTCTTTCCAGTAAGGGTGAATGGCTGGCTTATGTTCAACCTGGTGTTCACCAGTACCCTCAGGTCTTTTCTGAGAAGCTGCTTCACAACTTAATGGTCCTCAACATATATCAGGGCATGGGCTTTTTCCTCCCGAGGTTCAGGATGTTACATTTTCCCCTGCTGAGCACAATGAGGTTACGGTTGACCTTTGCTCCATTTTTTTCAAGGTCCCTCTACATGGTAGGTTGACCCTCTGGCATGTTATTCACTCCTGCTACTTTGGTGTTGTCTTCAAACTAGCTGAGGGTACACTGCTGAGGTTTGCTTGAGAATCTGACAAAGAAAATATGAAATATTCAGCTGCAGTCAAGTGGAGCAGGGATGTTATCTAGAACAGAGGTGAACAGCATAGGATTAACCACCACATATTAATCTACCCTGGAGACAAGCTTCTTGTGACATCCCATGTGGTACACTGCTAGAAAGGGAAGAATTAGTGACCATTTCTGACACTGTTTGTCAGGGTTTTAATCCAAGTAGTTAGAACAGTATTACTACGGTAGTTAGCTAGAAATTTTAGATTAGCTGTATGTTTAGAAACATGGCTGTCCATCACACCCACATTTTGAGTTCCTAACTGCACATTTTGTCCATAATTGAGATTTTTCATTAGCTTTAAAACAACTATTGGACCATGACATTTCTTTGTTAAAAATGAAAACTTTCGGAATATGTTTGTGACAACAGTTATGTTATTCTGTGTCAAAGCTGTTCTCCAAGTTCCAAAGACACAACATTCTTGCTAAGAGAGATTGACTTTTGAGAGGGTTTCTCAGGACTAAGACAATTTCCAACTGCAGCCATCAACAGTGAAAATTGTGAAATCTGTTAAATGAAAATTATGAAAGCAAATTGATTATTTCTATCTGCCACAGAAATATAAAAGAGTTTCCACTAATGAAACAAAATTTTACTTTGGCTCAACTCAGCATTTATTGCCTGGAAATGAACAATAAACAGAATTGCCAGAAAGTATCTTTGCTATTTATATTGTTCATAAAGTATAAAATCAGTTGTGATGGAAAAACTGCTAAGGTTTAATAAATGGCTTAATAGCCTGTGGCGTAGCTCCTATTGTACCAGCTGACACTGGAGAAGTGGTGCACCTGCTATCAGCAATTTCTCTAAAAGAGTATTTGTGTCTTGCCAACATTCTTCTTTTCTGGTACTGAAAATCTTTCACCAAAGCGAATAGGAAATGGGCCGCACTGAGATATCATTTATATACCTTCAAAACCCTGCTTATTGTAGTCTTTAAAATTATGAGTATTGTATCTTAATTAACACAAAATTAAAAGTAAGATTTTCTCTGTGTGACATACCAGGCAAATCAGCCTAGTCTACACAAGAATCACAGTTTGAGGCTTCCTGTTAATAATAGTTCTTTAAAAGGAGATAGAATACATAATATTCTGTGTATGAATATGGTGTAATTATTATATTGTGTTCCTGTGATGAAGTCTGAAAACACAAAGTAATTAAAGTGCTGTCCTTTAGTAGATGAAAGCTGTGAAATTACTGTGCATCATAATTGGAAGTTCCAATTTCAAGTGTAAAATCCACTTCTCTCAATTTATACTTTTGTAATAACTAATACTTAGAGTGTTTTCTTTCTTTTCCATTTGATTAAGTTCCAAACAAATTACTTTTTCCTATTTGGACTCGCCTATATTTTGTGCTCTTTGTGGGCCTGATATACACTGGCAGATACAGCTGAAAAGTCAAATAGAAATACCGCTACTGTTTCTTCAAGGAGATTTTTCACATATCATTTAGACATTTAAAATACCCAAGTGATGGCTTAAGTCCTTGGAGTGTGTATAAGCCAAATGACATAGCAAAAGTGTCAATATCAAAGTAAATACTAAACAAATGTCAGGTGAAAACTCAGATCATTTAAAATGCAAACACATCTCATAAATATGAAAGCTGGAAATAAAAGCAGTGCAAGTGCACAAAGTTGCACATGCTTAGAATAAAGTTTCTAGGATCCATATGCTACAAGGATAATATAGGACCACATGTCTGAAGCTCAGTGATTTATAACAGAAGTAGTTGAAATGCCTACCAACAGTTCTAAATCTCTAATTTAAGTCTTTAACCATCATTTTAATAATGCCACTTTTGCATTCTTTCTTTAAATGTTCAGGGACTTTTTTACTGAAACCAGATTAATGAATGTGCTCACTCTTATGATGTTTTGAACAAAAATAGGGCAGGGCTACGCACAGGTATGCTCCTTATTGGGATATTTTGTTTAGGTTTTCTTTTCTAATGGGGATAGGGCTGCAGTTCATGACAAGAAAACTGAAACAAGGGCAGACAAACATTGCCTTGGATTAGGAGGTGAAAATGCTGGCATGACACCACATGTAACTCTGTTTCCCCACCTCAGGCTAGTTCTTTGATGAAGCAAGGGCAAGGTTCTGTCTTTTGGGGACTCTCAGATGCATTATATTGAATTAAGCCTCAAGGCTATTCTATCTAAAAACTAAAATTAAGACTTCAGTAATGTTCAGTCAATTTTGTAAAGAGCTGGTTTCTTGTGAGAATATATGTCAGGCATTCAGGAAACAGAGTTGATATTTCTTAAAATTGCATTGGCACAAAAGCTGTTGGGCATTTATTTGAATTCTCCATTTTTAGCACTTTTTTTACAGAGGTCTGATACAACACCTTCACTAATTTTAGCAGATACAAGGACATGCGTTTGTTATTACCTTGACAGACATCTGTCTTTAGGATATGGTGGCTTTGCTGTGATTTTTCAAACTGAGAAGAAAAGCTTCTGTTATGACTTTTTCCAAACATTTGACAATCTCTTCAACATAGATTTAACCACTCATCAATCTACCTAGCTTTTGGTGAAGCAGAAATTAAAGTCTGTAACCAGAATTGTCGAGGTGTTATGATTCACTCTTGAGACTCCACAAGCAGAGAAGCCTTCCTCAAATATGCCCAACTAAATTTAGTAAGAATGTGCTAAACCAGAGGTTCAGTCAAAAGCAGTCAGACAGCAGCTGTTATGCCATTTTCAGTAATGATCTGCATAATTTTCAGCTTTCTATTTCATTCCATAAGCCAGTTGCAATGGGACATGACCATTATCTCAATGGAAAGCTGTTCTACCAGAGTTAAGTTGCAGTGATGCTTTCCCTTATGCAAAGTGATGTATTTGTTGAAACATAAACCTCCTCGGGAAAAGCAGCTCTTTTTGTTACAGGCATTAATCATTCAATTAAGAGATCTGTCTTTAACCTCTGTGTGTTCAGCCTTCCTAATTTATTCCCCATTTTTGGGGCTTTCATTTCTCGCAAGGTGGGTACACAAGGGATGTCTCAGGGACTTCTGACTTGCTTTGCCTTCCAGTCTGTACATCTGAGGCTTGACACATCATAATTGTGCTGCAAGAATAAGTTGAGTTCAAGGCCAGGCCCACCAAGAGCAGTACAGAGAATATTTGCAGAGAAATCAGTCTGATTGATTGCCATACCATCAGGCACACCCAGATAAGCTGCTGTGGGCTCACTGCTGTGGCAGGCAGGTGGAAAGATGCTAGGGAGAAAGTTACTCTCCTTGTTCAGAGCAGTCTACACACAGTCCCTGTGTCTCTCCTGTGCATATCCTTTCTGGGTAATATATCTTTTGATGTTACTCTGTAGTGGAAGGGAGCCTTGCAGATGAAAAACCCACAGTGCCTGTTGTTATCTTAGGCAAAAACAAATCAGGGAAAATGCTGACTGACAGGCTGCTTTGCTGCATAATTAACCCCTTTACCCACACCTTAAATCAGCCCTGTATCAGTGTCCTCCATCCGTACCCATAATGATTGTGTGCACTGGCTCCTGATTGATCCGGAATGGTTTACTCACATTGGATGTAAGGACAGCCCTCAGAAAGGCCATTGATTAAAAAGACACATGAGGCAGCTTGTAGAGCTTCCAAATTTATTTAACCTTTATCTCTCTATTTATTTACTTATTTATTTCTGTTCTCTTTTGATTTTAATTGAACTCTCTCAAAGTGAATCACTGCATGAAGAAATACAACTGGCTTTTAACAGAGACTGGGATTTTAAGTTAAATATCTGTTGAAGATATTGATATACAGATTGTATAGGTTAAATGCAGGCAACCAGGAAGTGTTTTGTGCTGCTGAAGAGGGAAGCATCCATGATGAAATGTCAACAGAAGGTTTATTTCCAGAGAACTTCAAATCAGGCAGGTGCTGAGTCACAGGTTTGTTCTCAAGTTTCCATCTAAGGGGTGCCAAGGTCATGCCTACAAAAAGTCATCTTCCCAGTGTCACATCAAGTGTGAGAATAATCTATTCAAATATAGATTTGAGAGAATCCACATCCCTATTTGTAAAAGTCAGGGGAGAAATATTTAAAGTAGTGATCATTTAATTTATTAATTTCTTTTGATTGTTTAAATATTCATACATTCAAAGTTCTGGGTGCACATGCAAAATGTTAATAGAAAAACCAGGAACATAATGAAATCATATAATTCATGTCTCAGAGCTATTTTGTCAGAGGAAACCTCTGTATTCTGAAAGCTTTATTGTTCTCCAGAGTTATTTGATTTTTTTCCTTCTTCTTCTTCTTCTTTGACCTAAATTTAATAGAGAACTTTAGGAAATGTACTTCTGTTTTTGAATATCCCATGTAGCTTTTAATGGAGGAAAAAATGAGAGAAGTGAGAGATGACATGGAAAAGAGAACGGGAAAGATGAAAAGGGAAAGTGAAGGAAGAAATGATGAACAAAAAAGAAAAAAGAGAAAAGGAAAATAAAAAAAAAAAAAGAGAAAAAAGAGAAAAAAAGAAAAAGGAAAATAAAAAAATAGGAAAAGAAAAAAAAAGGAAAATAAGATAAACAAAATACATCCACTGGTTCAACATATGTAACAGAACAAAAGCTAAAATACTTTGTTATTTGGGTAGAGTTTTATGATCCATTAGACAAGAAAAGTCTTCAATCAAAAAATTTGAAAAACAGTTTGCCATTTCAAGCCTCCTCAAAAGAAAATTCATCTGACCTGATGAGACAAATCAGGACCACCGTGGTGATTTAATGGAGCAATCAGCAATGTGTCAAATCTGATTGATGTGTCCCTTCAGAAACCTGACAGGTGATTTGATCCCCACTGGCACAGAAAAATCTTCCCAGAAGACCCTCTTGCTAACACAAGCTGTGGAAAGATTTTTTCCAGTCAACTGTTTCTTATTTTGCCCTTGAATTTAGGTGAATTTTTTGTCCAACTCCTTTGCTTTGACTTGATCTGAATAACATTGTCTTGACCTAAAGATGTTATTTACGAGAGAATGTAGCTCTTACCTTTCAAAATGTCAGACGTCTTATCAAGTGATGAAAGTTATTCCTTTGATAAAGCTAAAATAAGAAAGTAATAAATATAATTTGCATAGGACTCCAGTTTTAATAGCTATAAATGTAGATTAAACCCAGCGAAATTCACAGTCCAGAAGAATAGCTACCTTTTTTTTCTGGATTTTATGTGACTTACTGTAGAATGACTGCAGAGAAAGGCGGCAACAGACATAGAACAATTAGAGGCTTATTTTATTTCAAAATGCTTAAAAATAATTCTATTCTAAGTGATTATTTTGTTTTATAATATATAAAACATATAAAACATTTAAAATATGCATATTTGAAAGCCTTATTAAAAAAAATTATTTAAAGTATTGGTGTAACTTGTGTCAGGGGAAAACTACATTGAATTGTTTTGCTGCTTCCAAATCTGTTTACTTAACATATCTCTGTCTGCCTTGCTTTAAAGCCCATGCATGGCCTTAGACACAGAAATCCATTTTTAAAATAAGACTGTACTGTAATTTAATATTCTTGTGTGCATTTGCAGATGCTATAATTGCAAAGGCCAGAGAAATTGAAGACATTATAAACAATTTACTGTGTCAATTAATACTCAACATTACATAATTAGGAAGTTAGCATGCCTTGTTTATGTGAAGCTGGGTGCATCATTAAAAGAAGATAAATAAGCAGAATCTGAACAAACATTGTCAACAGAACAAAGGAGCTTTGTAAGTTTCCCCCGCCTTCCAAGGGGACTTGGTGAAGCTTTGCTGTGATGAAGATGTGCACCCAGAGGGAGATTTCAGGAATACAGGGGCAAGGTTGTGATGGCAGCAGCAAATTCTCTCCCAGGGCTAATTCCCAAACCTGTGGGGCAGAGGACAGACAGCACATTGCCAGGGCTACTGCTCAGCCATCCTCTCCTGTGGCTCTCCAGCACCATGATTTAGCACCCTACCAGGCCATTTTGGGAACAGTATGAAAAAAATAGCAGCTCAGAATCCAGTGGGTTCAAAGAAGGAAGCATCTTTTGTTCCTTGGTCTTTCTGTGTACTCTGTGTGCATCCAGATGGTGGTGGTGCAGCATTTCTAGTTGCAATCTAGTCAGGATCATCGATATATTAACTAAGGTGTGATCAGGAAAGGATTTGAGTGGGTAGTTGGATTTGCAGCAGAAATGAAAAAATGAATCAGTTTAATATACAAATTCTATTTATATAAACTTTGTTTCCACAGAAGATCTGGAAGTAATTTCCATTAAACAGGCATGAGCTTGATGGGACAATTGAGAAGAGAAAGCAGAGTTCCTTCTATAAAAGCTTGGTTCTACATGATGATGTTTATTTTTCTGTGTGAAGTTTAAAAAAGTGTGTTTAAGCACTGAGTAGTTGAATAAGGTAATTATTTGCAATGCATTAGCAGTAATATGAAATTTCATTTAAGTATGCGTGTTCTACATCAAGAGTGTGTAGGGGGTCATTTCTTTTTAATGATGTCAGCTCATAATTAAAATCAACAAAGGGGGTTATTTTTGGAGGATAGGAGCTAGTCTTTAAATGTGCCTGTTACAGATCTTGTGTCCAATCCCAGCCTGACTACTTTATTAAAATGTATTTGGTGTGTTACTCTAACAAAAATCAATTTTTACACCTTTTTGCAAACAATTTCCTTTCTGTGAGAATCATTTTCCCTTGTAATTATAAAATCATTGGTATAAGGAGATACAATTGGAGTTTGAAGACTATAGTTTATTTTTTTAAATTACATTTAATGAATAATTGAAAATTATATTAATCTAATGAAAATAAATTTGAATTTATGGTTGTTTCATTTTAATTTTTATTAAATCCATTTATTAGATGTTCATTGCAGGAACACCTATATATGTTCTACAGCCTCAACTTGTCTTTAAATAGCCTAAATAGGATCAAACTAGTCTGATGATTTATTGCTATTATCTCCGAGATTATATGTGCATAAATGTGGTCAGTTAGATGCCTACAGTGTAATTTGGTTTCTATTAAAATTGAAGACACAATTCCTAATGACGCAGGGAGGTCAATACTCTGTCCATGGAAATGCACAGCATAATTAGCTAGGAAGGTCTTCAAGAAGAAATGCTGCTTTCATCTTCTTCTGACCAGAAAGGTAAGGATGACCCCTGCCCCTCATTATCTTCCATGGAGTCTGAGAGTGCTCTGCATTTTCTCAGCTTGCAAATCCAACCATAGCCCTAACCCCAGAGCCTATTAGAGGTACATGCTCAGCTCTTGTTGGCTTTGTGGACATGAGATCTGATATGTTCTATTAGCCCTGAAGGTCAAAGGCAGATTAGCTTTTCAAGCTATCGGAAACTGTTCTTTGGTGATGAATAGATTATGCTTTAAGAGATTCATCTGACATAGTTTTATCCATCTACAAGTTTAGTGTCTAGTCTTAATTTTCAGGTAGGTTTTTAAAAGTTTGACTGCTGTATCTACTTTACAAAAAAAAAGAAAAAAAAAAGCCTGTAGGTTTTCCCTTTTATATACCAAGTGAAAAAAAAGTTTAAATGAATGTTTAGATGATATGACTTATGATTTAACTCCAGCTGGCATCTAAGCTCCACACAGCTGCTTGCTCACTCTCCCACCCCTCTGTAAGATGGGGAAGAGAATTGGAAGGGTAAAAATGAGAAAACTCATGAATTGAGTTAAAAAGAGTATAATAATTGAAATTAAATAATTTAAGGAAACAATATTAAGTAATGAAAAGGAAAATAACAAAGACATAGAAACAAAGCCCAAGAGGAAGAAGTGGTGGAATTAAGATAGTCATTCACTGCCAGCCAACCCAAGCAAAGCCAGTCCCCAGGCAGCGGCTTCCTCTCCAACCTTCCCTCTGGTTTTATTGCCATATGGTTTGGGACATCCCTTTGGTCAGTTGGGATTAGCTGTCCTGACTATGTCCCCTCCCAACTCCTGGTGCACTCCCAGCCTCCTCACTGGTGGGATGGGGTGAGGAGTAGGAAAGGCTTGACCCTGTATAAGCACTGCTCTGTAATAATTAAAACATCACTGCATCATCCTACTGCTTCCAAACAGACCCAAACACAGCCTCCTACCAGCCACTATGAAGAAAACGCTCCACCAAAACCAGTAAATCAACTAATTTTAGATGGGTTGGATTATAAGGAAAAAATTCAATGTAAAGGCAACTGAAATTTCAAAAATCATTATCAATTCAGGCGCTGTCAGGTTTCCTATAACCAGCTTTAGACATCCTGTGGACTGCAGAAAACTACTCTGGTAGACATTGGTGTTTGCCAGTTGGCCGGATCCACTGGTGGGCACAGTCTTATGGTATTTAGAAGTGCTTGCTATTCAGGATGTTGAACTGAGTCCAACCTCTTCTAAAACCAAAAATCCTCTCAGCTGTAATTTCACAAAGGCTTACATCAGGAACATTTTTGATTGCAAAACTGATGTAGAAATATACTTATCTCCAACCTGGCTATTCTGGCCATGCAAATAGCCACTCTAGACTACAAAAACACTTCCAGTGCCAATCTGAGACAGACCATGAAATTATTCTGATGCAGATTAAGGAAATAACAACAACATGATTTCTGGATAATTTTAGGTTTATATGCTTCAAGATGCTGAATGTTCATCCCTGATCCGATAAAAACCATCTTTAAACTTGAGAAAGTCAAGGCTATATCCCTAATTTATTTTTCTTTTAGGGAAATTAGGGTTCAATTTTTATTCAAGCTCTGTTGGTAATGAAAACTGGATATTCCATTATAAAAATAACAGCATTACTACATGTGGCTTGAAACTGTCATTAAACACCCTTTTTGTTTTATCAGGGCACATCAAAGTAATGTCCTTGCCTTGGAAAATCTGGCTCTCTGAGTGAAAAAAAATTAATTAGGAAAAGAGATTTATTTACAACTTTGTTAACTAATTTTCTATGGAGCAGATAATCTGTGGTAAATTCTGTGTAGCAGACAATCTTTGTGGTAAAACAGTCTGCATATTCCTAGTTCTCTTTTGTTAAAACTGTTATCCTGGTTAATGATTGTTGGATATGAAATTATTTTGGTTCAGCAGCCTATAGATAGGAATTATCTGTATCTTATATACAATTTGTGCAGAGAAGTTTTTTGAAGTGCAGAAAATGACGTTAGCATAATATTTAAATGTAAATCCAGGAGAAAAGATAGAATTTTCTTTCTTAAATTAGTTTATTAATTATTTTGATACTGAAGGGCACTTACCTAAAACCAAAAGATTCTTGTTCAAACTTTTAACAAACATTTTTATAACATTTCCGTGAGATTTACTTAAGGTGTGTGAGATGCTCTGGTACCTGCATCTGACAGGATTATCTAAAACAAGACAATGGCTGACAAGGTTCATATCCATGTCCATATAACCAGTTCACACACAAAAAAAAAAATAGTTTCTCTGTTTGCCAGTTAGACATAATTAGCAATCACGGTAGTAAAATAAGCACAAACCCCCTCCAATTTATACTATCTAAATGATGTAGTTTTTCAATTTTCTGTCAAGAAATAGCTTCAGAGATCAATTTATCATATGATTTAACAAGATACAAGGAGACACTTCTTCCTTCAAGGTTATCATATGCCATATGCCTTGCTCCATAGGTTTGCCAAAAGTCACTTAATGCCATATGTCCTGAGCTGTTTGCTTCTCAAATAGTGCCTCAGCCACTGCAGATGCTGTCTGATGCAATCAGAAAATCTAATCTTTAGGCTTTGTGATGATTTTCTGTGTAAAGTAAGTATCATGAGAGACTTTTACATGTTAAATCTTAATATTGATTCTTCAAAAGAAAATTTTCACATGTGCCATGTGTAGTTCCATCCCCTGTAGCACTCACTTGTCTACACAGTGCTACAGGAGGTGATACCAACCCAAATAGGTGATCCCACCTTTCCCTAACAAAAACACAAGAACTCCTGAAGGCTGAGGAAACCTCTCAAACAGCCTTTAAGAAATGGTGTTTAATCATGAAATGCTTACCAGTGTAGGGAATTGCTGGGAGAAGCAGAAGGCAGGGATCATCCTTCAACTGCAATTCTTTCTTTCCTACAGCTGTTGGATAGCTTCCTTGTCAAGCAGATTCTTTAAAATTCAGAAAAAAGATTTGTCTCGTGCTACTGCATATGATTCATGATGCTTTAAGCTGGACCTTAATTTAGGGCAGGAGTAGTACAGCAGGCCACACATCACAATAAGATGTCCTACTGTGCTATCAACTTTCTCGAGAATTTAAATTAGGGATTTGTGGAAGCAGGAAGCCTATTTGAGGGAATATATTATTATAAATTTCTAAAAATCCTAAAACTTTGCCTTTAAATACAAAAAAATGAGCGTATTTTGTTACAAGGGGGATTTTTAAAAAAATTTGTTACTAATTTCATATTTTATGAAATTTCATAATTTTACCTTCTATCTGTCTTTTAGCCTAACTATTACTTAAAATAATATTCAAAGAAAATTTTGTTTTCAAACCTTAGAAAATATGTATAAAAGGAGAAGAGAGATACAACTGGTGCTGTTGCCAGTGATCCAGTGATCACAGAGATCTCAACCTATGTTTACCTTATACTTCTTTGGTTTATGCAGGTCTGTTATAGTATTTGAATTTGAAAAGAGAGCTGAGATATTGCTCACCTCCTTTGCAAGACGTTGTGTGGATTAATTAGCTAAGGTTTGTTTAACTCTGCAGCTGGAGAATTCTACTTAGACACTAAGCATTACTTTCATGTAGGAAATAAGTTAAATGCTGACTAAACAGAAGTGCTGGGGTAGCAGAGCTGTTTGGCTTGGAGTTACAAAATCACTCTTCCCATTCGAGGCTTCACAGCATTCACAGTATTTTCTCTCCAGAGTGTGAAAGTGGCAGGTGTTCATGGCCATTGCTGTGGGCACAGCTCAGGAAAGGCTGAGACACCTGACAAAAACGCAGCAAGTCAGATACTGATTCCATGCACAGGCAGGAAAGCAATTAGAGTGTCAGAAGAAAATGTGATTAAAGTTGTGATATCATTTTAATGTATTCTTGTCTGCTTTTGTCCTTTGCTTTCTGTGCAATCCGATGTATGGGCACCTTCTTTGGGTCTTGAGCTACATACAGGGTGCTGCAGTAAAAATGTTGTTATTTTCAGGCTATTATCCTTTTTAAGCTTAAGCTGAATAGAAAACACTATGACGAGAGTTGAAGACTGCTAACTCTTAGCCTCTGTAAAGGATGCATGGGCAGCACATTCTGTTCCAGCCCCAGAAATGCAGCTTCCAGTGTCACACAGTTGCATTTTGCTTTTTTATTAATTAAGGACAATATTCAATTCTATATTAAAAAATCCATTCAGATGCCCTTCGGTATGGAAGGCACCATTGTTACAGTCATATAGTAGCAGAATTTGCTTAAGCAGGTCTTGGATATCTATTTAATTGGGATTTAGAATTCTCTGACTGCATTGACTATATTTTCAGTGATTATAACAGGAATCAAAACATCTAGTGTACTTTAAGACATTTGCAAATAAATGTGTAAATCCCAAACAACCTCTTTTCATAAGAGCACAAAATCAATTCTGTAAATTGAGGTGTTTTGAAGTGTCCCAGAGGTGGTCTTGGAGATCCCACCTGGCTTCAGAAAATCTAGATGTCAGTATAAAGACAACAGCACAAAAATGCCTGAAAGCTCCAAATCCTTATAATAATGAAGCTATAAGTGGCATCGAGTTTTTAAGATAACATTGTGTGAAGCATGGTTGATTTCATTAGAAATAGAACCAGTGAAGGACTTAGAGCGAAAACCACAAAGTGATTTAATCCAGCATAAATTTGAATCCCCTCTGTACAAGTCCTGATATGGGGATCCATGATGTCTTGTGACTTTCTAAATAAGGACAATAGTTCTTGTAATATTGTATTTTGTTGGGGTTTTTTTCTTGGTGTTTTTTTTTTTTGTTGTTATTTTTTTTCTAATGGCCTTCAAATTACAACAATAAGCAGTTAAAACATGCCATTTTCTCCTAGGAAGGCTGACTCTGACAATGATGAATGAAATATTCCACCCTGACAGGGTTTTCTGTAACAATCATAGAAGGCAACGAGTCTGAGCTGTTTGGGTCTTGAGACCACTTAAGAGAGGGGGAAAAAATTAAAAATCAAAAATCAATATTTTCATGTCTATTTGTACAAAATCATCATAAGTCTACGAAATCAGAACTGCCAAATTTCAGGAAATGCTGCTCTGCCTTATAACACGTCTTGTTCTATACAAAGAAGAAATAAATGGACCTATACAAGGACACGCTAACAAAAAATTTACCATCTTTTAAAACAGAGAGGTCTGAAGTCTGCATGAAAAAACTCCTTCATGTATCTTGGAAATCTCTCGAAAGTTACTACAGTTTTTCAAGGATGAAAATAATTTGTTTAATTGAAAGTAGCAGGATCTGTGCTGCACAGCACAGGATGCTTTGGATATCACATGCCAGCAGGCTGCTGATTAACAGACTATTTCTGTAGCAGCAAAATTGTCAGTGTCCCAGTCATAAGCAGGTGATTATCTGTGCTTTAAATATGCTAATGTGGTTCCTGGCATCTTTTTGACCAGCATGACTGTCTCCAGAAACTTATGGACATACTCAAGTTGTGATGATCAGTACAATGATTTCTAGACTGTCAGCTTTCTAAGTTTTGGTGGGTTTTTTTGTTGTTGCTTTTGTTGGGGGGTTTTCCCTGCTTGATTATTTTTCCTGGAATCTGTGTAAAAGGTCAATTATATAAAAATATAAATCAGTGATCTGACATTGAATTTGCCAGAAAATCTTTCATTATCTTTATTTTCAAACTTTTTTTTTTGCCACTGAAAAGAAGGAATTCTTAAAAATGGTTGAGTAAAAATGTCTAACTAAACATATAATTCAAAACACAAGACTACATATATTTACATTTTTAAAAGAAAAACCTAAAGAGCAAAAATAATTCTTAGTCAACAGAGAGAATTTTCAAAGAATAAAAACATATAAAATAAATTTTTCTGGCTGAAATAAACTTAAATATATTCTTTATGGGCCCCAAAGAAGCAATCCTTTGAGAATTTGCAAGCAGATCGAACTAGAAATGGTCTATATTTCATAAAGCTAAAAAAGAAATCCTAAAAATCTGACAAAATTAAATATGGATCCCTGCTGCTTTATAGCATTCATAAAGATGTGATGAAGGAAATGTAGCTCACCTGGAATTGTTTCCCACTGAACAGAAGCTCTTATCATTGAAATCATCTTAGATAAGCACAACTGTACACCAAAAAAATGTTCATAACGTTTCTCTAGACCTAACTCTGATGGCAGAAACAAATGTTTATTTCTTCCTGCTGGTGAAGAAAGGAGTGCAGGGGGTGCTATTTGGCTGTTGCTTGCAACCAAGTAATGTCTTAGGAACAAAGCATGAAAGTTGGCTGCAACATCATATGGGAAATTCTTGAAGAGTAGTGACTTAGAGATACATTGGGAATTTTTGTGCAAAAGTTTAGTCCTTGGAAGCCTACAGTGGAAATATCTGGTACAACCAGAAAGGTGGTCTTGAATACATATCCAGATTCCTTAGCCCACCAGTAACTGAAATGAAATTGTGTTTAGTGCCAGTTCTTTGGAGCTAACACCAGAGTCAAAAGGAGAGTCAAACACTGATAATTCACACGATGGAAAACACAGCTTATCATTTTTGGTTGTGAGCTCTATCTATTCAGTTTAAAGGGAAAAGCTGTGAGGACAGAGATATTTGACAAAATGAAAGATATCCACTGTGGAGAGTGAACAGAAGGGAGAAGCAAACAGAGATGTTTTAGTTAAATAGCATCATGACATCCCATCAATAGGTCAAGTTTCTTTCCATTTGACCTATCCTACCTGGCTGTTTTTGACTTGCATCCAGAAGCTTATGACCAAAAGGTTAAAAGGGTCACTTCATCTGAGACACTAGTTTATGGAAATATAAGAAAGAAAACCAACTTGTTTTACAGCACTGAAATTCCTGGGTTTTGGTTGGGTTTTTTTTTTTTGTTTTTTGTGTATGTGTGCTTGATGCTTTTTGTTTTGTTTTGTTTGCTTTGTTGTTGTTTGCTGGGTTTGCTTGTTTGTTTGCTTGTTGGTAGGTTACTTGTTTGTTGGTTGGTTTGTTTGTAGGTTTTGGAGGGGTTGGATTTTTTGTATGTTTGGGGGGGGGGGTGTTTCTGGTTCAGGCAGGTCTTTCTTATCCTCAAACCTAAGCAGTCTGAGAATGTGCAATTCCCAGTTTCTCTCATTCCCTCAGATCTCAGTGGTTTCAGGATTTTTTTGTAAGAATCAGCATTTTTTATTTCAGTTTATCATTGAGACCTTTCCTGGGCCATTGCACTGACAGCAGGAATTGCAGATGTCAAACTATAGCTGAATTTTTTTGCTGACTACTTCCAAAATTATTTATTTGAATGACCAAACTTGATTTTTTTGGGTTACAAGTCTTTTAAAGTGACTGATAAAATGATGCCACAGCAATCAAATAAACATGGGCAGAACAAAGTGACAAAGATAAAACAGCTTCTTCACCTCTTCCCACCCCACAGTTTGCTGCAGATAACACCAGTGACAATAACAAGTGTGAGAAATGGAGCTGCACTGGTTTGTACTTTTTTCCCACATCTTTTAAACTGAAGCAGATATGGCATTTCTGATGAAATTTTCAGACCAAATGCTCCAGAATGTGAAAATGGCAGTTCTGCTCCTGGCAATCCTGTTTCACACAGGTCAGAGAAGCCTGGAAACCCCATTAAAGTATGATACTGGGACAGTATTCAATTCTGAGTATCTTTTTAAAGCAATGGTCTGCCTTCTCTTGTTAAAAAAAATTAAATAGGGGTTTCACATGAATGAAGTATTACTCTTTTGTCTTCTATTCAAACTTGAGCACTGTACTGAGTTTTCCAGTTATTTACATAAAGACAAGTACAACAAGACTGATTTTCTGTGCTAAAATTTGGGGGGTGCTTTCCAACAACCTGTTTTCTTAAATACTTCCTTGAGGGAAAAAGAAAAAAGGAAACCTGAGTAAATTTTCTGTGTGGTTGTTCAGAATTTTTTGTTTAACAATTACTACAAGTCTGTGTCAAGAGGACTTTCAAATCAAAAAGTCTAAGACTATGCTGGTTTTGGCAAGAGATGCAGCTGGGAGCTGACCCCAACTGTCCAAAGGGATATTCCATGCCCTATGACATCCTGCTCAGTACATAAATTGGGGGAAGAAGAAGGAAAGGGGGACAGTCAGAGTTATAGTCTTTATCTTCCCACATAACCATGACACATGATGGAGCTCTCATTTCTTGGGGATGGCTGACCACCTCCCTGCCCATGGGCAGTGAAGAATTAATTCCTTATTTCCCTTTGCTTGTGTGCTTGACTTTTGCTTTACCTATGAAACTGTCTTTATCTCAACCCATGAGCTTTTTAATTTTTCCCCTCAGATTCTCTCCCTTATCCTGCTGGTGGGGGAGTGAGAGGGCAGCTGCACGAGGCTGAGTTACTGGCTGGGGTTAAACCACAACAAAGACAATGTGGGCAAAGAAAAGAAGGAATGGGGTTCCTTCTTTTCTTGCAATTAAGTTTGTCATTTACAGCCCATGAACATATATGAGGAAGTTCACAGGTTAGAGAATTACTCTTTTCTTTCAATCACTCTGTGGTTCGTATGAGTTGACTGTGTTTGGTTACATCTTCATGATTTTCTTTTAAAACAAAAAGGCTGAATTGTTATTTTACTTTTTAAAAAGAAAGGTTGGACTTAAAACCAGAAAATTTTTCCTTACAGTGGGTCATAAGCAACTTAAATAGATAAATTTTGCTTTGATTGTGGTAATGCTGTGGTGATTATTCTTTGACTCAATGAAACACTAAGTTTGAACTGTAAAACATGCATATAAAAATAAATTTTGCTAGTCTGAGCACTTAAAATATAATTAATTTCATAGAACCTTACCTCAGAGCAGCCTTAAATATGACAACCTACATTTCATTTTAAAGTCTAACCCTGCATCACTGAAGTATTTTATACATCCTCATTTGTCTGTCCTGTTTAGTATTTTCAGATTTATTTCCTTTCTATATATAGGTTGTCTCATACATAGTGTTTTCAGTTAGTTGTCAACATTTTAGAATTAGTGCAAATAATTCATGCAGATTTGGGGAAGATTGGACTTGCAAAAGTCTAGTCCAGGGACATTATCCTTGACAGATGTCAAAAGTAACAATAACATGAAAACTGCTGAATATAATTGTTCTTAATATTTTCATAATCTGAAGTCCCTACAAAGGCTTTAACCATATTTGTATTAAAGCACAATAGCAGATGGACTGTCTGCAACTGTTTTCATAGCTGAAGAACTGTAATCCTTCTTAATACAACGAAGCTTTGCTGACTTTCTTTGGTGAGTGTAAGCACATGTGTCTCAGATATACAAAGCTATTTAGGACTGTAGCCTTTATTTTGGCCTCTGCTTTCCACCAATCTAAATGTATCAGAGGGCCTGTGCCTGAAGTCCTTGAGGGATGATTTCAAAAGGTTTCTAGTAATTTGTCATAGTCCAGAAGTTCACCGAATCACTTTTAGAAAGCTTCTGAATAAAACAAGGGGACAAAGAAAGATGTATTTCTTTAACACTGAGCTACCCTTTGCAATCTGCAGCTGGCTTGGGTCAGCATAGTTGGGTTTATTCTTCCTGAAGCCTTGTGCAAGATTCCAGCCACGTGATTCATGCTACATAATAAAAGGTTCCCGCTTGCCTCCCTTAACTGCAGACTACAGGGAAGGATGCACAGCCCTTTGTATACTCTGTCCTTCAAGATTTCTGTATCACCATCAAAAATTTGTGTCCCTGGGGTCTTGCTCTCATAAGAACTGAGAATACATTTGCTTTGAATGTTCTCTGAAAACTGTGAACTGAGTGTACCTGAGACAGTGCAGAACGTCGTTATTTTGTTCTTCAGCATAGTTAATACCTTTGTCACGAAAATGAGTGGTATCCAGTCTTTCACTAAACCTGAAAAAGGGAAGATTCCCACTTAGATTGGAAGCTCTATCCTAATTTATTGCTACCCTAAGTTTCTTCAGTACAGAAGAACGAGCTATAATTATCATCAAGACTAAACAAGACAGTTTAGTTCTTTTAGCTGAGAATCTGTTGTACTGAAATGACAGCAAACTTTTTTTGCAATGTGATGATAGCTTTAAAACTGAAAAAAAACCCCCACAACCCAAACAACCCTGATGTCATAGATCATATTCAGTACCAGGAAGATGTATTTTTATTTCTTGTATTATTTATCCTTGATTCTGCAAGTGGAGTTCTTCACTATGGAACAAGAAGTTTTTGTAAAGAAATAGTATTTGAATAATGAAAGATTTCATGCTGGCAAAGCTTACCACTACTAGCAGAAAAAGATAAATATCAGTAATAACAGCTTATTTTACTTAAAAAAAAAATCTTTCACCATTATGTTTAAGAAGTACCATCTTTTACAGAAGAAGCACATATACTCTGCCCTACTTTCCATCAAAAATGGGAGCTTTCTTTGTTCTGACCTGTTTGTTGTTGTTCATGTTTTTCTGACATTAATAAAATTTGTTTCTGCTTTTGGTATTTGCTGGTCAGCATTCCATACAGATTTTGCTGTCAAGGTACTACAGGCATCTGCTCCTTATCTGTCCATTACTTTTAAACTGGACAGAAACCATGTCTACTTATCCTGAAACCCCAAGGTAATAAAGGTTCTCCAAGTTTCTCAGAGCTTTCAGCCTTCTTACCCACTGCAGATAATTGAATTTGACCCAGATTCTAGTCTTCAGCATGATGATTGATGCTCCATTGTCTGTATCTTGTCATATGCTCATGACCTGTACATCCAAAATTTATTTGACCTTCAGCATGCTTTCTGTGCCAAGTTGAACAGCCTGGGAGCATCTAAGTTTCTGCTGACAAAGATATTTACCAAGGAACTGCAGATTTCTGTTCCTGTGTATAAGTGGTGCCACCTACAGTACATGGTCAGACGGCCATCCTTCCTCCTGGCCACTCCACTGCCTTTCAAGAAATCCTGTGACAACCTTGGAAAGTTAATGTGGCATGAATTCTCTCTCACACTGGCCACTTAAAAACCTGGGCATCCCAGATAAACTGGTAATTTTTTTTCTCCTGTTGCCAGTGTGGAAAACTGGTTGAATGAAAAACCTCCTGAAAGAGATTAGTTAGGCATGCTAATCATACTCAGGAAGTGTCTGTATCAGCCTATTGTCTGTAGAGGGAATGCAAATTAATTTTTAACCTGGCCACAGATATTAGAGTACTGTAATTACAAAGATAACTTTCACCCTTACTTAGATATCCTACTTTTCTCACTGTTTTCTGTTGCTTTTATTGTGACTAATTTATGTAAATGGACCTAAAAAAATTGTGGGTGCAGAACCTCACTGTATTGGGTCTGGCTGAGAAGGAATTCAGCAGGTTTTTCCCCCAGCAGTCCTCACAGTGCAGTGCTCTGCATTGGTGGTTAGAAAGATGATGGTAACACACTGGTGTAAGGGGCGCTGCTGAGCAGTCCTGGAACAGCACCAGCTCTGTCTCTCCTTCATTCTACCACTAGCAATAGGCTGGGGGTGGGCAAGATCTTGGGACCAGACAGGACCAAAAGGCTATTCCATACCATGTGACTGCTGCTCAGATATAAAAGCTAAGGAGGAAGGGGGGGCATTCTTTATTTAAAATATTTACCTTCCAGAGCAGCAGTAACACACGCTGAAGCCCTGCTTCTTGGGAAGTAGTTGGACATCACTTGCTGAAGTAGGGGCTGTAGGGGCTAAAATTTTGGTTTTTTTTCTTTGCTTGTGCATGTGCAACCTTTTGCTTTTTGCTTTAGTAAATGGACTTACCTCAACCTCAGTCTTCTGTTTTATTTTCTTTTCTCTATCCAGCTGAGAAGGGGCAGCCATAGAGCTTCCTGGTGGGCTCCTGATGTCCAGACAAGTTCAACCCACAGTACTAACCACAAGGGGTCTGCTGTGTGATTGGTTTAACATCATCAGTGGCCTGGATGGAAAAATTAATTTATTTAAATAATCCAGAGGCATCTAGGCAGGTTAAAACAATGTGTCTAGATTTAGTTTATGACATTCAGTGAAGGCAAATGCAAAGTCCCACACATGGGAAGGAGGAGATCCTTGTATGAATCTGTGGTGTGGCTGAACAGCTGGGGACCAGCCTTGTGGGAAAGGCCTTGGGGGTCCTGGAAGGCAGCGAGCTGAGCTGCCATCAGTTTTGAAGGTGTGCTAACAAGATCATGGTCAGGCGAGTGAGGGAAGGGATTACTCACAGTTCTGGGTTCCCCAGCATGGGAAGGACACTGCTAAACGGGAGCTGGTTTAGCAGAAGCCACGGAGAGTTCATCGCCTGGAGCAGCTGCTCTGTGAAGAAAGACTGACAGAGCCTGGCTTATTCAGCCTGGCAGAGGTGTGACTTCAGAGGGATCTAACAGCAGCCCAGCCAGTTCTGCAGGATTATAAAGAAGACAGTTCTAGACTGTTCTTGGTACATTTGGAAAGCTGAGAGACAGCAGACATAACTTTAAATCTGAGAGATTTAGGCTGGTCAGAGAAAAACCTTTTCCCTGTGAGGAAAGCACCACAGAGGAGCAGGCTACAAACAGTGGTTATTGAGTCTCCACTCTTGGTGGCTTTCAAGACCCAACTTCAAAACATTCTAAACAAATTAGCCTGACTCCTTAACTGACCCTGCTTTGAGAGGAGGTTGGACAGAAGATCTACTGAGGTCCCTTCAAACATGAATTACACTGATTTCATGAACTAGCCTTAGTGAGCCTTTAATGAAATCATGTCAACCGGGGCATATTATCTTCTACCATATGGAAAAAGATGAAACAAACATGACATTGATGCATGCATCTGCTGTGCTGAAACGACATTTATGTGATGCCTTTCTCAGTTGTTACAATAGCAATCCATTTTAACTGTGGATATGGGAGATGTTTGTTTGTTGAACAATACCTTTCACAGGACACACACAAATAGTCTGCATGTTCAGAGCTCCCTATTTCCTCTTCAAACTTGTTTCTAAAGTCTGAAAAATGAGAACATTTGCTGCAGAAAGATGATAAGAATGCAAAAAAGTAGTGTCTAAACAAGGAGAATCATGCTGTGCTTACCTTAGGAAGCTGCCAGTACATGAACAATGAGTTTGAAAAAAATAGTTCAGGTCATACTGAACACTGTGATAAAGCTGAGGCAATAGCAGAGAAAATGAAGGAACTTTAAACTGAAGAGTCCTGAAATTTGTTTCAGTCAGGGCTGCAGTGTTCTATGTGATTTCTAAAGCTGACATGCAACACCAGTTACCTTAAATATGTGTTTAGGTGAACTTGAAATCAGAAGAACCCAATGAAATTGAATGAGAGGATTATGGTTCATAGTCATTTGAACAGAAGCTGAAATTTTATTATAGTTACAGTAATTGGCATATTTTTATGGATTCATTTTTTAATTTGGCACCTATTCAGACTTCATTGCTCATGCTACAGTAGTAGCATGATGGATTACTGTGTTTTTTTCCATTATTATTAAACTTAATTATTTTTGCTCATGTACCCAGATATGAACAACGTCAAGAGTTCTAATCTAATAATACAGACCGTTTGGAAAATATGTGCTGTCAATTAAAGGCATTTTGTAATAGAAACGATAAAAGAGTCATTAATGAAAAGTAGTTTGCCTCCCTGTGTACCAACTTCAGTTAATCAAAGGTGCTTTGAAATTGAAATCATCAATTAACTTTACTTGGTTTTGTACTGATCAAGCACTTTCAGAGTTGCTGGAAATCTGTGAAATTAAGTTATTCTGCAAAATAAATCAAAATTAATGTGGATTTTTCCAAATATATTTTATTCTTTCCTTCCAATAATGTACTATACAGAGTTTTCTGCCAATGTTTAAGTGGAAGAAGCAGGCAAGACTAGGCTGTGAAATTATTTGTTGCACTCCATGTTTAAAGACACCTCATTCATATTTTACAGGGTCATGCAATAGATAATGAAATACATCTGTCCAATGTATATAGTTTTTTTCTTATTTTCCTGCAATATTTTAACTGGCCCTCAAATGCTCATAACAAATTTAAAATTAAGAATGTAAAAAATTTATTGAGGAACAGAAAAGCTATGTGATCAAATCCCTGGTGTGATTGTCCTGCAAATGAATTTTTCTGACAAAGCTTTGTGCCTCTTCAGTTCTCCAGCATGAATTTGACACAGGGAAATAGTGATGCAGGCCAGTAGAAAATGGTGTATTAGCTTCCCTCTTTCTACTATATCTCCAGACCAGAATTTTCAGTGGTTGAAAACAGAAATTTTACCTGCTGGTTTTGCTAAAATTTGACAAAATTATTTTTCTTTATTTTTAAGAAAGGGCTTTCTTTTGAAAATGTGTTGAGCTTTTCTTTTCCCCGCCAGAGGACATTGAGCTTATATTTTAAATTCCATGGCTGTAAAGGCCCAGAGAAGTTGGTTTAGTCACAGGGTGAATTGTGGTGGCACATCCTCTTGCCCCCAGGGCCACATTATAATCTAAGAAAAGCTCATTAGGTCTCAACAGTGAGGAAAAAGCACCTGGACTAAGCCTTTCTTGCGATTACCAGAAACATTGCTTGAAGGATCCAACAAGTGTCTAACGAGCACCCATTTTTCAATGAACAGATTTGGAAATTTATTTTTCTTTCATGAACAGCAGCCCAAGTGGAATAGTATATTTATTACTGAACCTTCAGAGAAAGTCTTGAATGGTGACCAGGATGGAAAATTTCCCTAACTAAAGCCCACTCTCTTGCAACCCTACTAACAACAGTTCTAAGTGAGACTCTTTGAGCTCTCAAATCCCAGAAGATAAGGGCATAGTGTGTATGTATCAAACACCAATAATCAGACAACTGTGGAGTCAAACCAGGACGGTTAGAAATAACAGACAAGAACTGGTAATAACCAGGGACTATTGGTATTAAATTGCCATGAGAAGCCAGATTTGACTGGGGAAGGGAGGCCAGGGGGAGGTAGGGCAGCACTTTTCTGTCATAAAGAGCCACAACACAGTCCAGTGCAAGTGCAGGGATGAGGCCAAGAAGTGGGAATGGGTTATAGTGGGGGATTAAGAACACCAAAGGTCCCC
Source organism: Petroica traversi (assembly GCA_025920805.1). NCBI lineage: Eukaryota > Metazoa > Chordata > Aves > Passeriformes > Petroicidae > Petroica > Petroica traversi. The sequence goes on along the minus strand of JAHLSL010000046.1, from coordinate 11,712,871 downwards.
AAAGCCATTTCCAGAAAGGCCTGAAAGAAAATATTGTGCATGATAACTAATTTACATTAAAAATGACTAGCCTATCTCTGGGGTGAAGAAATCTGTACATGTAAAGATACCCTCCCAAACCTGGTGATGCTCCACGAGACATCTTATCGGCTGAACCAATGCAGCTGGATTGGTGCTTATCAGCTGGATCAATGCTGGAACCATATTTTTTTCTGTCTTTTCCTCTTTCTTTACCTTTTTTCTTCCTCCTTTTTTTTTTCTTTAATTCATGTCTCTAATTTCTCTCTTCATTTCATCTCAACCTTTTATTCAAAAATCACTGCTGTGGGCTTAGATAGTAGATCAAGAACTAATATCCCAATTTCAAGTGTGTAATTTACTAATAAAACCTTCTGAGTGTTTGTGGACTTGTTTTCTTTCCTCTTATGAATCTTAGGTGCCTCCTTTCCCATAAGGAAAAATGGGTTCATATGTTTAAAGCTTTAAAATAACCTTGCATTCTTAATAATTTCAGTCTGAGAGGGATTTTATTTCTTTTTTGCTGCAAGTTTTTTAGCAAACAAAATTCCTCAATACTTCATAATTACTGAAGGATAAGCAGCTAAACTACAATGCCTACTCCAGCTTTTAGTTTAAAAAAATCTGAAACATGTACAGCACAGTTATAAATATTGCTAGCTGGAGTAAAGAAAGTTTAGTTATGCATGAATTCATGGTAAATTGAAAATGGCAAAGAGAAAAACAGTCAGAAAATTTATCCCTGGGATACAATCAGACATCCTTTGACCAGAAGGAGTTTTCCTAGGCTTACAGTGCTCAACTTAAACTACAATGGTCTTCGTGTAGGACTATTGCATAGAAAGTAACAAAAGGCTTTGCCTTTTCCTGACAGTAATAGGAGTTGAAAGGGCTCAGCAGTATGACAGGGAAAATGTGTACCTTTTATTTCTCAGAGAGTCAATCATGTTCTGCAAGGTCACAGGCTGACAGAAAAAGATTTTTAAAAGCTTTCAGCAAAAGGGATGAATAAAATGCTTTTCAAAATTTGTGTTCATTTCAAATATCATAGCTGTAACATAGTAGTAATTGCAATAATTTGCTGCATTTCTGTCATGTTGATAAGAGCATAACACAAAGGAACAATGACAAATGCATTCTATAAATGGCCATGCATTTGCTGTAAGTATGTCTATGGCCTCCACAATGAATGACAATAATGTTCTGTGTGGGTAAATAAACCAAATACTGTATCTAGCCGTGGAGTCTTTGGGAATGAAAGGTTGATCTTGATAGATTTGAAATGACTTTTCAGTCATTTTAATAAATTTTTAAATGTAATATAATGTTGTATTTTTGCTACAGGAACCCATGAGATTATTTTTTAAAATTACTGCAAATCTATTATAATATAATATTATAAGTACCATTAAGCACTTATAAAAATTTCTGTATGCCTTTCTACATTCATTACTATTTGTCTGCCTTACTTCTAAACTCTGCAAAATTTCTTCATATAATTACATCATGTAGTTTTAATTATAAAAACATGTGATATCACTGACCATATTCACACACACATATGTTTAGCACAGCTTGACTACAATCTTAATAGGAAAGAACATGTTACTGAAAACCAGAGTAATCTTAGCTCAGATATTACAAGTCACTTTACATTTTTCAGAACAAAACTATCATTAAGCTGACATATCAGTTCTCATTAAGTCAGTTTGTCAGATTATACAACATAAGTGATTGTGATATGTCAAACCTGGTAGGACTAAAAAAGGAAGAACTTGCTAATACAGTATAAAGGTTTCCAGTATTTCTCTTCCACCACAAGTATGTCCTATTGTATCAAAACCAAATGTAAACTGATGCAATTAGATCATAAATCCCCAATTCTCCCATTTTGTGTTTATGAGGGTCCCCCTATTCTGCACCCTGAAGAAATATCCTCTGACTTTTTTTCTGAAGTTGAATTACAATTAACATCCTTTAAGAGTGTTTTTTTCTGAAGGTGTTTTAAAGCTTCTGGCATTTGTGTCTTGGTTTTGGTGTTGTTTTGTTTGGGCTCTTTTTGTTTTCTTTTCTTTTTTCCCCTTGGGTGCAATCCATTTCACAGAAGGCTGAGATGCTACAGCAGTAGGTAGAACCTGGAATCCAAAGGAATGGGAAGCCTAATGCACCTCTCCTTTTGTGGCACACTTCCCTGCAGTCCTTCTTCTTCCTATCAGTACTGTGTCTCCAGGTACCAAATGGCAGTCCTTAATACCTCATTACGACAAGTTGCTGAAAGTATTTTAATGGTTCAGATTATTGGAATAAATACCTAAATGCAAGTGAGAGGCTGTGGACAAGACACACTAAAAATCAAAGCAAGAAAAGCAAAATAACCAAGAAGGATGATGCCACATTTTACTGAGATGTTTTGGTTTATATATTAGTTATTTCATCCATGATGGCAAAATGTGCCAAAGATCAAATGCTAAAGATAAATAATGATTTGACAGTGTCGAACCGAATACTGACTGCCAGAGCATAAATTCAAATTGCCAGGATACCAGAAGATCTTAAGCAATAGAAGGAAACTGTGAATGCATTGCTATTATAAGAGTGAGAAGCTTGATTCTGTCAAAGTAATTTGACAGAAAGAACACAAAGAGAAACCAGGATATCTTTAGAAGCAAAGATTGTACGGTAGCATAATCTGAATTAACTGCTGTTAACAACCAATTTGCAAGTGAAGTGTTTTGGAGAGATTCATGGACTTCTTTCTAGTTATGTCTTGTTCCTCAATATCACAAGTAGTTTGGGGGAAGGATAAAATGGCTGGCAGTAAAATCTGAAATACAAAAAAATTATATTTAAAACTATTTTGACAAAATAAAAACTACTTCAACAGTATGCAAGGTCTGGAAAAATCTTGTGAAGAGTTTATATCTATGGCCTTTATATCTATTGAATGCATTCAAGACAATTTCAAATGTAGATTTTATCATGGTTAATGAATACCAAAGTAAGACTTTCTGTTAAAAAGTCTTTTCAACCTAGAAAAAAAGAGACATTTTAAGAACCAAAATCTGGAGTCCAAATTTAGATATAGATAAGACAGAAGGCCCTTGCTTTACAGAAGAGTTAAGTAAGTATATAAGAAAAAACCTTTGTACTGTTCTACCATGTTCCAAGCCATCATTTGAAAACTTTAAATTAATATCTATTGTCATCCTTTAAAATGTTACATAGTACAAATTTCACGAATGCCACAGGAATCACTGAATTCTGCAGCCTGGGTTCTGCAGCATATGTCACTGGGTGATTTACATAGTCCTTAAAAATCTACAGCCCTTATGCTGTATGAGAAGATCCCGACCTGTACTGCAAGCAGTTAGTGAAGTTAGTTAGAACCACTTGTAAAAACACTGAAATCTCCCAAACTGCTTGTTAAGTAGAATAATTCTCTGTACCTGCTGCAAGCTTATCTCCTCTTGCTCCTGTTTCCTCTGCCAGAAAATCCCTTCCCCAGGCACATCTTTTAGCAGGTGGCATTTCTTTTTCCACCTTCTTACCTACTTGTTGGGTTGGCAATCTCTTCTGGCCTGTGTTTTGTCCCAGTTCAGATTGTCCCTCGCTGCCTCCAGACCTGCTTGCCATCTAGTGCCTGATCAGTAGAAAGGTGTTTGGACGTAGAACTGCCTTCCTGTTTCTCAGCAGCTTACACCATGGCACATTCCATAACATTTGTAATGCCAATATTCAACTAAGCTCTACCCGAAGGACTGTGTCTTATTTCTCTGATACTATAAATATATTTGGGTAAATTGGTGAAGATTCATTATTTTTTTTTGAAATTTTACATTTAAAAATATCTGCAAGATAATAACAAGACCAGCTCAGGGGAAAACCATTGGCATCCCTTTCAAAAGACATTTTGACAAGGCAAGTTCTTGGCTAGCCTTTAGTAAAGGGCTCTAAATCAATCAAAGCAGGATTTTGAACAGTAATGCCATAAGCATCCTGCATTTGCATGCTGGCATCTGCTTTGCTGGTAGGAAGGCTCTTCAGGTCACAATTTTCAGAAAATTGTTTCTATTAGAGCTTCCAAACTTTGCAAAAGATGGTTTCAAAAAGTTTCTGAAATTTGATTTTATAAACAAATAAGGGAACTTTAAAAAAATTTTGGAACAATATTGAATTGTCCTCTAAGAACTACTGATTGTTTAAAAATGACATCTCTGTTAACCTCTGCAGAAAACTTCTAGGAGGATGGAAAAAAATCTCACATCCAAAAAGTGAATTTTTCCATTGAATAAAAAAATAAAATTAAAAAAAAAAAGAATTAAAAAATCATGGAATTAACCTAGTGCTTCTTGCATCAAATTCTGAAAGGAGATAAAATATAGATTGGTATTATTCCAATTAAACAGCCTGCAATCTCTATACTGTAAAATAAATTCAAGAATTTTTAAGGAAGTAAATTATATCTTCATATAAGTAGTGTCTTTAAATTACTTATTTCTGAAATTGCCATAAATTCAACATTTATCAGGACTTCTCTGACAACCAAATGAAAATAACTTTTTTGTCTATTGACAAATGAGGTAATTTATAGCTTTTGGAAAAGGGCTTTAATTAGCTCAGTACATTTCAGATGTACAGCATGAAAACAAAGCAGATGAGAAACAGTTTTCTTTGGATCAAATACAAAAAAAATATTAAAAAGTTTTATGATCTGCAGTGAAGAAAATGGGATGCCTGTTTATTTTCCATTTTCCTGTTCTTAATAAATTGACTTTTTCACCCTTATATATGACTTATGCCAAGTTCCCTAGGAAAAAGAAAATATAAATTAATGTTATAAAGTCTAAAAAGGATGTTTGCTTTGTAAATAGAGAAACTGTGTGAGTATGAAAAAACATCATATCTGAAATATTTTCGTTGATTAGCTGTACGCAAACCCACAAGTTTTAATGCCTCTGTACTGACATTCTCTTAGTCATGTTAGAGTTGAGAGCTGAGATTGTCCTTGTTTTTCTTTGGCAGATACGTCACCTCTTGGAGGTCAGCATGCCTGCTGATTGCTGTGGAGATGAAGACTAGATGCACACTGAAGAAACCTGGAGTTCTCACTTTGTTAATGTCATTGGGTGACTTCCACATAAGAAGCAGATTTTGAGGAAGATTAATACATTCTCCAGCCTTTCAGCAGAGAAGGCTCAAGATGCTGCCATAGGATAAACTGTCTAGTGAACTAACAGCCACTTCCACCCCCTTTTATTTGCAGTTTGAATAGTGTAAGGCTGAAAGCATACTCCAGAATTTAATAGGCATTCATATATTATATATAAGCAAAACCATTCAGAGCAAATTTAATATTTTTTCCAGTTCATAACATATTACTTAAAAAGACATTTTAGAAGGAATAAAATGAATAAAATAAAATCCTTAACCAAAAAAGAAAAAAAAAAAACAACCTCAAAGAATAAGAACATTGAAGAAGCAAGGGGTTTTCTTTACTATTTACTTAGATTTTTAAAGAGATCTGAATAATTCACATATAAACTCAAACTATTTCTTTTGAATCTGAGAAATTCTGTACCCATTAGTAATTTTTAAACTCAATTTCATAAAGAAAAATAACCATAGGTAAACTGAAAATGGAAAATGGACTGGAACACTTCAAGAGCTTTATTCCAGGTTATAACGGTTTTGATTTTGATATTGATTGTACTTAAAACCAAAAGTCAACATTATTCTCTTTTCAATTTTAGACTTGAAGCAAATGAAATTTGTTGCATTACCACATGTGTAATAGGTTTCATCAGAGGTATATAACATATGCAAGAGGTTAACTTTGTAAATTAAATAATCTTGCAATTTTTAAATTTTTGCTAGGAGTGTCACAGATTAACAAAAAAAATTGATTGGCATATCATTTCAACATACTGTATTACAAAGAGATCCCTATGAAATTTAGACAATGAAATACAGAACTGAGGAGCAAAAAATATCATAAATAAATAAAACATCAAAAACACTAAGAGAACTGTGAGGACATATTTTAAATACTTAGGAAGCAAATAATCTGTAAGATTTGATAATTCAGGCAATTAAACAGAACAGGGATGAAGTTTGACAGACATTTATATTAATATTAGTAAGTGCTCCAAAGAGGTCTTTCCTTTCACAATGGAAACTTATTATCAACATTTAAATTTTGAATATAATTTACCAGAGGGGATAATTATTGTCATAACCCAGAGACAAGTAGCTTAACTCAGTTGATTTAGCTTAAAGCAGAAGTGCTTTTAAATTCTGTGAAGTCAAATTAATTCTTTTTTGCTATAGTATACTTGAGTCTGAAGCCCATGATGTGGACAAGGAGCAAGAAACTGGCATTTCTAGGTACTTTGCTTGACTGATACTCAGTGAAGCAACACCTTGATATTGACATTATATTCCATGGGACTGTATGAAGCAACAAGTTCATCTTCCGCTGCACTCTGCCACTTCTGAGACCATTCCCTAAAACGAAAAATTAATCATATTAGTTAAAAAATTAGTTCAAAAATACTGGTGATTGTTTTTGCAAACTGGAGACTTCACCAATAATTCTGCTTATAATGACACCTGTAATGCATCAAAACTGAAAAAAAAAATGGATATATCCTTTTTCACAGCTGTTGATTTTTGGAGATGTTTTGGTGTCACCTTTTAGCAGTAAAATGTCATACTACACAGAAATAGAAAATGGGTTACAAAAATTAGTACAGTACATACCTTTCCAGAGTTCTACAGAAGCAGGTAAGGTCACATGTTTCAAGAGAATTAAGCTCTCACTTAGCCTATTAAAGTCTAGAATTTTTTAATGCTTCATATCTTGTTATTTGTTCTTATAGGGATTTGTATGAAGCAAGAATCCTTTAAAAATCCAATCTGCAACCCTGTTTTACTAGGAATCAGTAAAGCAAGAATTGAAAGAAAAGTTTTATGAGGATTAGCAATGTGCACTGTAAGTAAATGTTAACAGTAGAAGAAAAATAATTAAAATTAGTTCAAAACCTATTAGGCAGTGAACACTCACCCTCCCTTACACATACTGGCTCAGCTGTAAAACCCCCACCCTGGGGAGGCCACATACACACAGGGCATTCATGTGAGAGGCAGCTGAGAAGTCTCATAAACCAAAGAAGTCTCATAAACCAAAGAAGTCTCATAAACCAAAGAAGTCTCATAAACCAAAATGCCTCCCCTCCCAAATGATTCCTGAGGCCTTGCACCAGCCCTGCATGTGATGCAACAGATCCAGAGTATGTGCAAGAGCCAGTGCCAAGCTTGTCCCCCTCCAGGGAGGTGCCTGGGCACTCCCACCCAGCCCAAATACATATTAATTCATTAAACTCTCTTTTGGGGGTTCTGACCACCAAGAAGACCAGGAGAGGACCAGAAGGAGGCTGTTGGGACTCATGGAGTGGTAATATTTCCTACTTAACCCATCCCTCTGTTATTCTCTTTCTCTCCCCCCCACCTTTTCCTATTTCTCTCTCTCCCTGTCCCTCTCATTTAATGTTAAATAAAATCCATATTATTGACTTTGGCATATGGTCTCGCTTGCACCTTAATTTTTGCAAAAGTATCTCTCTAACAATTTTAATATCCAGATTGTAACACAGTAATATGATTTGTGCTGGTAGAAGAGTGCTAAGCCCACAGTCTGTCTGTACTGCTCTAAGACAGTCTAAAAGCCACCAAGCCATCTACAGCAAGAGCCCTACTAGTGACAAGCCCATGTATGATATTTTCCCGGGGTCTGACTCTCCCATTAATTTCTTTCAACTGTGTTAGGAATATAGACAGATTTAAGAAAAACATTAATTGTACTTTTCAGGCAAAATCCTTAATCTTTGGGACAGGTTTGGCGGTTTTGACAGCTTTTTTTCCACTCTATATTTTACATTATACTGTAGTGACATAAAGTACTTTAGGACTTCATCTTTCAGTTTCATGCTGAGAGATAACTCTGGATACAGGTCCTTCTTACTCTCTTCCAACCTGGCAATGAATTCTAAGAAACCACATCTCCAATCCCTCTCAAGCATGTTGCAGGTTAAAACCTATGTATTTGTCTTCCAACAGCTTCAAACTTGTACCAAATTTTGTTGTTATTGCCCTCTCAAATGGTGAAGGATATTATCATTCAGTGCTGGCAACAGCACTTTGCAAAAGCACTGTCCTGAGCCATCAGAGAAAATTATAAGTGAGGAATATAATAGTCTGTCTTAGCTACTACTGTGAGATGCTAGGAACATCATTTGGTACATGGCCTTATGATCCTCAACTCAAAATAAGTAATTTTCTTATTTTCCTAGCATCCTTTACAGTGGGAAACAAGAGGAAATACTAGTGCAGCGAAGTGCTACAGCTGAATTGTTTCTAAAATTATTCCAATTCCAAGACTATTTCTACTTGATAATCCCAAAGAAATACCTGCAAAAATAAATGTGGGTAGTGTTTTCCTTTAAATTGTTTTGTTAAAGTACAAGTTTAAGAATCTGAGTTCTGCAATTTCCAGACAATTGCAATCTTGGGGCTTTTTTAATCTATCCCTGCTCAGATTTCTTGTTTTTAATCAGGGACTGTTGTGAATTTAAATGTAGAGTTAATTTAATCTGACAATAGCACAATCTCTTCAGCCTTGTAAAACTGATAGCTTTCTGTGAAGGCATATCTTAAAAGACTAAAAAGTGATTATATTAATTCCCTGTGCCTGAAGCAACCACTCTAAATTAAAGTTCTCATTTGAGTAAATCTCAAACTATTTTGAAAAACTACTCAAACTGTTTGCTGTGGAGAAATACAAGGTTTTAAAAACTAAGGTGATAACACTTGCTTAGTTTCTTTAGAATGTGAAAAAACTCCAACATTATTTATAACAAGCATCTGAAAGACACCATCTGAGGAAACCATCGCCACCACCTGGTCCAGGAGACAAAGGTAGCAGCCTCTCTCTGAGAATGAGGCAAGGGTTTTTTTTAGTAACATCAGTCTAGAATGTAGCTCACCTTCTGTTCAAGGTGCCTATTTTTCTGAGCCTTTCCCCATGTCTGAGATGATATTTGGTGTCACACCAGAGACACTGGAGTCACTGCTCACTGGAGATGGCTCCTCCAAGGAGCAGGCTGATTGCTCAGGAAGCAGCCTGGGTGTGAAAGACCTCAGCCAAAGGCACATTCACTTCCAGCTGGGTCTGCCTGCAGGGGGAGATCAGCTGAAGCCTGGGGCTGTGGCCTTGTGCAAAGATCCCATTACTTACCCCAGTGAAAGAAGTCAGATCCTATCCCACCTTTCCTCTGGGATTTCCCCAGCTGAGCATGAAGGAGCCAGGATGAATAAGAGGGAGGCAAAGGACAAGGTGCTGGACATGAGGGGAAGCAACCACTCACATAACCAGAGCTGCCTTAGGCCAGCTGTCTGGGACCTCAAATCTATCAGGAAAACTTTGGAATCAAAAAATAATAATGAAGTTAGAATCTTCAGGTTTAGACTAGTAAAGAGAAGAGGGTATTAACTGAGGAGAATCTGACAGAGGGAATGCCCTTCCATTGGTAAAATTAATAAGGCAGGAAATTTCTTAAAACTACTTTAACTCCCTCTCCCCCCCTGTCAGAACAGTGATTATTACAAGAGATACAGAGATTAACTTCCCTGCAGAAGAAAAGAATACTATTAAGTCAAAAGATAGTTGTGAAACAAGTTAAAAGCATAAATGAGACATGAACATGCCTTCTGTTGCCATGTGCTATAGCACATGTTCACATGCTATTTTGTATTTGTTTCTTTATGATTTCTAACTCTAGAAGACATATTTCAGTAGCAACCACACGCAAGATACAATCTGAGAGTAGTGTGCTGGCACCTCTGGAGAAGAATCTACCTCCTGCTACACTGTTTGTAATTTTATATATACACCAATGAGAATATTTTTTGTTTGTTTTCTGACATATGAAAATCTAAAACAGTGATGTCAGAAAACTTTTACTTTTCTTATTTTGTCATTTTTTCTGTCAACTAAAGGATTTTTCCCGTATCATGAATGCAAAAACACTTCTGATGGGTTGGAATTTTCCAAAACTGAATGCCTAACTGAAGCTAGGCTTTAAATCCTGTTTAGTGGTTCAGAACGAGTAAAAAAAAAGATGTTCTCAACATTTAAGCTTGATAGGGATATAGAAATTATTGTTATTCATTCCTCTAATCAATATATCTATTAATTTATTGTGTTTGGTATGCATGCTTATACATAGAGGGATTTTGTTAAAAACATAACTCCCTGAGCTGATCAGAAAAATAGGGTCTCACTAAAATCACGGGTCCCTTAACAGGGCAAATCCTTCCTTAGCAAGAAAGCAACATTTCATGTGCCTTCAAAAACTATTATTCACAGATAACTTTTCAGATTCAAACAGGAAAGTTCACCTTTTCATTTTAAATTTTCCTTTGTGTACATCTCCCTTAGGGGGAATTAATGGCAATATTTGTCTGCTGCCTTGAAATATAGTACCAAGAGCACAAAGCCATAAATAGCATACTGTAGTAGTTTTACATCATCTAAAGTACAAGTTGACTCTATAACCCAGATTATTTTCCTTTAATAGATTTGTGAATTCCAGACTGCATCAGTCATGCTCATAGTAAAAATCTGTTTGCTGGGTTACTAACATTGGTATGTACAGGATGATGTCTCCTAAGTCAGAATGGTGCCAAGGCACTTCTGATCTCTTATGGTTCAGCAGAATGGCATAAGTCATTCATAGGATTGAAAAGGAACAATTGAATATCTCACATTACAAATTGAAAAATTGCACCTGTAGGATAATGCAGATATTTATGCTCATGATTCACCGATTTAAACCATAAAACTCAAGCGTTTGTATTTTTTGCAATAACATAGTGACATTTTATCAGGAAACATGGACAAGGCTGCTTTGCAGCAGTTAAATACAGACCACTGGTTATTGTAGCCTATTAATATTTTCTGCAAGTTCAATAAGCTTTAAAAGTACAACACTGTTTTAAGGAATCTCAGAATGAGCTGTATGTACCACACTACTAAGAAATTAAAGGGTTGCAGCAGCAATTCAAAATTGAATTAACCCTCCCTGCCTCAAGGTATGAGATCAAAATAGCTCAAGCTGGAGTATAGTATCTCTGGAGTAGATAACAAGAAATTTTGCAGTAGGAGAAAAACTCATGAAGGAAGATGAGAGAAGGGAGGTTAGAAGGAATCTGAGATCAGTTTGAGACTGAGGACAGTGGAGTTCGGGGAGCAGTAAGGCTGGGGGAACAGAGAAGTTTCCAAGATGCAGCTAATGGGGAAAATGGGAACACAGTGAGAAAATAGGGCCCTGCCTTAAGTCTTGGGTTACTTCCTTCAACAGCAACACCGTTTCCAATTTTGCTCTTCCAGCCAGCCTCAAAGTATAAATCCAGATATCTCCCATTGCTCTCTGCATTGGCTGTATCCTTAAGACCATTGCCATTTTGCCCTGATGTGCTCTGTGGCTGCCTGGAAACGCTCTCCGTGCTAGCAGATCCTCTTGCACCCATTCTCTTGCACTTCTTTATCTGAGAATTCTCCTTTGTTTTAGTGCTGGCTTAAGCTTGGTTGGCTCAGATGCCCACCCAACTGCTCCCTCATACATGCTCAACAGAATAAGGGGAAAATACAAGATGAAAAACCTGCAGGTCTGGATAAAGACAGGGAGTTCACCTACCAGTTACTGTCAAGGGAAAAGCAGACTCAGCTGGGTGAAATTAGTGTAGCTTATTGCCAAACAAAACCAAAGTAGAATGGTGAGAAACAGAAAAACACCTTCACACCATCCCTCCATACTTCTCAGGTCCAACTTCATTCCTTCATCCCCGACTTTTCTACTTTCTACCTGCCCCATGACCACTAGGATGGGTGGGGAATTGGACTTTGTGGTCTGTCCTTAACAGCCTCTGTTATTCATTCAGTGAACTACATAGATGTCAGTAATTCTCCTGTGTGGGAACCACAGGGGAGAGCACTGGGAAATTTCATGTAAGCTGAAAAAAGAAAACAAAGAGGGAAAAAAATTGTATTATTCCCTGGGTAAATCTGACAATTATTCTTACAATTTTTTTTTTCAGAAAGATTGAAAAGTGAATATTCTAAAGATACATTCCTGGAAAATGGATGAAGTTATGCTGTTCTTTTTATGTATTTTCACAAATGTTCTTGAGAGTGTTAGTTTTGTCCTGGCAGGTAAAGTGAAAATGAATAAATGACAGTTTTCCTATATTTTCTTATCATTTATATTTCAGATTCATTATATTTATTTATTATATTCTTTTCACTTCCGTTTTATGTGCATTCACAGTAAAACAGATGTTCTCCTAAAAGCCTGAAACACTCCAGAAGCAACTGCCTTTTTGCACTACAGAATAAATTATAATTGCCAAAAATTAGGGAATTAACTTTATGGTTAATCAGCAGATAGAATGAGTACATGTCTGGTTAATTTATGATCTTAAATCCAGGAGAAATATTTCAAGAAATCGTTTCACTTTCCAAGGAAAAAGTTTTTGCAGCATGCTGTTTTATAGTTTAAATGCTATTATTTTCTGTTGCACAATGATTGATGAAACTGATATAAAGACATTTATATATTGGTAGATTAGACTTGCAGAAAGCCACAAAAAGTAGTTTTGTTCCTGTAACTGAATGTGAGAAAAACCTGAAGCCTCCAAAGAGTAGAAATCTACTTATGATATTTCTAGACTGATTAACCTCTGTTTGTTTTTCTGCTTATTCCAGAAGAGTCATAAAACATAATTTCATTATTTTCTTAGAGTTTTCTATTTGTTTATGTGAGAACCTGGCCAAATGTTCTATTGAGCTACTTTATGAGTTCTATTTCACAAGAAACTCAATATCTTCTTTCAAATAGCAAACCAAAATTGGGTTTGATATTATATTTACCACTGAAATAGCTACAGCTAATTTAGTTATAGTTAATGACGTTCATTAATCCTGTATAAATTCTTTGGCTTCCTAAGTGTGCTACATTAAATAGTGTGCACTTTAAAATATTTAGTTGATAAATTTCAGTAAAATTGAGTATTTGCACTTCAGCCTAGTTTATATAACCTGTAGTTTATAGTTCAAGCCTAAGTTCTCTGGAAATGGAATATATATGCATCGAGAATAAATAATAATAATTAAAAAACCAAAACCAAAAGCAAATGCAATACAGTGACATTATTTGTATGTTTCATAAAATAATCCATGCACTTATTGGTCTCTATTTCTCTTAGTCTGGTATTTCCTTTTACATTGCTTTCCTCATTCTTTCATAAATTTCTCTCAAATATGGAGATACTTAATGTGCTTTAAAATAAACTTAACCTGATAAGTCATTTGCTGAGAAAAAGAGTTAGATATTTTCTTCAAGCAATCAAGATGGGGAGGGATTTAAATGTTTCATGTACAAAGTTCAACATTTAAAACCACACCCATGCAAATAACCTTCATTAATGCTTCCTTGTTACAAAACCTTTCATGGAAGAAAGAGCTAAGCACAGACTTTATTTGTTGGAAGGATTCATCTCACATTAAATTTGGTCCATGCAATTCATATATCTTTACAGTCTATACAGCAGGGCTTTTTCCACTGAAGAATTATCTGTCATACTCCACAATGAGGTGCACTTTCACAAGTATATTGTATAGATTTTTGTAACAGCATCTCATTGGTTTTGTAATCCTTTTTCCTTAAAGGCAGTCATCCTTTCATAAAATGTTCAGTACTTTGGAAAACAGAAATGTTATATTACATTCAAGTTTCTTTTGTGGTCCTTCAGTCCGAAGAGCCTGAAAAGTTTCTACAACTTACTGCTTATGGTTTACTCTCTACAGATGTTTTCCTATTGTAGACTGACAAGTACAATAAAAGCACCTCTGCCGTGGGTCTTATACCTAAAAATAAAGCACTGATCTAATATAATTTTTATAGGGTGGTGGTTTTTTCCCCCCAGATTGAATATCCTTAGTTTCAGCTTCCACATTAGAAGAGGTAAGCCACTCGGATCATCTTGGTTAACTGTAAACACAAACTTGGCTTAGGTTTGGAGGAGTTTGGAGGAGTTCTGCTATACCAACACTACAGACAGGAGAAAAGATTATTTTATATTAAAAATAAGCCCTGACATCAGACTAATTCCCACTTTTGATGCTATGTCAAGCAGTCTGCATTTCACAGGCAGCTAATGTATTCCCCTTCCAAGGTATAACTCATTAGGTTAAGTGTATAAAAATAAACAAAAATTTTTAAAAAATATTTATCCAGGTTATAATATTTTTGTAAAGGCTTCATCTGTAGATAATGTATATGCACGTATGTTTCAACTATGTATTTTCACAATACATATTCTATTTCTGAAGCAGTAAAATGATTATTTTATAGAAATTTATTTTACAAGCAACAGAATTTAGTTATCTACCCAGTTATCTATAGTCATGCAAGATCAAGTATATTTAGCATAGCCCTTAAACATCTATTCATGTCTTTATTTTTTCTTCTGAAAGTCTGAAGTGATTTTGAAATAAAACTTTGAGATGTTTGAAACTGAAGAAGTTCTATTTGGTTACCAAAAAATCTAATAATGTGGTTAAATTATTTTAAATTAGTTTATTCTAGTCAGTCTTTCCATTTTAATTTATTCCTTAGGCTTCAATATACTGTGAATTGAGACAGTGTATCTATTTTATCTGTACTTGTGCTTAAGAGGGACACAGACTTCATGAAGACAGTTCTGAAAATAAATTATGATCACTTAGTATAAGCTATTTTCACCTAAATTACAGTTCATTTTCCTTCATAATTGGTTCAACTTTTTATCAACACCTATAGCAAAAGGCAGTCCAGGTGATCCCTGAGTGACTTTTCAGTGTCATAAGAAAACATCATGAGATCAGAACTAAGTGTATGTACAGCTGCACTACACAATCTTTTGGGGTCAGGACAAAATACAAACCTCTTCTGGATGTCCTCAGCAATTGTGGGGACCAGGATGCCTGGCAGAATATTGCTTAGGAGAATCAACACAGACGAAAAAACAGCAATTATTTGTTATTTCAGGAAAGCTGTTTCTGCTAAAAATACATAGAAGAATTCTTGCTTACCCCTCAGACTCAAATACTGATACTTAATTAGCTACTATAAAGCAGAAACATCAGCATCTGCAATTTTAGAGGAGAAATTAGTTGTTAGGCAGACCATCCGTTTGTTTGTTCAAAATTCAGCCTCTCTGCCTATCATTTTCTCTCTGCAATAACTTAGAAAAGTACCTTTTAAGAAGCTAAATCACAATTATTCTTCTACGTGAAAAAGCATTGTAATGTAGGTTGAATTATCACTAATACAACTTCTGGCAATGTTTAATCATTTCAAAGATTCTCATCAAAAATGTTTTGAACATTCTGATGCAATGGCCTGGAAATATAAAGAACAGTTCTGTGTGACAGTTTTCAGGAAATGGCTTGATGAAAAATATTGCTTATATCAATCTTAAATAGTTTATTGACTATGAACATCTAGGAAAGATCTTTACACTCTTCAGCATAAATTGAAGTTATGCATAATATCTGAATGGCAAGAAAACAGATTATCTATTATAACAGTTCAATCAAAATTGCATCAAGTCCAATGGTGCTCTTAAAATATAATATGGCTCTCCTAATGGCAGTTCCACCCCTGGTGTGAATTTCAGATAGATTAGCTTTCTGACTGGAAAAAACTGACTTCTTGAATATAAATGTCAGAATTTAAATTTTTACTTAATAAACAATCCACCGTCATCTACAAGGCTAAGGAACACCTGTGTTCACGGCCCATCAGTTCACTCCAGCTATCACTTACTGTGTCAGAAATTTAGGTGACAAAGTACTTACTCTCATTTCAGTTGAGACTCTCAGAGGCTTTGAGGTTTCTTAATCCTTAGAAAGCTCCTTCTGCTAATATGAGATAAAGTAATGATCCCTCAAGATTATCTACTTTGCCTCTTTGTCCACCTCTGTAAGAAGATGGATAGTCATTTCACACATTTCCCTCTTATGAAAAATTCTTGGCACTATTTCTACAAGGTCCATTTTAACTGTCTTAGGCATAGAACAAAGATCTTTGTCCTGGCAACAAATTTTACTTCAGAGAAGGAAATTAACAACAATATTAATCTTTTTTAGTTAACACATGGAACAGGAATATAAAGCTGTCCCTCCAGCTTTGGTGATCTGACAGTAATGTTTGGCACTGACAGCAGGATTTTTACTTTAGGATCAGCTGATTAGACAATTTAATTCTGAAGTTTAGATGATTTTACAGCAGAATAAAAGCAGGACTGGAGCAAGTGTGAATGTTTTCAATTCACTTCCCCATTAATACAAGCTTGTGTCATCTCACCATCACTGTTTAGCATATATCTTGCCGCCCTACTCTACGTTGATTCCTCATCCTTCAAGTGTCCAGATGAGATTCAGAGCTTGATGGAGAGCTATTAAATGCCACTGTCATGAGCAACAAGACTGCCTGATCTGACTGCTGACAACTATACCCTGAGTGCTCATTCCCACAATCTATGCAAATAACAGTGAATTGAATTTCCTCTGCATGCTCACCTTTTCAAATGACTAATGATCTTAGAAGCAGCACTTTTCCTGGTATTAGTTATCACTAAAGAAAACATGTTTCCAGCTGTAGAGAAATTTTGTCCTCAGAATACCTCGGTAGTGGGAACAGCAAAAATTTTCAGGAGACCACAGATGCCCAGGTAAGCCTTCAGAAAATAAAAGAGATATCTTTTTGACAAGGAGAGTGGAATTTTGCAGACAAATTAAAATCTGAAAGGTGTCTGTCAGGGAGAAATTAGAGCTCTGTTCTGACCACAACTTCAATGCCTCCAGCTCTTCAGAGTACAACATTACCTAAAATATTTTGAGGAGAGGTTCTCCATGTAAGTAGTGATAATAAGATAGCAGCCCTAAAAATGCCAGTATGTTTTAAGGTGTATGCATATTGCATACATCATGGCAATCATTGACCCCCATGGTTAACAGTCCCACTCACATGGTTCATAAATGAAAGCCATGTAGTTTCCTAAGTGATAAAAAGCATAAAAACACACAGGGATGTTATTCTTATAAGTCGTTAATTATTTTTAAGAGGCACACAATCATGTTTCTAAAATCAAAATAATGAAATTTGTATAATGGAAATAGAGGTTATATCTTAGATAAAAATATTTTTACTCTCAGATCTACCAGACTGTGGCCCCATGTATTAACTCTGGTCCTACTTCAAGGAAGAAGAGAGAATTCCCATCTCTTTTGCTGCTTCTTGTAGCTGATAAAATCAGATGGAAAAAGCCTTTACAGAAAATGCACTTGAGTTTTCAGCTCATTTTCCTTGTTATAATCTCTTTCTATACCTTTTTTCTGATGTTAAGAGTGACTTATTGAAGGAAAAAAATAGTTTTCTGTTGCAGAAATGCTTCCTAGGAAAAGAGGTAAAGGCAGATAAATGCAACTTGAAAAATATTTGGCAAATGCATTTCTGTTTCTAATATTAGCCTGACATTAAAATGATAATGGAATATGTCCAAAGTGTCACTGAAACTCTCTTCTTGATAACATAACTCTGAACAAGTTGGCAGATAATGCAGACTTAGGACCTTCCAAAATAACTCCTTACGTGAATGCCTCTGAACACCTTTTGCATATTCCTAAAAATGCAAGGGAAAACAAGCTGGTTCAAAGATAGACATTTATGCCTATCAAATATGGCAGACATTCAGCCAGGCATATTTGGGAATTAAAGTCTTCTAAATGCTAAGTAAAAAAAAAAACTTTAGAACTGAAGAAAATAATAAAAACTTAGATGCATGTTTAGTTAGTTTTCTTGCTTAAAAAAAGAAAAACATTGAAAATAGTCTTAAGGAGATATTGGAAAATAAATATGAAATCAGAAATATAAATATGAAACTTTTCTAAAATAGCTCATAGTTGAGAATTTTGTACATTTGATCTTTCTCTAAGACTATTTTCATTTCATGATTTCTCTCAAGTGTTAGTGGCAATAAGTGCTTTAATCTGATGTTGAAATTAAACTGTTTCTTACTAAATGCTACATATTGCATTGTAATTAGAAGAGCTAAATTAAATATTGCATATAAGGCAGAATTAAATCCTATTCTATGAAAATCAGTAACAATTTAACTATTAATTTCAATATTGCTAACATTTTTTCTATTAAACATACATTCATGTGCAATCAGAAAGCCAAGAATCTGTAATCATCTCCATAACTGCAAACTGTAGAATATATTTGAGCAATAAATAGCACATTGTATGTGTGGCCAAGGCTTTTCATATTACATTAAATCATTAGTATAAATGTGAAACACAACTTGGATTAATCTGCTAAGAAAAATCAATATGTGTAATTGCAAAAAAAACACTTAATAGTATCTATTAAAATAAAAGCAAAAATTGTTCCTAGTAATAGACAATGTAGTTAATAGATATTGATAAAAATATTTATATTGTCTACAAATTTTTATGATGAAATTACACAGATTCTAAAATTCTTTGGCAACTCTCTAATAGTCCACTTCCCAATCATTCTCATTGATACCAAAGATAATAGTTTAAAATAGTAGCCTTAAAATTTTCAGAAGCAAACTCACTGGAACTTTTATTCTGATTGAGTTAACAGCTCTAAAAAGCAAATGAGAAATCTCTTCAGATTATTTCTCTATAAAGTCCTGAGAAGAGAATTTTCGGTTCAGTTTTCCAGAGTGCAGTGTGCTCTCTACTGATGTTCAAAGTCACCTCTGGATTAGATATATACAAAAGGCACATACATTTAGCTGTGCAAAGAGGCCAAAAGATTAGATAAGACAAGATGACTATGAGAAAACTGAGGTGGAAAGAATTGAAAGGAAGTGGTCAGTCATTGAACTCTGAGTTCTGTAGAGCAATCAGGCTAATATCAATAAAGTCAGATCTCTACATGGACCAGTCATCACAGTGCATTTTTTTGGGGAAATGATGGGCATCATTAATATGTGACAGAAGAAGTTATGATGGTGGGATTCCCTTCCCTCTTTCCCCTTTAGAGTCATTGAAACTCTGCCTCCTTGCATTAAGCACACCTAAGTATCCTCTCACTTGAAATTCAGGCTGAGAAAAATTCCACACAGCCAAAGACAACTCACGTCACTTTTTCAGTGTAAGTTCAGGGTTCATTGAAACTTTCACAGGCTGAGCTACACACTCTGGACTCTCTCAGAAAGAGAATTCTCCTTTAAACCTCATCAGGCAAGGTTTACATGAGGAGCATGCTGGCATATTTTATCCAGTCCAGGATCAAAGCACCATTGCAGACACTCTGCAAACACAGAGAGAATTCAAATTAAACCATAAATATACCCATAAACCAGGGAGTATATGCTTTAACACACAATGATAGGCCCACTGATGGGCTTATTACAGGTAAACCAACTAGATTTTCGGATGCCTATGGGAATAAAAGTTGAGTACTTGATTTACTTTGAGAACTTAAACATGTTCCTGTTGCTTCCAGATGTTTTCTTTTCTATATCTTGAGACTCCCTCCTATTATTCTTATCTTATTTTAAGCATTTCTTATGGTCTAAACTCAGTGCAGTCCTTATTTTCATAGTACCCTTTACAATGCAATTGTTTTCCACATTACATTTACCTGGAAGATAGAGACCCTGTAGAGTTCTCTGCAGCTGTATCACTTTCTTCTAATTTACAAACAAGACAATTAGCAGCAGAAGTACTACCTTGTTTATTAGGAAAGCTAGACATGGAAGGAAGAATGCTTAGGTCTACAAGTAACTATCCTCTCACTTAAACAACTGGAGCAAACAAGTTTAATATTCTTATGTTGTGTAAGACTCTTAGCCTGGTCAAAACTAAACCAATAAAAACGTTTCTGTAAAATTGTCACTGGAACACAGACACAGCATTTGCTACAAAACTCTATTTATTATGGAATACTTGTGTACTACTGATGTTCTTGTCTCTAAATAATATGATTATCCAATACTTAACATTTATTTTCCAGAATAGTAATGGAAAACTGGGTTTTGTCCTTCTCTTAGAAGACTCTTATGTGAGCTTGAGCTGGCATACAGAGGGCTGATATTTTGTAATTTATAGTAGATAAATTCTCTGGGATGTCATAAAGAAAATGTAATTGAAGATATCCCCTAGCTATATTGCTTTACATTGTGCTATTGACATGCTTGAAGACTATTCAATGTTCTTTCATCTAACAGTGTTAATTTTAAAAGCAAATTGAATCATTTTAAAATTCTATTTGAGCAGCCAATTAGATGCAGAAATTTTGCTTACGGCTTCTGCAAGAATCTCTATAAGGTGTCCCTATGTTAATACCTTCCCACATTGATTGCATAATGCAATATGACATTTTCTGTTAATAGGCTTTTATTAAGCTGGATTCAGAGGTTGCATTTCTTGGAGATTAAAGAAGTTGTATAATGCAGTTTTCTCAGTTCAGTGGTGGTAGAAAGAATATGGTGTTCTAGTTGTGAAAAGGGATCGCTTTCACCCATTTCTCAGCAGCCACTTATTTAACATTATTTTTAACTGTTGTCAGATCCAAAGCAAACAGATGTGTTTCAATAAAATCAACAAGCATATATTTAGTTGCTCTTTCAATGCAACTTTTCATTCTGCTGATGACAAATCCTTGCTTTCTTCTGTTCAGTAAAAGCCAGCTGTAAAATTAAATCACATATCAACTGCAGTTTTTAACATAACATACATTAAGGAATTCATTAAACATGGTTCAAATCAACTTTCTAATTCAAATTTCCAAAATATAACTGTTCTAAACTATATCCAGTGGATTACTTTTGGCTTCAGCATCAGAATCTTATCTATGGATATGTCTACGGATAAAAGGCTTCATTTCCCTACGCAGCAAGTGGAATGCTGCACTGGACATCTAAGGCCAAAGAGTTCCATGCAGAGCAGAAGGAAAAGACTAACAAAACAGACAGTCAAATACCCCTGAAGGGCAATTAATTGACCCACTCCAATGCCTGGAAAGAGTTGGATACTCTTTCCAAAAAATAAACTCTCTGATACTCTGAATTGACATCCCATAAGGAGCTTTGTATAGATTGCCCAGAGGTTCTTCAAACTTATTCTTGAAAGTTTGGAGCTACACAGAGATGGTTTTGATGGATTTTATTTGATGGATATCAAACAATTATTTATCAGCTAGTGCACATTAACTGGCATGCTTCACACTTTGTCAAATCACACATTCAATGACCAAGGGTATCTGACTTTACCTCCAAAATCTTAATTACAAGAAACCTTAAGAGAATGGAAGAAAAAAGCAATACAATATATTTACCCTTCCTACTCTTCTTCTGACTTCTCTCTGGGATGATAAGGTACTTTGATGATTTATTAGAAAACTTGCTTTCTTCTCTCACTAAAATTTGCATCTAAAGGAATGAATTTTTTATAGGATGTCATTAGTGGAATGACCTGAAGACTTGGGTAAATGCATTCTGTTGAATACTAAGGGGGGTCTTTCAAAAGCAGACTGCTTTAGTTTCTTGATAATCATGGGCATGTGTCATTAGAAAAAAAAATTAATTGTGAAACTTCTATTTCTAGAAGTCAGGTGCCGATCCCTCTATCTTCCTGCTCCATCTGGTATATTTTGAACTTTTTAAGCCACTAAGATTTAAACTGTTGATAATAGCTCAGTTGTATCTGTTTTCATAACAACTGAGTCCAGAGAATTACGTGATCCTTTATGAGTCATGCACTAATCTAGTAATTAGAAGATAGTAATGAAGTTTGTGAAATTTAACAATTCATCAAAGCTAACCATCAATATCAAATGTTACTACCTCCTCTGTCAACATAAGGCATTTCTGATGTTTTCTTTGAAGTAAGGCAAGACCTGTGTGGAGAAATAATACATATTCAGACAATAGACTGATGTTGCTGAGGAAAAAGCAGACAAATTGGCTGAAGCACAAACCTTTATTCAGGCATGAGAAAAATGAACATCTTTCCAAACTAAGTATAGGCTGAAAACATTGAGTCCAAACCAACTGGAAGAAAAGTTGGCTCTTATTTGAGGGAATATTAGCTGAGAGATAGTTGATAAGGTGGTCATTTGTGAGAAAGAAAAACAAAAATAATTGTAATTTTTTGCTTGTGGAGCTAGAAGGAGCTAATCTGGGAGGCAGAGAAAACTGTAGCATGTCATAAAGCCATTGTTTTTTGCATCCAGTACTGGGTAGATAATCTTAGGTACTCAGCACCTAAATGCTGAGTTTTTTCTCCCAGAATCAATTTACTGCTCTGCCTAAGGAACTTCAGTCTTTCATTTCCCTAGAAAGCTATTTCCTTAGACTTTCCCATCCCCACTGCCTTATTTAGGTAAGATGCATTCATTTTTATTCTGTTTTGCTAGTAAAGGCTGTGTTCCTCCGCAGACAGATGCCATGGTGGGGCTGTCCTAAACTAATGGGATCTTTTCTCATACTCTATGCATGCTGAATGTACTAGCTAATTTTACTTAATGTAAAATATAAATGCAGCTCTTGTATCTGTGTGTAGTTTACAGTGATGATTTCTGTCTTTCAAGTAGTGATTATCGTGAGGTGTTCTGATTAAGCAAAGATGGACTTTCCAATTTACATGCATAAAGCTGTTTAGGTATTAGCCTGGGAAGGATGAAGATATCTGTCCCTGTCAAGAGCAGCTCAGAAGAGCTTAGGAATAAAAACATTATACCCACATGCTGAGATAAGTAGGGGCAGATTTTGACTGAATAAACACAGTCATAGCTATATTCATATTCATACTTAACCCAGCCACTTGAGTCCTCTAAGCAAAGATCCAAAATTTCCCCTTCCACATATTCCTCAGTATGCCCACACCCATGCCCCAGGCCATAGTTTATATTTGGGTTGGGTTCACCTACATCCATATTAACACTCAATGTGGTACAGCAGAAATGGTGCTGTAAAGCAAAATGATGTGACCAGACATCCATAATGTGTGTATTTTAGGAAGATTCTTTTGGAAAATATGTTGGCCTGTTGATTGAAGGCCTGTAAGGAATTCATTAAGTTTGCTGTCAACTTGGCTAAGTTTCATTTCAAAGAAGTCAAATTTGCATGCTCTGATATTGGTGTGAAGCAAAGCATGATCTATAAGAATGATTGGAGATTTATATCTGAAGTGTAATTATGACCTTATCTAGAACCGTAAGAAAGGTAAAAACATTGTGTGAATATTCCACTCTTGCTAACTGGACTTAGAACAGTAAACAGGTGATAATGAAGAGAAAATTGAATTTATGGTGATACTGAAGGTGACACTCTGCCATGTGACAGTAATTTTAGTGATTTGGGTGTCATAAGAATCATTATATATCTACCCTGTGTGCTTCCAAAGAGTGGCCCAATTATTAAATTTCATTTTTTATATAGCAAACTTCTTTAAATCATCCACCCTCTTTAATTTTGAAATTAAATTAACTAATTAAATCTATTTCCAAATTAATTTTGAAAGCATTACATTTTAAATCCAGTGGAAATAAACAGTATAAAAACTAAAAGTTATTTATTTTTTAAAGGAATTAAAAGCTAGATTGCTAGATCTAACAATATTCTTTTGTGCTGTTTGTCACACTGCCATAACTAAGGTGAGACACAAATGCTGGATGTCCCTAGGTCAGAGAATATGCTGTGAGAAGATCTCTGTAAAGAGAGAAGAGGTAGAAAGGAGGACGAAGTTCCTAAATTTAATATAAGTGAAGTTCTTAACTCAGTGCAAGGGGGGTTTGACAGATATATGGACATTGACAGGTGTGTAAGGAAAAGATATGGACAATACAGAGAGACAGTGACACTGAGGGTAGAAAAGGCTGAGGAGTAGCTAAGGACTGCAAGCAGATTTCTTGCTACACTTGAGGCACTGAAAGAGTAGTGGGCATTCATCTCAGCTTGTCTCTGCTGGTGGATTAAGGAATGGCTGTGCTCAGGAAATACAGCTGGTCTGAGCACCAGTACTTTCCAGCTTTTCATACAGCTGGGATGAAGTGGTTAAAGACCACTTCTATGTTTATTTCTGCTTAGTACCGAGTATGGATGCTGAGGCTATGTGAACCTGCTTTAATTTGTCTAGCAGTGATGCCCATGATGGGTACATTGGTTCTTTCAGCCTCCAAGCCACTGTGACAATACGGAAGGTCTCTGCCAAAAGGCGACAAAATTCAGGCCACTGTGACAATATGAAAGGTCTCTGCCAAAAGGCGGCAGCTACCAGCTCACAACAATTTTTGTCCAGAATCAACTGGCCCACCTCTTACCCCTTCTACAACCCTATATGTGACTGCCAAGATATAATCCAGATGTGTTTCTCTCTGATGGTGCCAGACTCACTCATTTTGTCTGTAATAGAAAATTTTGGAATCTGAGTTCACTACAGAAGATGTTTCAATGTAGAGAATAAAAATTCTTTTTGGTGTAGTACCCAATCTATGCCCCTCTGTTGAATTAACGTCAAGATTTTGTCATTCATATAATCACATTTTTATTACAAAAAAGAGGAGTTTTTTAGCTACCCATCTCCCCAGTATGTTCCCCATGTATTTCAATGGCTTCATTACCTTTCCTGTGTTTTTTGTGTGTGTCTCTAGGAATCAAATGCAACATTAGAATAGAAAACAGCTAACAACTGCTACATGGTGACTGAATTGGAAAAAAAAGTTGTTCAGACAAATCAATACTGAGTAATTATATTTTGAAAGCTAAAATAAATGTAAAAAGATATATACAAACTGTAAACCAAGCCAAAACAAAACAGCTCTCCAAACATATCTGAGAAGTTTTTACAAAAAGTGCAAGAAGTTTGTTTTAATGAATCAAGCAGAAAATCTCATTACAAAATGCACATTTAATTATCAATATTTCAAATGGTATGATGCTCAAGATACAAAACTATTAAAAATCATTAGTAGGTTACAGCTGGTTTAGGTACTTTTAAACTGTAGCCTAAATTGATTGTGCCTTTTTGTATATAAACCAGCTGTCCATTCCTTATTAAGGCATCTGTCAGTTCTTTATATAAAAAATAATAAAAATGAGTACAGAAAAGCTTTTAACTCAGAACCTCACAAAAACATTGCTTAAAAGGAATACAAAAGAAGAAAAGAAAATGTAAATCAGCTAACTATAAAAACAAGGAATAAATACAATCTGCATTAAATTTAATCTGGTTTATGGCAACTAATTTTATGAGCTTTCAGATGACTCATTAATCTCAGTATATATTTTTATACTAATAAAAATAATTTCTTCTACCTTTGTTTCATTACAATAAATATGACATTGTGAAAATACTAACCCCTCACTCTCCAGTAGGAATTTAAAATTTAATATGTTACTTCAGTCTTGGTATTAGTTCTAAAACAAGGCCTTGAACCTCTCAACCTTCATTAAAAAGGATTACTGGTATTTTATTAGAGCATTGTTTCCCCCAGTTTTCAAGTTAAGAACATGAATCTGGTTTTGGTTCTCCCAGTAATCAAAACTAATTGCAAATGTACAAGTATAGTTCAAGTAATTCATGCTTCTGGTTCATGAACTGCAAACAGGAGACAAGGCTTTCATTTTTATGCAAGATCATAATTGTAAACTCATTAAAATTTCTGTCTGCTCTTCTTTTACTGAGGAGGAGAAATGATTGTGGTGTGACTCAATTTAGATTTGAAAACTAAGCATAAGATGCCAAACACTTGTTTGCCAAACTACCATTTTGTGTTAATCCTTTTCCTGTTAGGTGATGGATGCCTGCTGAATAATTTAACACTTCAATAAGAAATATTTTTGTGAGCCTCAGGTCCATACTCCGCTGAAACAATGCCTTGACACTGGGCAAAATACTATCATGGGGTCAGGAACCACACAGCCCAAGCATGCTGTGACTCAGAAAAGTTCACCCCTGCTTTCCCCAGTAACCCAAAACTTCTTTGTTGAGGAATTCTCAAGATTAAGTTGGGTAGAAGAATGGCCACATGAGCAATTACTATAAGACCTGAGCACCTTTGTTGCGCAAGACATGCTGGGGCCATGGGCCCCATGCCAGGTCTGATCCTGACTCACATTCATGGACATGCTGGCACATCCCAGCTGGGTCTTGGTGCTGTTCTGATCCAAAGCAAAATGCTAATACACAAACGCACGCCCCCTCCCTCAGGATTAAGGAAAATGATGAACTGCAGTGAGAGTGAAACTGTAGTCACAACAATTCCAGTGGTACTTCAAGGCTTTTGCTCAGAGTAAGGGTTAGTGTTACGGTCAGGGTTAGGGTTAGGCTTTAAGATTAGGGGTAGTGTTTAGGATTAGGGTAGAGTTTAGGATTACGAGTAGGTTTTGGGTTAGGTTAGGGTTAGGATTAGGGTTAGAGTAAGGGTTAGGGTTAGTGTTATGGTTTTTTTCCTCCCATGAATTGCTAAGGAACTTATCGCTGGGTACTTAAGAGGAGAACTGATGGTGGTCAATCACAGGGAGAGGAAAGCTTCTTCTCAAGGATGGTGATGACGCAAGAATTGGGCTGACATTAAGCCAAGGAGAGGCAGCTGTCGCTCTCTCTCGCTCGGGGAGGATTTGGAGCGGAACGGTCAGAGCTACTGCTTGCGGCAGGGACACACCGCCGGCACGGACCTGATTTTTCCTGTTTGCTGTGGGTTTTTCTCCCTCCTGCTGCGCTGCCGAGGGGTTGCCCATCCTTCCCCATTTATCCTGGTCTGCTTGGAGACTTTGCTACGTTGTAGCCTGGCTGCCTGGGCCTCTGTTTTCCCGACTCATTACAGCCTCGCAGCCCCTGCTTGCCGGGACTTCTTGCTGTCCCATCTCCCTGTTTCCGGGGATCCTGCCGTGGCACCAACCTTGCTGCCCCCAGGGCTTGTGAAGAAAAGCCTCTCTTCCATCCCTCCCTGTCTCAGCCGCCATCACCTTGTGTCACCTGGGCTGGCACCGGAGCGCCCCCTGCAGCCGCGGGGGAATCATCGCACCCACCCTGCCCACAGGGAGCCATCAGCGCCACCTGCCGATGGGTACTGGAACTGCACTAAAGGGAAAAGTGCCTAAGGCCGAGCAGACTGGGTTGCACTTAGGGTTAGGCTTAGGTTTAGGCTTAGGGTTAGGTTTAGGCTTAGGTTTAGGGTTAGATTTAGGATTAGGGTTAGGGTTAGGGTTTTTTGTTAGGGCTAGGGTTAGGTTTAGTGTAGAGGCTTGGGTTAGAGTTAAGGTTAGGTTTTAGGTTTAGGTTTATTGATAGGCTGAGGTTTAGTGTTAGAATTAGTTTTATTGATTACCTTTAGGATGAGTTTTAATTTTAGAGTTAAGGTTCGACTTTTTGTTCTTTTTAGGTCTTGTGTTAGGTTTACCTTAACACACAATTCCTCATCCTGTTTTAATCTGTATGAGAATAATAGCTTAAATTCTTTTTTTTTTCAATTTTTTCAGTATTGTACTGTAAAAATCCGTACTCTTGCATTGTACAGTAGTGAGTGTATCCAATCTAAACATACTACTTTTTTTGGGTTATGCTGAATGGATAAGGAACTATGAAAAGCATAAAAGGTCTTTCCCATGTATGACTTCTGTAATTACATTTACCTAAATCTTTTAAATTAAAAAAAATGTATGACAAGCATTCTAATGGTAAAATGAAAAATGTTCATTCTGTACTAATAATACACATGGAGAAAAATATCAGCAATGGTTTATAACATCTGTCTGTGGATTTCTGAAAGGTTTAGAGAAACGCTTTGTTATAACCCTACTATCTAAGAATGAAAGACTATTTCAGTTTTGTCTATGTTGACTGTTTCATTAATTTTTTGAACTGAATTCTCACATTTTGATTGATGTTTGTATTGAGCAGGAATTTTAATTTGCCATATTGGCTTTTCTGATTAAAAAATGTCACTAACTAAGAACTCATTTCACATCTTTGGTTAGGTTTGCTGAGTTCTGATATCTACATTGTAAGCAAACAGAAAAGTTTAAAGCAAATCAATACTAACACATTTATCTTTCCTCTTTCTATTTCCTTAGAACTGAAATTTTGCTAATTTTCCCAGAAAACATGTTGCAATTTAACTCCCAGTTAATCCTCTGAAACAACTGTACGTGACATTAAAATCATACTCTCACAATGAATTGAATATGCATTTTCATTGCCACTTGTTCACATATAATTAACCAAAAAAGAATACAAGTTTCACATGATGGATTTACAAGGATGAATAAAACAGGAAGCATAAAGCCAGACAGGTTCAATTTTTATATTCCTCACTGATTTTGCTTCATATTTTCAGATATGCCATATTGCAAACTTAAAGTTGCTCCTCTTAAGAAGAAGTAGGGAGAGGAGGGATAAATATCTAAAATATTTATCATGTACCATTATCTTCCAAGATTCATCATTTACGGGCCCAAGGGATTTCTTTAGGGCTAATTTAAAATATTAATGAGTAAATAGCATTTCTTTATTTCAAGATTGAAAGAAAGCATTGAATGCTTTTTTTATCTTTATGTTTTAGATTAAATTGGCTTTGATTTTTTCTGAGTCTTACTATTTTCTAACGAGACTTGAAAATTCAATGAGACTTGAACTTTGTCAGTCCTACTCTGTCTGCAGCCAGGAAACGCAGCTTAATGTCAATGAGATGATGGCTCCACTGGGAGGAGGCAATAGTCTCCTTTCTTGTACTACTCTTCCAGGGCCAACAATGTTTTAAAATGCCTTTTAAATATACATTGTGATTTAGTGTCTAAGATACAAGTTTTATTCTCTGCATAAATGATTCAATGCCTGATCAAGTCAATGGTTAACTTAAGCTTGAAGCAGTCCAGGACCTGGCCCTTCAATGTATGGATTTGATGCTCCTCTTCCTTACCCTTTGGTAAATTGAGACTTATTCCTGCCAATTGCTTACTGGGAGTAAACTGTGGATCAAGTCTGGAAAATAAGTAAAGCATTTGTGCTGTAAGATACATACTTCATCTTGAAGCTTGAAAAAAAAATCAGAATGCCAATCTTTTATATATTAATATTTTGAAAGACTGTTTCCCTGTTGAGGTGGCTTGAATAAATTGTCCTAATATAGTACAATGCTGAACTTTTGTAAACTTCATATTGAAAAGAAGTCTGCTCTTTTAGGCTATTATATTAAGCGAGATTAAGAGATCAAGAAGAATTAAAGGGCACTGAAGTTCACTTAAGATGCTACTGGACAGTTAAAGGAATTGTCCTGAGAATTTTTATTACAAGAGCTGTCATACATAATGTGCAAGGGACCTAAGACCCACAGAAATTCTCCCTTTCCAAATCTGAGCCTGAACTGAAAGGCTGAAAAGAATTTTTCTCTACACATCTTCCTTTCTTTTTCACTGTACTGGGTCCTGAGTAGGGAAAGGCTGTAGAGGTGTAGTATCCATTTAAATAATTTGTATTTATTATGTAGTGTTTGTATTATGACAGAAGCAGCTTGATATTTGGCTTCTCATTGGTGACCTCCCTCCCCTCTCAGTGATGTCATGCAGGAGTGACATCAATGGTGCCTTTCCTGACAGCAAGTGCTTTGTGCTTAGTGTGGTCCAGCGTTGGGTCACTCACTGCATGCACACTGTCTGCCCGTAGCATGGGCAGAGGCAAGACTGAAGAAAAGTTGGAAATTTGTAAAAGGCTGAAGGGCACAGACCCCACTATCTCTGGTGCAGGACACTGTCCCTGCATTGCACCAGTCCTCGGGCATGTCACACAGAGCTGTGTCCTCATTGTGCTTGGATCATCAGTCACAAGGTAATTCAAGTGTAGTCTGCTCTTGGGCAAAACAAAAACAAGGCCAGGAGAGCTTCAAATGTGTCACGTCCTATAGAGCAGAAACTGCAACCATATTGGTAAGAAACAAAGCTTTTAATATAGTGTATTGGAAAACTCAGTCTGAGGAGAGGAATGCAAGTAGTGAACAGACTCAGGTCCCAGATCTCTGTTACTCCAATCCCCAATATAGGGCATAGACATTAACAATTCTTTGAGAGAAACTGTCACTAATCTCCTGAGATCCAAGGGAAAGGAGCAGAGATAGAGTGAAGGGCAGATTATCTGAAGTGTCAAGGGTGAGTGTATTTTTAATATTACCATATTACTGTTTTTTATAATAAGAATCTTGTATTTTAATTACTTCTTCTCTGGCAGGGGAAGCCAATTATCAAATTGTTTCATAACAGAAATTTGCCCTGTTTTATGGTTATATCCATCTGCTAGGACTCCTTTGACTGATGAAATATATTTTAGGCTTTAACACAAAAATATTAATTTACACTGTGTCTTTTTTAATGTATCATCAGATCATCCTTCAGTACTTTCTGGAACAATAAAGCTTTGACATATTTTATAAGTGAAATCCTTATTAGGGAAAAAAAAGTTCATTTCAGTAACTTGTCTCTTGGCTGAGGATGTAAGCTTTAGTACTGAACAGATAATGCACATTTTCATTGTTTTTCTTAATATCTAGCTTATTTCTTATAATAGAGGCACCATACATTTTACCCTGAAGAAAAATCTAATGAGGAATTAGATACCCGTCCTTGTTTGATGTTGAATCCTGTTTCTCTGTTGACTGAATTAAACAACTGATGTGTTTTAGCACTCAAACGGACAATATTTTGTTGCTGATATTTTAAAACCATGTTTCAGTTACTTTTATTTAGCTGCTAACAAAGAAATCTGGACTTTTACTGAAACAGCATCTTTTTGTTTTTCAGCTGAAATTATAACACACTATACATAGGTAACAAAACTATTTTAAACAATGTCAAAAGATTTAAGAATTGAAAAATAATCATATAGATACCCAAATTCCTCATAGGAAGAAATTAATTCTTCTATTTCTAATTTTTAAATAATTAAAATATTTCTAATTTAGCCAGATTAATTTTAATTCCATTTGACCTTGTAAATTATTTCTCAGTTACATTTCTGTAGGTAGTTTTGTTGATGTGGGGGATCATGTCAGTTAAGTAGAGGACTGTGCAAACAAAATGGGTTAATATCATGCACAGGTCTGGAAATTCCACAAAATCGTGCAAATCATCACTTTCTACAGAGTTCAGTTATTCCAAAATATATGATGAATGCAAATAAAAAGCAAATTATCTGTTGCCTAAAAAATATTTTCCAAGTTATGTTTAATTTGTTCCTCTCAAATGAAATATAACAGACAAGGATTTGTTTAGGTAACAGTCTCTAAAAAAAATTTTTAGTGTCTTTATTTCTTCAGTTAAAAGCGATTGAGAAAATTTTTACCTGAATGTGAATTATGAAGTTAAATAATATTCATTACTACAGATATTTCAGTTACAAATAAGTCACTCAGAACAGGCAACTACCTTGGAAAAAAGGAGATTTCTATGCAAACTCATCATCATAAAATATCAGCCACAATTCTTGTGTTGTGCTCTGGGTTTTTGATACCAGAATCAACCATTGCAAATAGAGAATTAGAATGAAAATAGGGTAGTGAAGTATTTGGTCATTCTTGTCTCTATTAAACAGAATAATTTTTTTCTCTTTTAACAGGAGGTCAGCAATGTTTGTAAGAATCTCCCTGCATTTCCCAGGGATCATTGTATTGGCTAATATTATTTTGTCCCTTTACAAATGTTGTCTCCATTGGTAGCACAATACACAGCTGATCATTCTAATGAATGTTTTGCCTGTTTTTTTTGCAGCCAGTTCTTATAGTCTTTATATTTGGGGAATACATATTTCACTTATAAAGTATTACTCTCATTTGTTTCTTTTCTCTTTCCAAGTGTTTTTCTGAGGAACATTGTCCACCACACCTGTTTAAAGCCATGTTTAGGCTACTCAGAATTTTGACTGGGAATTTGTATTGCCAGTAAATTTTCTGATATAGTGGCTTTTTCACAGAATATGTCAGTCCATCAACACCAAAGTGTTGTGTGAGAAAGAGACAGTGCCAGCAGTGGTCTGAGGAGCTTTCTCTGCCAGGAAGGGTTTTGGCTGGTTGACGGTTCAGCTGCTGCCTAATGTGATGTTGAGAAGCCCTGCTCTGCTGGAATTGAGTCCTCAGCGTCCTGACTGATCTGCCAGCAAGAATCCTGGGATACCAAGGACCCCAGTATCAGATTCTGGCTATATTTAGCAGGTGGACCATTATGGAGTTGGGACTTGAAAACTAGGAATTTTAAAATTTTCTTCCTTAG
The DNA here is from genome assembly GCA_025920805.1 of Petroica traversi. Taxonomy (NCBI): domain Eukaryota; kingdom Metazoa; phylum Chordata; class Aves; order Passeriformes; family Petroicidae; genus Petroica; species Petroica traversi. Next base: position 11,680,459 of record JAHLSL010000046.1, on the reverse strand, counting down.
ATAAGAGGGACTAAGGAACTGGGAAAGCAGTTCTCTGCATTCTCCATAATTCAACTGCATGAGAAACTTGGCAGATATTCTGCAATATGCTGTGTGATGTTCTTCATGGAGAAAACCCCAAATCTCCAGAGTTACCCATTGTAATATAATTTTGATAATAATTCCTTTTTTCTTTTACTTTTTATAATAATGTATTTATTAGATAGTTAAAAATTTCTATAGCACATCAAATAAGTTCATTGCTAAAAACACCGTCACACTATTTTTGATATTTTTTGGGAAGTCTGATATTTATGTCATTTTTTAAATCCATTTAAAATTACTTATTCATTTTTTTTCTTGCCTTCTCAATAGAAGCAGAGAGATTCTTGTTCTTAAAATACATTAAGTAGTACTGTAACATTTTCCTTCTTTTATACTCTCATTTAAAAAAAAAATGCTATGTCTTTTGTCTATTGATATACTTATTTTACAGTTCTGAGAAGTCACTTTGTCCTTTCTGGGTTCTTTGCATGTTTTTCAACAGTCTCCAAATTCTGGTGCTGGTTGATGAATTAACTATGCTGTTTTCCTATTAGGAGAATTTCTCATTGTTGATGACTGAAGGGTAATCTCCAGCTCATGTATCACTTTTTTTTCCTTTTGTAGAACTCTTTGAGCTTTTTTACCCTGGGCAGCTCTTTCTTGTGTTCCATAATTATTTTATCTCAAACATTTCTCTGCTCTGTGATCAAGAGATTAGTGCATAAAATACAAATATCTCATTTTCAGACTTATCAGTAATGCACTATGCAAAATGGAGATTAGACTACTGCCCCCAAATGTCTGTGCCTTGTGGTAGAAGGTGGAAGTCAAAAAGATAAAACTGACCTTAGGGACAGCTGTGTGTGTAAAGCAAACTGACCCTCTGACTCTTTGAAACTTGAATCTTTTGATGACAAAAATCAGACCAGCTCCAGAGAAAGAAAGGACGTTTACAAGGAATTGAAGAAAGCAAATCTAAGGTTTTGATACGATTTAAAGACATGCTTTTCAACTGAAAACAAACTATTTACATCAATTTAATAGTACTTAAAATAGACTCTGTTTGATAATATTTACAAGATTTATAGGATTAATAGATTGTTGTTACTGCACTTTCATAGCCAAACCAAAAAGTACCAATGTACATATTTACAAATCCAGGAGAGCAGGGTAAGTGTAGACTTGATAGACTTAAATTTAGTTTCAGTGTTTTCCAGAAGGAAAGGGAGGATGTTAGGAGGAATGGTTTAAAAGCAGAACAATGACAATGTGGAATATAAAACACTGAAGTGACCTTGCAGCTGGGAATAATTATTGATAAGCCAGTGTGAACAGTAGGCCAGTGATCTTCTAACTTGGAATTACTTTGATTAGAAAGCTAATTGAAAAGAATTTACTCTTTGAGTTCTAGCCATGAGTTTCTGGTCATTCCCACTGCCTGTATGTGTTGATTCACACATTTGGAGGAGTTGACAGGATATGGAAGCAACCATGCCATGCCTGGTGAAGGAGCTGGGGACTGGGGAAGCTGTGTCAGAGAACATTGGCTTCTCTGGGGATTTACTCCCACCCACATTCTTTACCTGTGAGACAGCATAATAATCAACAAAGAGTTTTCAATATGTAGCTTTGATCTGGCAATGGACAAATCAGTTCCTTTGGTTTCTTTCAGGTGTTGCTGGCACTGCTTTTTTAATCAAAGGAACAGCCACAGTAAATGAGTATTGCTCTTTTAAAATCTTGAACAGCAACCAAACATCTGGCCTGCATGTTCTACTTAAATTTAAGGTGAGTACAGCATCATGTTTTGTAAGAACCTGTCCTGCCTTTAAAACTATGTTCTTTCTTCATGTCAGGACCAGAACTCATCTCCTCTTCTTCTACTTCATCCTGAAGCTCTGACCCCCTACAAGTCCTGTTCAGCATATATACCATCAAATGCATGGCCTTGCAGTATGAACTTCACAGCCTCTATGTGGTCTGTCACCTTCAGCCCACGCTGAAGTACCATTAACTTATAGTTACCCATTTGGAATTACATATTTGCATGAACTGCAAGCTTGTCTTCCAGAAGCTATAGTGTTTATATGGGAATACTCTCTCTATATGTGGTTTCAGAAGAATTCTGTATGATTTCCTTATCCTTTACCTTACTTTTCCCCTTCTATGTCACTAGAGTGTAGGGTTTTTGTCACCTTACAAATTTGCTGGCAATTGCAGTTAGTATAATTTATTAATAATATAGGATACCTTTTTTTAAGGGTAAAAAAAATGGTACTAATACATAAATTTACTTCCAGATAGGTCGTTTCAGTCACTATTACCACCAAGGATTACAAGATTTTTCTCTTATTTGATGTAATCAAACAAAGATAGCTGTGTCCTCTGCTTTGTCTTTGCCCCCAAATACTAGGTTGAAGTGCTGCAGAGCTGAATAGAGCTGTGTAAGCCAGAGCAGTGTCTGGGGCAGTGTTCTGATGTTGAATGAGACCCCCTACATAAGTAAGTGAGAGGGATGAGAAAATAATACTGGAATCAAGTCACACCCCCTAACATGTCAGCCCCACGTAAGGTCCAAGGCATGCCTAGAAGGTGCTGTAGGTTCATCAGATGCCCTGGCTTTTTCACTAGAGAGTGTGATGAAACTCTGACAGACTAAAGGGGTGCCAAGACATTTCCCAGACAGATTTGCATTGCACTTCTCAAATATGCAGCACAGAGTACCACAATAGCAGCTGAATTCTGTGTCCAGTAATGTGATTGTAACTGACTGGAGAATTTACACAGGATTTACAACCTTTAAGACCTTACAGGCAATTTCAGGTTATAAATCTACCTGTGGCAGAAGGACTGTAAGTCTCAAATAAAATGTCTGCAGTGTGCTTGTGTTGCCTCCCAAAGGGATGAGAAGGAAAAGATTCCCTGACTGCAGCTTCCCTACAATGGCAGAGGCCTTGACTGGCACAAGTGAAGCAGCACTGCAAAACAGGTGATTTGTATTTATTACAAGATTTTCACAGACTCTTCCCTCTCTGGAACAAGAAAGAGACTGAGACTTTCTTTTCTAGCTTGTCTTTAATGGAGAAGATCTATCATTCTTTGCTCATGTTGAAATTCAAGTCAGCTCTTTGCTGCACCTGTAGGTACTCAAGATAATGATAACTAATGATCTTCAGAGAATTCACTTTATTCTTGAAAATGGAGGGGCAACTTATGTGCCTGTGATTGTCCATTGTAGCCTTTAAAGTTCCAGGAAAAACAAAATGAAGCTATTATCACCAATAACAATGATGCTAAATCAAACAGAAATTTTTATTATTTTTTCAAGTTCACATTAAATAATGGATGATTAAAATTTTACAGTGTCTAGAATTTATAACAATTAAGTTACTTGCAATAACAAACCTCTATAAGCCTTTGAATTTAAACAGAAAAATATAAAAATATAATACTTCCTGCTTTACCAAGCTAGACAGTTCACAACAATCCTCATACGGTCCAAGAGAAAAATGTTTTTTAAAGCCTCATCTTCCAGGCTCCAGATCAGAGTTTTATCCAGTTATTTCAGGGTTTTACCCTCAGCTGCATTTCCCTTATGTATCCAAACTGTATCTCAGCATGAGGTGGAGAGACTATTACAAAAATCATTTGTCCATGACAAGTAGGAAGTGAAACAACCAGTGTCTTAACATATGTCAAGTCATTTAGTCTTGCTACTGACACAATTACATCCACGGCGGTTCTACAGTGTGTTGAGTGAAAAGGGATAAAGGGAAATATTGTCTGTCACTGGGGTTCAAGAGAAGTGTTAGCATGTATTAGATTTTATTTTGTGATTCTCCTTGTTAATTATTAGTCTCATTTGCAAAGATTCTTTCTTTATAAAATTGAGAATTAAACTAGAGTTTTGTAAAATATTGTGCTTCAGGAAAGGTAAACAAACAATTCTTTCACTTCTAAATTCTTTCAATGGATGTGTAAAACTATAGTAAGAATTAAGCATGGAAAAACCAGCACTGCACAGAATTCCTCCTTTGCTTACTACCAGGTAGCCTCCAGTGCTGAGAATTAAAGGTTAGTAGCCATTCTGATAACTGTGGTATCGAAGACTAAAACAGTATGTTGAAAAGCATATGAACAGCTTCAGTGATTCTGAGAGAACTGCAGACTTTTCAACAAACTTACACTTAGCAAGTTGATCTCAACATTTACATTGCTCTGCCGTGTCATTACATGGAGCACTCCAAACGGGAATTCAGTAATACTCATGGACAGTCTGAAGCCTCTTTGCTCTCAGACCTTCTCATTCCACTTGCTATCTCATGCTTTGAGTATCTCATGCCAGGAGGTAATATCAGCTAATACTTGCTGTATTTTAATTCTGGTCACAGTTTTCCTTTCTAAGCCTAGGCATTTGCTTCTGCGGTACAAAATGCCAGGAGGTGAGATTCCACCTGGCAAAGTCAGGAGCAGGGGCTGAGATTAACAGAATATTAAATTTAGACCTGTATGTTTTGCTTTATGACTGAGCAGAGCTAGCAGCACCTCGGCTTGAGGGAGGGTTTTGTTGCTGGATTTAATGAAGACGGTGTTTCAATCCGAACCCACCATGTTCCCCCATTTTATAATGGTCCCAAAGTGAAAGGGCTCAATCTTATCCCTGTCTGTCATCAGAATAATGTAGTGCTAAATGTAACCCTGGATTGGGGTAGTAAGGGCCAACTTCTGGTTACTTTTCCTAGACCTGTCTAACCATCCATATTCTCTCAAAAGTCCAGGACATTCTTAAGTAGAAATAAATTATTAAAGACAAGAACAAACATGCATCTTAAATATGTACAAGACATCAAGTGCTTTACCACCTTGCTATAATAAAAACTAATATATCCTACTCTTCTTCCTTCCTTATGGGAAGAGTGGGAGAGATGAGAAGTAAGGAGGAAAGAAGGATGAGACCTTAATCCTTCAGCAAAGCAAACAATCTGATCAGGACAGCTGCTCAGGCAACTGCAGACTTAGAAATCATTGAAGGTCCTATTTTAGGAAAAGCTCCAAGGAAATTTTCTTTAAATATATCCTTCTATAATGCAAGCTATTTTATCCACCACTTTTTAAAAGACTATCAGTATATATACACATGTATATATGTGTGTATATATATGTATATATATATAAACACATATACATACATATATGTATGTATGTATGTATGTATATATATATATATATATATATATATATAATTAATTAATTTCATTTACCTCACTGCCCATGAAAGTTTATAGGTGTTGTCATGACCTTAGAAATACATTATAGAAATATTTTATATCAAAACAGCTAAGCCTCACGGATTTGGTAAATATTAAAATATGCTGACTGTCTCTGACCAGCTAAGACTTTTTCAGCTATTCTAAATACCTTCTAGTCCAGCAACTTACTTAGTTGCCTTGCCCCATTATTATCTTTTAAGAAATGCATTTTTCTCTACTGGAAACAATAAATTTCTAGTTTTATCTCTGTTAAATTAAAGATTCAAAAACTAATGAGAGTGTGGTGTTTTGGTTTGTGGGGTTTTTTTTTAGAAAAGCTGAAATGTGGAAATAACATTATTAAGGGTATTGATCATTGGAAAAATTGTGAAAAACACATTCTCATTTTAACAGTGTTCTGTAAAAACTCAGCTTCATCATAGACCAATTTGTCAATTATTGTAAATTTACACAGATCCATTCAAAGCATTTTATGTTGCCTAAGTATCTCTTCCAAAAAATATATCTGAGAACTAGTGCAATTCTAATGCATGGCCTGTCATCAGCAGATTTATGGAAAGTATTTTGTCATGACACTTTTTAAAGCTTTACTTTTATCCTAAGAAAGACAGCCTACACTTAAAATCTTCAAATTAAACAGCTACTCTTATTTAAATTAATCTAACAAACAAAAATAAAGTGTTCTTTGCAAGTACAAATGAATGAACAAAATTGAAGAAATATCTGTTAATTGGTTTCGTGAATTATAAGACTGTGTTTGTATTTGAAGGGGATGCAGAAAACTGCAAACATTGATTTCAGAATAGAAGCTATTCCCTTTATTGTCTGGAGAGTGCCCATCAGAGAACAATAAATTTCACTCACAAAAATCTCTTGTTATTCACGTCAAAAACAACCCAACCCCACCCTCCAAGCCTAATCAGAAAATAGACTTCTTTGCTATGCCTTTATTTTCTCCAGTTTTGAGGCTTCCTCTGTTTGCTGAATTCTGAAAATAAAAAATAATAATAATAACAAAAATAATAGTAGCAGCAGCAGCAGCAGCAGCAGCAGTAGTAGTAGTAGTAGTAGTAAGAATGCTGTGGTAAATAAATTCAAAACACCCACAAATAAATATATACACTGTTGAAAGTCTAGAAACTATAAAAGCTGGTCTGTAAAACTGACAAAGTATTCTGGGGAATGTAATCAATCAGGACATTGATTAGTTTTCCCTTTGCCATCATTATCTTCAGGTAAAGAAATTTTGAACTTCATGAACTCTTTAAGCCAGAATTTTGTACCTGGTTAATTTCTGTTAACTTCAATAGTGGTGCATGATCACCTGTGTTTGCTTGATTATCTGTTTTGAGCTGCATGATGTTGGCAAAAGTCAAAATTATCTGTTATAATAGAATACTCTAGAATGTAAATAGTGATTTGTATCTGAGTTGCTCTGATTTAGAATGGCATGGCCCTCTCCATGCAGGGCTGTGACCACTTAGCAAGTTGTCCCAGACCAGAAAATATTGAAAGTACATTTTTTACCTAATCATTGACTCAGAAACTCATGGAACTGTGGAATACTTTAGTTCAGAAAGAGCCTCTGTCACTGAATCCATTGCTCAAAGCAAACTTCAAAGGTACATCAGGGTGCCAAGGGCTCTGTTCAGTCAAGTGCTGAATATATTTCAGAGAAAAAGTTTTACAGACTCTCTGGGAAACCTGGTGCAGTGTAAAAAATGCTCTTCTGAAATTAAATCAGAATTTCCCTTGCTGCAGCAATCTATTCTCTGTCCCTTTCCAGGAAGGGTCTGCCATCTCTAAAATTGTTACGTACTTGCAGACAGCAATTAGATTCCCACTCAGCCTGTTCTTAAGTTGCCCAAACCCAACTCTTTCAGTCTCTTCTCTCCTTCACACCAGCACCAGAGTCACTGTGGTTGTCCCTCTTCAGGTTTTCTAAGCTTTTCTTGCACCAGGAAGACCGTAGCATGCAGCAAACATTGTAAACAGATAACATTCTTCACCCATAAAATTATGAGAAATGAAACATTCCATCCATTGCAGTCACTCAAATAATTGGCTTTGGAAGCAAGTACCCGTAAAACAGCATTCAGTCAGCTCATTTCCAGAGTTCATCATAGAATCATCATATAGCTCAGTTTGGAAAGGACCTCAAAGATCATCTGGCCCACCCTTCCATAGGAAAGGGAGTCTAGGTGATATTATCCCGCACCCTGTCCACTCACTTCTGGAGTTCAGAGTCTCACCTCTGCTAACCCTTGAAAATTAAACTAGACCAAGAAAAAGCTGACCTTTCACACTCAGTAACAGGTGCCAGTTTTCATGAGATTTCACTGACAAGGATGTGAACTGTCACAGGCTGTGACCTGGAGTCACTGATTAATTTAGCAGCTATGCAGCACAGAAGTGCTAAAACGTCTTGCATTCCCAGTGTTCTTACATTTCCCACAGTAAAGTAAGAGATCATAATATTTTAAATAAATCCTTGAGGATTCACAGAAAAAAGTGGAACTCTTCGTCTGTCAGCTTTACCAGACAAAGGGTAATGTGATCTCTTAGCAGCCTCCCAATATTTCTCACTTGAGCTTTCTGTTGGGGATGTTCTAAAGTATATGCAAAATGCAGAAAAGTGAAGTGCAGGAAATTAATTTAGGTACAGCAGGTAGTTGTAAGTTATCGTTATTTTAAAGGAACAATATTAATTAAAAAAACCGTCAGCTTTCTGCTTTCAGCTTCCAAGAGGAGTTTCATAATCATCTTGTTTCCATTTCACGTCCACAGATTATAAGTATAATGTTTTAATTTTAACCTGGGCAGACAACTTGCAGAAATGTGATTTGATTGAACTCTGTTGTGACTGAAGATTTCTTTTGAAGATCCAGCACCTTACTGAGAATATTGAACTCAAGTGAATAAATAAAACACGAACATCAATAAAAATGAGGAAATTCAAAGTTAAATAAAGTAAGATGTTATGACATGACCACAGGGTATTTAAATGTGTAGCACAGAAAAAAGGGAATATAATTAATTTATAACTGCAGAAGCTGTAGATTATTGCAGGAGGCAGAAGAAAAATTAGTTGCCTGCTTTAAAAAAGTTTTGTGGCCATGACAACAGAAGGGATAAAATGGTAGTGCTTCAGCTGTCATCCTGATTTGCATGACAGGAAGATCTGCTGCAATATTTTGTAATGCTCACACTGTATATCCTACAGAATTACATTTGACTGTACATCAAGAGTCAAATTGAAAGGCAACACTATTTGTTAGATCCCTCATTGTAGCTGGAAAATAATAATCTTCCTTTCAGATCCATGAAATCCTCTTCAGGCTTTTTAAGGAAGTTATGTCCCACAATACTTGCATATGGAGTTACAAGGGGTTCAGCCATTTTGACTCTGCTTCTGGGTTAGAATAAGGTCACATTTTGGGTAGGACTGCTGTCCTGCCCATGTGAAGAACAGGGCTTGCTTTCCTCCCTTTCTCATTTGCTGTGTCATATGGGACATGACTTTCTGTTGTTCTTTTCGAGATAAATCTGTGCAAATGACACAAATGTTGCAGATGGATCTATGCTTCTGCTGCCTTAAAAGCACTTTAGAAATCACTTCATTTTCCAGTGTACAAATTTGTATTCCAGTATACTTAAAATGTATCAATAACAACCACAAAATATGAAACAGAAATATTAAGATCCTTCCACCCATCAATTAATTATGGCCCAAATCCCTCTGGATGAATGACAAAAGCTGTTTTCTGTGCCTCACATGGAATTCATGAAGAAAGAAGTAGATTACTAACCACAACTGACTAACATTTTTTTCTTTTGGTAGTTCAATTCTGAAATATGGAGCAATGACCATCACTGATATTTTGTCATTGTCATCATGGCGGAGGATCTTTTTTTTTTAATACATCTAGTCAGTCCAATAAAAGCAAAAATATTTATGGCTGTCTGCCTCATTCTTGCAATGAACAATGCCTGATGGGACTGAAATTTTGATGTAAGATTTTTGGTATCTCCTTTGTAGTTAATTACAATGAAACCTCCAGTGGAAGCCCCAAAAAGACTTGATAGATAGAAAGGCTGCAATCAAGACAATAAATAATTACTTGCAATGGATACCAAACACCCTGCTTACAAATACAAACACCTTTAATAGCAGAGAGTGGATTTAGTACCATAACTCGGATGCTAGACAGGACCTTTTATCCTAGAACATATCAGATGTTCTAGGAGAAAAAAAATTATGTTAAATGCACCTCTAATCATCCATATAAAATATTTTAACACTTTATCGTAATACAGCCACAAATATTGTTTGAAATGTCAAGTTTCATCTACCTACAAGACATACTCATGCAGGAGCTAAAGAGACCTTTTGGTTGCATTTCACACAGCGTTTGTTTCAATGTACGTGGAGTTTCTGAAAATTGCCTTGAGACAGTTGACCTAAGTTGGGGAATTGTTTTGACACAAAAGTGTTGCTAAAAACATGATGACAAGCCAGGGATATGCCAGAAACTGGAAGTACATCTGAATTGCATAGCACAGCACTTGGCTAAGGATCAGCTTGGGGGCAAACCTTTGTAGTCTAACTGAAGTGCTGCCAATCCTCAGTGTGCTCTGAACTTAAACCAAGGACCAGGCAAGCCTGAAGTGCAATGAGAGAGATGAAGGAGGATTTTCATGTCGATAATTTTAACACCAAGCTAAATTTTCCAGGATAGGATTCTCCCCTCCTCTAATACTTTAACGTGAACAGCATTAGTCTTTAGAGGGAATTTAGAAATCCTAAGCAACACAGTCACTAGAAGTTCTTTGGATTTAACAATACAGTAAGTCTAAGTATCCAAATTATGTCTAAATTCAGGTGGTGGGAATGCTTACCAAAGTTCCTTTTCATTTATGATCAGAGTAGGAAAGAACAAGTAATGCTTTGATATTGCGTATTTGGGTTAGAGAGGAGGTTTATAAAGCAAACTGAATTTCTTTCTAGCTTTCTCACCACTTACATTTCCCCCTGCCCCCCCTTACGTCCCAAGTTTTATTTATCCATATTCATGCCTTATAAAAAAAACAATTACATTGATTCTCCTTTTTGCCTCTGTAGGAAAAACTGGGTCTGTATTTTTTACAATCAGGTAAAATCCCATAGAAAATAAAAGTGAACCTGATAGGTTAACCTCAGGTAGTACTAACAGAGACTTTACAAAAGACATTGCAGAAGCTTTTTGCTTTCACAGTTTTTTTGCAAACATGTCCTAACAACTCTGTTGAGAGTAAAACCTGTCTAATACTGATCTTTTTAGTCAATTAATCCTGTAACAGCAAATGAACATTATCTTGACATTCTATGCATTGTTCAAGTTATTCTCAGTTGTTTCTATTTTCATCTGCTTTAAGGTATCATGCTGAACACAGATTCAGTTTCTAAAGCACCTGAAGGTACTGGCAGTATTGAAGAAGCTTGCTAAACTTGCTATCAAGTAGACTATAGAAAAAGATGATACAGACTTGAGCTGTAAATCAAAAATTAAGCATCTTCAAAAATTTTTGATAGGATGTAATGCAGCTGTAGGGTCTTACCCAGAGTAAAATCTACTGTAGCAATCACAATGAACATAGAGAACAAGAAAGTACATTCTGATTTTGTTCAGAGACTAGATTTTTTAATACAATACATTGATTTATTCCTAGAATATATTAATTTTTTCATTTCAAGATGACAGCCACAGGAAAGAGTCAAGTGGCCAGTCTGGGACCCACCTGAATGATCTTTATTCTCTAAGTTTAATTTAAATACATACATCCCCTGCCCTGGGAATTTCAGTGTTTCCCTCCATAATTTTTGTTATTTAATAGAAAAGGTGTGATATTTAAACAAATTTGCACCGAAAATATAAAACTCTTACTAATCAAATTTTCATTAATTAACACAATCCTAAGCAAACATCACTGAAGCATTTCGATTCAACTTAAAGCTGATGCAGTTATCCAATAGAACTTCTTTACCTTCTTTGGCTTGCATGCATTTAATATTTAAAAGAAAAACATTAAGATGTATGCATATGCTTTTATTATTTTGCAAAGGATTACATGATTATATGAGGACTTGAAAAGAAAGAATTACAGAGGTCTGTTACCCTCATGTCCATCATTGTTTCTATTAAGGGATCTGAGAGGCAGCAGGCAAACAAAGGGATCTCCATGAGTACTTGAATGGCATTCATATACTTGTATTTTCTTTAGTTAAAAAGGTAATTTGGCATTAGGAAAGGGTTATTTTATGATGTTTATTTCCGAGTATATTTTCAATCTCTAGAAAAAAATAATTGTATCAATCAAGGCCATTGTAATTCTTTTTTCTTAATGCAACACCAATAACCTTATAATTGCTATCTGACTCGTGGGAGACTATTACTGACTAGTTAAGCTACTCAGTTTCTAATAGTAAATAGTCATTAATGAAAAAAAGAAAGAAAAAAATCCCTAATATATAAACAAGTCATAAAAATTGCTGTCTCATAGATAGCATTGAAAGGTTTGTCACTGAAGCCCTTTTTACAGATACCACCATTTTCACATTAAGTTAACCTTACTATGGGCATAGTCTTTTAAATAACTCCAAGATCAATTAGCCTTTTCTATTTTTTATTTTCCTTGGATCTGTGCAGTGAAGTGAGGAAGTGAAATGTAAGGCATACTGAAGCAGGGCAGCAGTGAGGTGGAACAATTATAATCAAACTATACTTGGAAATATTCTTTCCATATTCCCAGAAGAAGAAGTACAATAATGTCAACAAACAGCTCACAGGTTTATTCTGAGCTACTGCACTAAACAGAGATTAAGAGAAATATGAGACATTTTCTAATTTAGTGTCCCCAATGGACTGGCTCTTTCTTGTCTTGGAGTCACTCATACTTCTCCTAGAAACAGGGAATGCTGATGCTGGAAATACCTGATAGATCAAACCCCAGGCTGCCTCCCAACTTACATCTGTTTACAATATACTGAAATATGCTGGAAAGTCAAAATCAAAGCAGATAGGCTCGGAAATTGCCTTTTTGCAGAATAAAATTTACCTGAGCAGGAAAATAGGTCTAACTGTTGGTAATGTTTATGCTTTTATAGAAGCAATGATTTTTCTACTGAGTTGTTGGGGTCTTCTTAACAGGCTTGCAACATGGATCTTATTTCAGTCAAAAAAAATCCATATACTGCAACATCTTTTTCAAATCTGTATATAGAAAAAACACCTGCATTTCTGTGATAGATCATTGTTTCATATGTTTCATATAGATTCAGTTCATAGTGTAAGTGCAGTAAGGGGAACAGCTGTTGGAAAATACATTGATCTTACAAACTGTGAAAGCACAGAAACAATAATTCAGGATTCTTTTAGGTGTCAACAGGATTCCTCAACACTTCAACAAATCTATTCTGCCTTCTGCTGATCCTTGCATTTTGCTCTGACTTGCTAAATGAAAGCCTTTTCCTCAGTGACCAAAATGACCACTTTGTATAATACATGAATGATGTTTTTTAATTTCTCTCTGTTACTTTGGACATGTATTAGAAAACAAATGGTTATCATTTTACACTTATGAAAGCATAAATAAGTCTGCCACTTACACCAGGAACATCCGCAGTGGATAGAATTTATTAAATTCAGAAGAGCTTTTTGACCTTTGAAGCAAGAACTGCACTTTGCAAGATAACACACAGGAAAAAAATTCAAAAGAAAATACATTTCCAGCTCATCAAGAGTGAAAAGTCAATCTATTTCAAAGCTGCTCTTGCTTTGTTTTGTTTTGTTTTGTGTTTTATTGGGGTTTTTTGGTTTGTTTTGTTTTGTGTTTTGTTCTGTTTTGTTTGGTTTGGTTTTGTTTTGTTTTTCCACACAAATGAAAAACACACATGCATCAAAAATACGTGTGCAATACAGAAAGGTGTAAAACTTATGGCTTTGTTTTCCTGCCTTGGCTCCAACAAAGACCAATGTGCTGCCTTTGTTAAAGACTATTTTTAAATAGTATAGATTGCAAACATAAAATATTGTTGTTATTATTTTTATTTGGGTTATATTATTTTATAGGTTAAATGGTACATAAAAGTGTCTCAGTGACACCAACGTATTTTCTTGGGAAGAGTCAAAAAAAGTCCAATTATGCACCAGCAAGTAAGAGCCAACACAGTTCTTCAGTTGTATATGCAGCTCCAGAATTGAGTATTCTGCTTGTTGTCCTTAAGTCTTTCTAACTATCTTGGTATACATGGAAAGAAAGTTGTATGAAAAATAAAGCTGTATTTTAATATATTTCACTAAGTTCTTTATTAAATGCTATCATCAGAGAGTTATTGCTTGCCGTTAGTTTTAATGAAGACAGATTTTGGATCATTATACTGAGAAATGTTGCTTTTGTTATCTCACTTGCAGCCCTGACAGGTAAGTAGAAAACACTAAGGCCCAACATTTCAAAGCTGCTTTGAGTCTGTGGCTTACTGAAATGGGTAGAAAATTTATTAACTAATGTCTGGAGGAATAAATAAATGACTAATATTTTATATTATAGGTATTACTGTGCTGTTTAACCACAGCATATTAAAAATTATAAGTAGTTAATTCCATTTTTTTAGTATATAATTTTCAGTTCACATTTTCCTCCCTTAAGGAAAAGGTGTCAGTTACCACCATGTTCCAGGTACACATGTAATTTAGTGGAGTTGTCAACATGCATTACTGGGAAATTGCACCAAGTTTTTGTTAATTTTGGAGTCATCTGCCAAAGGTGAAAAGGCTAATGTTGGCACAATAGAAACAGAGGAAACCAGCAGAACTATTTTATAAATTTTATCACCAGAAGGCAGAGCAGCTGTTACTACATAATAGATCTGCCTTTAAATGCCTTATCACTTTTCTTTATGTGGTAGGATATTTACTGTACCCAGACTGGATATCACCATCAAATGAATGTTTTGAGCACATCAAATGTCACTGCAATGAATGATTGTGCAACAAAAGACAACAAAGATGTTCACAGATGCTATGAAGGTAAGCACATTTTTCTATTTTGCAGATTTATCTTCTGCTTTCTAAATCTATGTTTCTTTGTTTCTAAAATTAATGTACAAAAGAGATCAGATTCAATTTACATAATAATACATAATAATCAATTTTCTCCATACCTGTGTGTTCTACTTTTTCCTTTTTCCCCTTGTATAAACTCCATATATTTTTAATACATGTCCTATGCATATATCTATATATATCTAATTTGAAAGACTTCCGAGAATAGTTGTTTTTTTTTTTAAGTTGGTTAACTGGATCAAATTCTGTTCCCCTAAACCAGTTGTAGACTAAGTGTAAATGCATCTCATTGAAAGAAAAAAATCCAACTACAATTGTACAACATATTCAGTGGTTTACATTGGATTTGATGTATACCTATCCATGAACTGGGAACTACAATATATGAAGTTCACCAATATCTTCAATGAAAAAGCAGATTGTCTATTAATTCCTCACCCTAGTTTAGCTGTAAGCCACGCTCTGTTCCACTCTAATTGTTAAAATTACAAACTGCTATTGCAAACAGAAGAAAAAACTATGAGAAAGTATCATGGAGTTATGGATTTTGAATTGAAAATATTCAGTTATTTGACATGCCTTCAAGCAGTGCTACAGAAAAATGATGATGGTTTATTGTGAATTTTAATTGAGACAATAATTTTATAGAAATGCATCCAGTCTAACTAATTCAATTTGATTTAATATTATTATTCGGTGTGATTGGAGAAAAAAAGTCACTGTAAATGTTTGCACTCAGATTTGTATTAAACAGTGTGACTAGCTAACAGATTACATTTCATTTTTAAAAATTAATGCTATAACATCTCATTAGAACATGCTTTCAGTACTTTATAGAAATCAGTGGCTAACCAGATCTCAAAAATCATTACTTCATGTAAAACTATCTAAGAACTTCCCAGTAGGAAAAACCCACTGTCTTTCAAAGGAATCCTCCTCACTCCAGCATTTTTCAACATCTTTCATTTGATAGAGCAGTATCTCCTCCTCAAAGGCTGACTGCCATTCAGATTTGAGCCAGCTGACATAAGGGAGAATCTTGAGACAATTGTCTTTTTCCAGGAGCATGCAGCCCTATGGAAGAGTACCAGTACCAGTCCTCAGCTCCTCCTGCTACTCCCTGCACCCACAATATGAGATTTAAGCTGCACAGTTCATATTTTCATCTTCTTTTCCCTCCGCCATCCCTTCTTTCTTAAACTGTGTCCTCCTTTGGATTTCCATCCTAGAAAGAAGCTCTCTCTAATGCAAAAGCAATTCCAAATTTTGGACAAAACTGTTTGAGAAGTCTACTGTCATTATGATTTAATATTTTAAAGAATATTTCTGAGTTAATTCTGAAATTTCTGATCACAGAAAGAATGAGGTTCCTCAATGTCTCAGCCAATTATTTTGTTAAAATAGTCTTACTCAAAAAAGATATTTTAGCTTGGTAAATAGTATTGTATTGTCTGAGTTTTTCTCTCTCTGGTCAATAATCTTTCCAGAAGTCCTTTGGTTTGTTAGGCTTCTGAAACTTATGATGACATTGAGGAGAGATTTAGTTACTTACCAGTCTCCTGAGGCTCTGGGACTAGAGCCTGGTTGTCCTTTACCACCCCTTTGCTGCATTTTAATGCAATGTACAGGGACTGCCCTCTCTTCTTAGTACTGCTGCCAATAAAGTGCATCTCCCAGTTTCCAAGGCTGAATGACAATCCTACAAAATGGACTTCAGCACTTTTCTGCCTGGTCCACTGTGCATTGCCAGTTTGTCCATGAAGAGAGGATTTATTTGAGCAGAAGCCAGAGCACATAAGTATCATATTTCTCATGACAAATGTGTAAGAGAAGATCTGAAGATTTTCCCTTAACTACTTTTAAACTATAAAGTAGGCATAATATATTCATTATTGACTGAAACACATTATATTTCCTCAGGAGAAAAAAATGTGATGGTAAATCCACCCATCACATAACAAAATTTGCATCATCCACAAAAGAGAAAAAAAATATTTTAAATAATGCATTTGAAAAAATTGAATCAGTTTTATACTGCACCATTTATCATAGAAATCTAAAAACAGTATATCCTAAAAAGTGTCCTGTGATTTGAAAACAAATCAATACCCTTGTGTTCAAGAATATTAATTTATAAGAATGTGATCCACAATCAAGGTTCACTTCTTACATTTACTGCCTGTATACAATATTGAAGAGACATCCACTCCTTCAAACGAACCCTTTGATATTATTTATTACTGATGAAGGAAAGTACAAAAACATACAACAAATAGCTACAGTAAGGAGAAAAAAAGACAACCACAGAAACCACAATCTGCATGCTCACACTACCGATGAGATTTTAGTTTAAACCATATCTGCAATTAAGGTACATAAAACGTATCTATGATCAAATCTGCATAAATTGAATCTTTGCACATAGGCACAGCTTCATTCACTCCAGTTAATTGCTCCATGAATGCAAATAGACATTCAAATAGAATAGTGTCCCTAATTCTTGAGTGAAGTGTTTCCTAGACAGAAAAGAAGGTAGAAACACAGACTAAAGTCAGAATAGCCACACAAACTCTTCACAGCCATGTATGCAGTGGGCACAAAGCAGTGCCTTTCAATGATAAAAGGAAGAGGTTCTAGAAAGCAAAATGGGGAAAACTGCTAACAACTAGAAGTGTCAGGCACTCCACATGACACAGTGATGATGGTAAACCCTTCTGATGTTATTAAAGGATGTGATTTTGCAATATTAAAAAATAAAATTTAAAAAATTAAAAAATCTTTACTTTCTTCTCAAAAAGTTAAAAATTAGATTCTTCCCTATAGATGCCTTTAGATCTATTTCCTCTGCTTTAGAAATTTTCTCTTCATCTTCTTTAAATAACATTTTTTTTTATTTTCAATTTAAGCCATTCTGTGACATGATTTTATTATTCTATGCACCTTTGTAGGATATACTTTCTGAAGTACAATATTTTATATTCTAATTTGTGGTGATTGAACAGGAAGGTCATGGACTACAGCTCCACACTAATTCTAACTAAAACTTATAATGACATTTGTTAGAAACAAAAATAACAATGCCGTGTAGCCCATAATCAACCATAACACTATGATTTCCTCATATAGGCTAAAACTTTGCTGTGATTCTGATCTGTGCTTTTCCTACTGCTGTTACTGCTGCCAGTAAAACCTTACTAATCATTCACCAATATATTCTGTAGCCGATTTCAAGAACAAAATAAATGTAAAATTTACTTTTTTCATTAGCAATACTCTTGCAAAATTATTTCCCTCAACATTAAGAACAAAAAAATCAGAGAAATAGTAATTTGGTAGTTATTTGAGAAAGGACTCAGCATCTTAATAGAATTTCACTGATTTTGTGACTTCGTCTAGTCAATGGAAAAATGCACATTATTGGATTCTGTTACAGGCCATGACCATCTAGTCTGGTGTCCAAGAAAACACAGGCTACAGAAACTCTTGAATTAATTCCTGGTTTAACTTAAGTATATTGTTTAATAAAATATCCAGTATAGATTTATGAATATTCTCCAGAGATGGAGAATCCATTAGCTGGATGCTTACTATAGACTATTGCTTTCCCTCTTTGCCAGCTCTCTGCTAATATATTTCTGTTCACAGGAAATTATTTATTGATTATGCTGGGGTCACCCCCACAGGCTTGTCTTTTATTGGACAAACTCTTTGAGTTATATATTTTAGTGAGAGCCATGTTTTTCCATCCTTTCATCATTCTCAAGGTTCTTCTCTGAACCTACTCCAATTTCAACTTCCTTCCTGCACTGAAGATACCACAGGGTTACAGCAGAAATCACTCCAATCTCAATATGAAATACAGTCACCTGACATTTCCTGAGAATGTTTCTTTCTTTGTATCCAAAAGAGTATTGCCTCAAGCTTATTATGTAGTTCAAATCCATTCTTCCAGTCCACTGACAAAAAAAAAAAAAAAAAAAAAGTGTAAGCTAGCTAAGAGCCCATTCTTCTAGGCCTGTTCTCCTGGGCCCACTTTCCATTTGAAGCACATCTCAAGGTAGATATTGCTACCTACCTTGCAGAAGGGTAAGATACATTCAGCAACCCTATTATTTGTTTTCAGCCAACTTTAATTGGAAGGGTTTTTTTTGAAGTATAACACTTATATTTCCTTATTTGCCTGCTAATCTGTGCTTATTTCATTATCCTTCTTTGAATGCTAATTAATCAAACCTCAGCTCAGCTCAGACTCAATGTCGGGTCAACACAGCTTACAATCAGCGTGGTAATATTTTCCTTCCCTTTTGAATACTTTGAAAATTTTTCTTTCCTTTTATTTTCGTGGAACTTTTCCAAAACTTTTGAAAGTAATTTCTAAAGTTTCAAGGGTTTCCTTTTGGCGGGTATAAAGATTCCAGTGGTGGTATCTTTTAATTTTCTTTTTCTCCCAGAAATTCAAATTTGAAGATTATTCTAAAAGTCACATCAACTCACTTTTAAGAGGGCTAAACCAATAGCACCTGCTCGGTGGATGGATGTACATCATTGAAACAGATGAACCAGATGTATTAGGTTTCAGATGGAAGATATAGAAGATTTACAATTTGGGTAGTGGCTCAAACAGACTGAGCTCCTTCTTCAAGTTATCCTGCTGTTATTCAGGCTGCTGAAAAATCATGCAAGAAGCAAGAAGAATATGGGTGAGTGTACAGCCTTTTTGTCTGTGTTCTGCTCTTTGCTAATAGTAATGGATTCCCATCATTTGAAGCATCAGTTAAAGAAGACAGTCATCTAATTAATTTCCAGTATATCCTATGTCAGTCAATTAAAATCCCTTTGATTATCAATATACCTTGCACATGCTTCATTTTAACCATCTTAAAATTATATCCACTCTCAAGTCTTGTGAGTCCATTGCAAGAGGTTGGAACTCAGCCTTGGTACAAACTCTGCACTCAGAGCCTGAGAGAGCTCACCTTCATTCCCAGCAACCATACGTACAGACAAAGCTCTGAAACATTAGGTTCACATCAAAATTCCATCCTCTGTCACTGCCATAGGCTTGTCCATCCCATTCAATATTTCACATCAAAGCTTAAAGAATATTTTGGCCAGAAGACCAAGAGAGGTAAATGAGGCATTTTGTGCAGTTTCTTGAAAAGGCCAGTCTTCTGTCTCAGTCTCAAATATCTGCCTAATAGCATTGCATCTTATCACATTGACTAAAATATTAGACAGAAAAGCTTACTGAGTCAGGAGTGGAGCACATCCTGCTTTCCATGTGCATTCCTTGGCCAGGGGTGAATCTCTGCATCAGGAATACATGCGGCTCTCTTACCCCTAGGGATGAGTTTGCAATATGTGCGTCGAGTCAGGAGGCTGGAGCTTTATTTCTGCCCTGATATAAAAGCAGCTCTTTAGCTACCAGTGTCTGCTTTATCCATTGAACTACTGTGTAGAAGAGAGGGAATGGGACCACTTGACCTGCTATAAAAATGAGT
The DNA here is from genome assembly GCA_025920805.1 of Petroica traversi. Classification (NCBI taxonomy): domain Eukaryota; kingdom Metazoa; phylum Chordata; class Aves; order Passeriformes; family Petroicidae; genus Petroica; species Petroica traversi. The sequence continues at coordinate 11,660,563 of JAHLSL010000046.1, read as the reverse complement.
CACTGGGACTGAATTATATCTCTTGTACATAACAAAACCTTACTAGATCTCTTTTTAAACCACTGTAAATTTGGGACTCCCATGCTGTTGGTTGATGTGCCCTGCAAAAGGTGGTGCTTGCTCCTTGTCCAGTGGAGGAAGTGTATTTTCTTGCTTTCCAGTGAGATCTCCATGTTAAAGTTTCTTTTATGAAAACAATTTTGTGACTTCCCTTGGAAGAAATTTTAACAAAAAGAATTTCATATTAGCAGCAAAAGAGAATTTTTAATTAAACATTCTACCCTGCTCAGGTAGCAATATAATCTTTCTGTGTTTAGATATTTCTGGACATTGCAAAAACTAACCTTTTCTGAATTTAATGACATCTACAAAGCGGTAACTGAACCTAATTCTTGGGTGCATTTTTCATTTTTATGGATATCAAAAATCATCCTATACTTTCAAAGGGCTTTTTTTAAGACCACTAAAAGCAGTCCAGACTTTTTCATATCTGCTCTTAATAATTATAAGGATTTTTATAGCTATTCTATTTCCTGTATAATTTCTCCAGACTCACTCCATTTGGCAGTTGTGGAAGAGTTTTTTTCTGCTAGGGACAATTTCTAGCTGTACATGTATCAAATTATCTTTTACAGATATGTGTATATGTCTGTGCTTGTATATATGCGTATTGCAGGTCAAAGTTGAACTGAATAGCTGGCGTACTTGCCATCAACAGTCTTTCAGAAGATCCAGACCCAGGATAGCTGCCAGTGTTTTGTATTAAACAGCTGAGGTTTTTAATGTTTCACTTCACTCCCAAAATCAGGAGGTAAAGGATACATAATGAGGGAAGTGATGGACAAAACAAGCCTAGTCAGATAAGTCTCCAAAGCATGACTGGACCTCAGAAGGTGTTTTTTACAGATGTTGCTCTTCTCTCTCTGCTACCAACAAGTTTTGTGCATCCAGTGGAGGAAGTGTATTTTATTGCTCTCCATGTAACACAAAGATCCAGCACAGTCTGCACTCATGTCATGTTCTCATCTAGCAGAAATTCTTGCCATTGGACCAGATCTGTAGCTTGCAGTGGAAATGTGCAAAGGTTTGTATTGTTCACGTGGAGATATTTCCAACCCACTCCAATGGACTCTGCAACAGAACACAGCTGAGCTCCATAAGAGACGGCAAAAAACTTCCTGGCAAAGAAGAGTGAGGGAGAGGAGGAGGTACTCCAGGTGTGGGTCCAGAGATTCTCCTGCAGCCTGTGAAGGGGACCCAGGCCACAATATTTAATGACCTACAGCCCATGAAAAGACCTACACCAGAGCAGGGGCAAAGTGTGAGGAGGAGGAGCAGCAAGAGGAGCTATTGTGGTCTGTCCACAGCCCCTGTTCCCCAGTCCCTTGTGCTGTTTGCCATGGAAACAAAGAGGAGTCAGAAGTGAGGGAGCAAACTTGCTTCTGGGCAAGGGGATGGGGGGGAATAGAAAGGATTCATTTTAAATTTTGTCTTTGTTTCTATCTATATTTTTTTTTGTACTTGCAATTAAATTAAGCTAATTTTCCCCAAGTCAAGTTTGTTCTGCCCATAATGCTCACTGGTAAGTTATCTCCCTGTCTTTCTCAGCCCAGGAGCTTTTTCATCTTTTTATCTGCCCCTTATCCTTCTGAGGAAGGAATTGACTGAGTGGCTGGGTAGTCATATGGCCCTATTACTGAATGAAGATGAAGGATGTATCAGTTGGAAAGGTGAATAAAATGGTTATTACCTACCAACTCAGTGGGGAAAAATTACAATGCAAACAAATAGATTAAGATTGTGATTTTGAGCAAACACAGAAGGACAGTATTAAAATTGGGCAAACAATCATCATTCTTGCTTGTAAAATTCTTAAAATAAAGGTGGTTTTAGGATACTTTTTAGGACATCTTATAATCATCTGGTTCTCTTACTATATGTGTACTACATACTTATGTGTGTATATATATATATATATATATATATCTGTTTACTAAGAAATCTGTTCATAATGCTGTTATTCTTAAACATTTACATGTTATTCACATCTTTAATTTACTATTCCAGAACAAATGTATTAGAGGATTTTTGGAGTAAACTCTCCACTTTTGTAAGGGAACAAACGCTTCTTTGACAGCATAATTATTAAAAGAGAGCTCTAGATGTTTACAACATTTCAGATACTTGGAATGTAAATGCATGTCCTGCAGACAGCTAATGAGATTGTCAAATGTAATTTAACATGCCTTTGATTCTCAGAGATAGCTTCACTTTGTTACTGCTATGTCTGTATATTGGAGCAGAATTTATCTGTTTGAAAGTGATCAGCTAAGTATGACTCTGAGCTGTCAAGAAATACTTGCAGTAAGAATGCTTTAGAAATTCAGGCCTAGCACTTCAGAGGTTACTCTTCTAATCTTATTCTTTGGCAAAAGGAGTCGTTCTGCAGTAATTAATTTTAACACTTTGGCCAATCAGTTCTGAAGTGACTGTCACTCTAGGGCACTTCTCCCAGCTACACTGGATACCTTGCATTTAGCAATCATTACCTCTTTCACTAGACTGTCATTTAGCTCCAAGTTCCTATTTTTTTCTCACACTCTGGATCTGGGGGTTTGGTTTTGTTTGGTTTTTGGTGGTTGTTTTTTTGTGGTTTTTTTTTTTAACTCGATTAGAATAAAACTTCTTTTTAAAAGCACAGAGGCAGATTTACCTCTTTTTCACTGGTACATCTGCAGTGCAATAGGATAGGCAATGCTTTCCTTTAGCTGTAAAGGAACAGGAGAATCAAAGTATGTTAAGAGAGGCCTTTTAGTCAGTCTTGGGGTTCACACACAAAGTTCTCAATTCTTTAATAATCCATACAACAGCTTCTGAGTTCTAAATTCAGTGAGTCTATTTTAAAACCTATGTCTGTCTGATATTGCACATTTTAATTTCCTGGATCTCAATCTGTGAAATGTTAGCCACCTCTGCCATAAGAAGCATTTTCTCACAAGTATGACAAAAGAAAAACAGTAGAACCTAATCAGAAAAATGGTCATTTAAAAGACTTTTTTGTTTCTGATAAATGAAGGTTTGAGAATTATAATTTATTCTCCACTTACCTGAATAATAGTAATATCTTGAATAATTATTTTATGGTATATCCTAAATCTGTAGAATGGTGCAACAGATTTTTATGAGCAAATATATATATAAATTAAAGGAATGATAAGAACTGACTTCTATAATTGTGAAGTGAGAAGGCACTTGAAGCTGAAATGCAGTTCACGAACAATAACTTCTTCCAACCTATCCTTCAGTATTTGTCATATATGATTCATTCCCCTAATAGAAAGCTTAATTTTCCCAATGAGACCTGACAGTTTTCTTGAACTAGTTTCACAGATGATATATCTGCCATGAGTATAGATTGATGTGTCTCAGGTGGCATTACAGATACCATTTTCTGTTGATCTGAGAAGGAAAGATAGAAACAAAATTGTAACTTTATGAAATGTTCATAGATTTTTTTGGCAGAAAATGAAAGAAATTTCAGACTGACCTTTGATGTGAAAAGAGACAACACTTCAGAGTATCTAGCCCAGTAAACAAACTGACACTTTTGCAATAATACAAACATTGAGCAGATTGAAAAATTGCTTGATGTTTAAATCAATCATCTGACAATAATATGTCAAGATGTTGTTCATAAGAATGCAGTTCATTCTGTCCAGGAGTTTTATTAAGAATATTTCAAAATTTTAAGAATAAAATTTGTAATGAGTAGATGCTTGAATATCAGTTCATCATTGGGCAGTTGCATATGCAAATAACTGATCTCCATTTAGAGATTAGATATGTCTTGCTAAAGAAAATAAAAAAAAGGAAAAGCATAATCATGCTATTATTAAAGTGAATATTAAGAAAAAAATAATTCATTGCTCAAGTTAAAAATTCATAACAACAAAATATTATGTAATGATCACTTTGCCTGTGCATGGCCTGTAAGCTCAAATGGTAGTTTACCTCAATTAATACTTTAGCTCCAGAGTGCCTTATGTAGAAACTTGCTTTGGAATCTGCCTTATTTCTTTTCTGCAATCAGCATGAAAGTCACATTTTAAAGCAGACATTGTCAAACAGAAGAAGAGTTAGACAAGAACAATAACAATTATTAAAATCTCACAAACTAAAACCTACAGGACTGTTTGGGTTGTTAAAAGAATGGATGAAGAGAGACAGAACTGTCTACTGTTGTTTAAGGAGATACAGTGAAGTGAACTGGGATCAATTAACTTTCTAGTCAACATGGAAAGGTAAAAATAGGAATGGACATAATTTATAGAAGGGGCAACTGGGGTAAGTAAAACTTTCGATCAAGTACAGCAACTGAAAACCATTTCCAGGAAAAAGTGCAGTTTAACCATCCCCACAGATTTAAGGTCTAGGTAAATTGTTATTCTTTTCAGATTTGTTTAGAGATATTTAAACTAATCCTATCATGTTTCACTCCCTACCAGGGAGTAAAGGAGTGATTCTGCAACCCAAACCAATTTGTGATTGCTGAATTGTAAACTATATTATTGCTGAAACAATTCCTGTATGGTAATACCATCTCTGTTTTATGACATCTGATAACTTTAAGACTGAATGCTTGAAGGTACTCATTAATTTTACTGATATTTGTACAAATTGCAATCTTTTCTTTTCTGGAACAGATGCACCTTATTTGACTTTTATAGCTTAAAAAATATTTCTCTGTATCTCTGATATGCCAGGTTTTTATAGCTGCCAGCAGGACGTTAAAATGTATAAATTTGGCTAGCGTCTCAAACAGATTTGACCTCTTTACCTTAGTATTCATGCATTTATAAAGTGTGCTCAGGATACATTAATTATCCACCTGAGATTTATGTACTTTAGATAAAGCCTTAAATTTCCTGTGAGAAAAAAGAAGCAAAATCAATAACTATTTCTAGATCCTGTGCTTACCTGGAAAGAACCATTACTTAATAAACAGAAAAGATTGCCCAGCATTTTGTTCTGTGATAAAATGATAAGTCTGTGTAGTATATCTTTCTGAGACTATCACATCTTTGAATGAAACTAACGTAAATTCTCTGCTAGGACAGCAAAGTAAAGTTTGAGACCAGATGACTCATCATTGTGGGAATTATAAATGCATGTAAGATTTTGCTTTTCTCTTTTCTTTTAGCTGTATAGCATTTTAAGCTAATTGCCAAAAATTTCTATGAATTTAAGTTTATATCCTTCTGTATGGTGTCATTGTTTTCTGCCTTTCATTCAGAGTATTCTGGTTTGCCACGCTTTGTCTAAGCACAAGCTTTGTAGCAAATGAGAGCAAAAAAATTGTAAAAAGTATTACACTGTTTTTAACTTCCAGAGTTTATTTCACAAAATAGGTCATTTTTCTTTAATGTTGGATATTTTTTCTGTCTATGACCTTTCTATTAATGTAAAACTTAAGATGATTAATTTTAAATGTGATCATCTACTTATCCTTTAAAATATTTTTTAATAGATAATAAAGAGCATAAGTCTTTTGAATATAATCCTTATTTTCCTATCCAAAAATATACTAGACTTTGGTAGAGATTAAAGATTACTAAAATTCTTCTTTTTTTTTTTTTTCTATTGTTATTGCAAAATATCACACTAGGACCTAATGTTGGATTCTTTAAAGCTTTTGGAATCAGAGATGCACAGGTTTTAATGGTGCAGATGACAGAAATATGCATTTCAATTTATTACATAATTACAACCATAAGGTTGTGAAAGGTTTAGCCACTATGTTAGGATTTCACTTGAAAACTAATTTTAATGCCTGGATTTCTCTTTAATGTTATGTGGAGAAATTTGAATTATAGATGTTACTCTACCACTGATGCACACAGGTTCAGTATTGTATATTCTGGATTGTCCAAGCCATGTTCCAGATACCTGTCTGTCATGTTTCTTTTTGTCACTTTAATGTATAGTGGACTCCAGGGTTATGGCTCAGTCAGTATGACAAAGCCACTAATGTTTTTGTGTGTCAGTGATGTGTATTACAATTTTTGTGGCTTAGTGAAAGGGTGACAAGTGTGTGTGATGGTACATTAGCTGTAAAAGGGAAAGAAAAAATACAAACGTAGATTAAAGGAAAACTTTCTAAGCCCTTGGAAAGATTATTTATACTAATGACACTTGAAAGAGATTATTTAATGTATGAAATTTAATGATCAATGACTGGAATCCATTTCTTGCAAGAATGCATACTCCCTGACATGGCACTAGCTTGGTTTTGATTAAACAGAAAAACTGTTTGAAGTGAAGACCTTCCTTAATGAGAACTCCAAAAACCAAACAGTAAAATACTAAACTAATAGCTCTAAAACATTTGTAAGTGTCATAAATAAGGAAAAAAGAGACAGTAAATAGTACACGAAAGCAATGTGTTAGCCTGATATAATGCCAGCTTGACATTTTTTTAAACTATTGTCATCAGGTATTACACTTCTAAAAACACTTTTGAAAAAATGTATATTAAAAGATTTTTTGAATATTTATTGGATTCACTGTACACAGCTCTGTAAAGCTAATGCAACACCCATTTTCTTAATACTTTCAGCTGTCATTGTAATAATGACAGAGTTTTTGTTGTAAGGTAACAGAGTACCCCGCACAGTCATCTGTACTTCCAAAGTTTGTCAAGTTTGGTTTTATAAATGACAGCCTGATTGAGAAGTGCTGTTAATTCAGGCTGTATTTGACTCACTGAAATCTTTAATTTTGAGTTTAATCAGACTTTGCAGCAAAACTTGACTGGACACATGTTTCCCAGAATTCTCTTGGAAAATATTTATGTAGCATGTTACTGTAGGAACAGACAGAAGCACAGTAATTGTTAGATAAGCTGTACATTAATGAAATAACAAAGATTTTTCCAATTTAGTCTAAGCAGCTGTTTAGTAGAAACTTGAAGATCAGCCCATCCAGAGGTGTCCCCATGCAAGACACAAACATAATTATGGAGACTAATCTACTCAATCAGGCAGGTAGATGAGTGTTTGTTATTTCACCTGTGCAAGATGATGAACAAACTACAGAGACTCAGCAAAATATGCACATTTTGTAATGAAACTTACCTATATAGAATAACCAAACAAGCCATGTCCTTCACTCAAAATGAAAATTCACCTACAAATGTACTCTCTTATTCACTGGCTATTTATTTGGGAATTCAGTTGATAAACCCTCCATTTTAAAGTAATCTTTTCTTATTTAATTTAGCCCCACCAACCTGTATGCTTTTGCTTTTTTTTTTTTGACAAGACCACATATTTGTCCAGGGAAGGCTATTGAAATATTGAAAAACATGTAATCTCAGTGTAACCTATTTGTGGGATGCTTTATTAGTGTTCATTCTAAAATATGTGGAAAACTGACATCACAGAACATGAATTTTGGTCTAATATTTATTGGCTAATATTTTGCTAATAAATTAATATTAGCTAATATTTATTTTGTTCTAATATTTATTTATTATGCAAATTATGCTGATCCATCATCCCTGCAAACAGAAAAAAAAAAACAAAGAGAAAAGTGGTAAAGTGGCATGAAACTCAAATGTAATCTTTCAAGCACCTGGTTTCTGAAATAGAAAGGATTGCTGAACAGCAGGGTAGGAAACAAAAAGTGTATATTCTTGGTTGAAAATATTTGAAAAAATTTTTTAAAGAAAAAACCCCAGAAGCACCTTAGGTAAGACTAGTGAACCATATTGACAAATCCTTCCTCAGATTAGAGCTTCTGCTGGTGCCTGTTATCTATCTTAAATATGTATTTTATAAACTCCTCTACCTGTTGGACAGAGTAATATATCTATTTACTTCTTTTGTGTATCAGTTCTCTGAATATGAGATAATATTTCATTTTTTGTAGAATTACAGAAAATTCACTAGAAGTAAAAATACAAGGGTAGAGATATGGATACGAGATACAGAATACGAGATACAGCAATGGAGCTATTTCCATAGAGTGTCTCAGGATTTTCTGTTGAGGAGATGAGCTTTGAAAGCATGGAAGTCATGAGAATCCCAATTAGATGCCAGGCAAACACTTTCCAGGCCTCTTACTGTGAACATGGCAGTCACAGGGCCTGCATCATACTGAGTCAGTTGATAATGCTTAGGGAAGCAGGGAAGTGAATTTTTAATCTCATTCATAAAAGTTTAGTCTCTTTTGAGACTGTATGTTGTTTTTTTTTTAATCTTGACCTCTTGTAGTCATTTCTGCATTACACGATTTTGTAAAACTTATTTTGCTGTGATTTAATTCACGATTGCTAATACATCAAGTAAATGTTTTCTTTTGCTGACCTGTTGTAGAAATAGGGCTCCTCTGATGTTCAATTATGTATGCACAGTGTTCATTTCTATCATAAAATACATGAGATCTCTAATTTTAGCTTTGATGCATGACTTTAAAAGTGCTAAAATTTAACAGTCTTGAGGTGATGCTGAGTTCATTATAGGAAGCTAGCAGCACTTCTTCCACCAGATAAAATAAATTTAATTACTGTCATCTACAGGAGACAGTTGTGTTTACTTTGAATGCTCTGATTTCTTTTATAATCTAGCTATTTATAATTTCTCTGCTATGTATTTTCCCTGAATGGCTCTGGTACTTCAGACAAGGTTTTCAGCAAGAAATTGACATAACAAGAATATATTTCCTTTATTGCCTTATCAGAAGAATAAACATTAATCTGATGATTGAAAGGTTTCTAGAGCCCAATGGCAGAATTTCAAAGGTCTTCTTATTTATTTGAGATTTTTCAGCCAAACTCCTGATGTGTTCTCTCTTTCCTGACTTTTGGCATATGTAGAGGAAAATCACCAGCTACATAAAACGTTGTTTGTTCTATATATAAAATATGTAGCATTTTTCATCAGAGTGAGGTTGCATCACAAATGGGTTGTAAAACTTTGGGGTGACATATTCAATAAATTTTTAAGCAGACTTTTCTTCGTTATGTCTAAGAAGAATACTGGAGTCTATTTCTCTCAAGGAAAGAGGGAAATATATATATATATATATATATATATATATATATACATACAAGGTCTGGCTGGCATTGTTGCACATAATTTTTACTATTGAGTCTCAGGAATAAACCCACCTATTGAAAGCTCAGCCAAAGAACATCTCCAAATGCTGGTATTAAGAAAGAAAAACTGTATAATAATTTTCTCGCAAGTCAGAGGGTATAGAAAAAAAATTTCAGCACTCATTTGGGAATGTGGGTATATATTTGCTTTATGTAGCATCTTTGGGAATCTTAAAGCATTTTTTGGCCTCATTTCAGCACAGGCTGCACAGATTTTTAATAGAAGTGGATATAAGTAGTTCCTTGTTTTTTAAATATGCTATTCTTCTGAAATGGATCTTTCTGAGCATAATGTGAATATTGACCAGGCTAAAGTTATCTTTAATTCCTAGATTAAATTTCTATTTTTAACAACATAGGTGGAATTTAAACAAAATCAGCTGCTCTGCAATGCATACTGCCAGTCTTCACAGCCTGTTGGTAGCTCTGTTCCTGATCTGACAAGCCAATTTGGACAACATACCAATTGGTTTTTGGAAATTTTGCTTGTGTAAGAATGCAAAATGAGTCTCTTTACAAGTAGTGGAATTCTGAGTATTCACTGGATGAAAGCATTAAAAAAGCTTGCAAAATCTTTTTGAGTGACACCTAAAACTGAATCGCAGAATCACAAAATAACAGATAAGGTTGGAGGGGATCAGCAGTGGGGTCATCTGGTCCCACCTCCCTGTTCAAACAAGGTCATCCTAGAGCACACTGCATGTCAAAATACAGCCACTATCTTCCTTACTGCACCTTGGAAACAAGAATTCAACGTCATCAACCAACCTTTGCCCAAGTAACACCACACCCACTAAACCAAATCACAAAATGCCATGATTACTCAATTTTTGAACATTTTTTTAACAACTCCACACAATATTTAGATTTGAATTTCTTTTACTATTTCAAAGTAATTATTAAACCAATGAGAGGTATTTGGACTGCCTAGGGATGAGGTAATTTTATTTGCAATCTTTTATTATTGCTGTAAAAAAAGGATATTTTTTTTAAAAATGTAAAAATACAGTCTCTTGTTCCTGGTTGATAGAGTTGCTTCAAGGTCCATCATTTTTATGCAAAGTTCAGGTTACTTTTCCCATCTGCACACTCTGGGTTTGTTGTTTCTGAATTTTATTATTTACTCTCAGAGATCCTCTGCAACTCTTCTAGGTTATTACCTATTTTTCTCATTCTGTATAATTTTGCATTGACAGCAAAGTTCTCCAAACTTTCCTAAGGCTGTTAAAGAACAGGCTGTCACCCAGATCCCTTGGGGTTACACTGATGTCCCTCCTGCAGTGAAAGAACTTATTGTGCCTTCTTATCTTTGTTCCAACTCTGGGTTGCAAGTTTGAAGGAAGTGAACTTGGAGGGCAGTACACAGGAATTTTGAAAGACTGCTGTTTTGGGATATGTCTTGAACTCTTGAAAAAACTTTGATGTGCTGTCATTGCCTGAAATGCATTAACATTTGATCCATGCCAGAGCATTTGGAGATAGAATGAAACTAGACAGAAATATGAAAAGGAGAAGAAGATGTTAGATGGAAGTGTAAATCACTGTCTGTAAGAAGAACAGATATCACAAAAGAACAAATATCCTGGAGTTAGTGATAAAAGAAGTGAATGCAAAATGTGAGCCAAGAGGGTTGCCAGATACAATAAAGTTATGGATGGAGAAGCAAATCCACCCTTGAATGAAGTCCAGTAAAAAGTAAGAGACACTTGGTGTAAGAGCTTGGATAAGGTGAGAAAGACTAGAATGGAAAACAGAATGGAATGGAATGGAATGGAATGGAATGGAATGGAATGGAATGGAATGGAATGGAATGGAATGGAATGGAATGGAATAGAATAGAATAGAATAGAATAGAATAGAATAGAATAGAATAGA
>JAHLSL010000046.1:11576939-11649521 GCA_025920805.1 Petroica traversi | reverse complement strand
GAATAGAATAGAATAGAATAGAATAGAATAGAATAGAATAGAATAGAATAGAATAGAATAGAATAGAATAGAATAGAATAGAATAGAATAGAATAGAATAGAATATTGAAGTTGGAAGAGACTTGCAATGGTCATTGAGTCCAACTGCCTGACCACTCCATGGATGACCAGAAGTTAAAACACATTATTACAGGCATTGACCACATGCATCTTAAACACTGACAGGCTTGAGGCATTGATTACCTCTTGTAAGACAGTCCTGTTGATAAAGAAATGATTCCTAATATCTAGTCTAAACTACCTCCACCCCCACCCTTGTGCAGGTTTGAACCATTCCTATGCATCCTGACACTGGATACCAGGGTGAAGGGATGGGCACCGCCTTCTCCACATCCCCTCCTCAGGAAGCTGTAGAGAACAATGAGGTCAGACCTCAGCTTACTTTTCTCCAAACCAGACAAACACCTAGACAAAATGGTCTAGGGCCACTCAGCTTGGAAACAGACAAACGGGGCAATATTGTAAAGGAATATAATATCATTATGTTCATGGATAAATTACCAGGGAAATATTTTCACTAACCATTATTCAAGATTTAAAGGAGACAGGGTAGATTCACAATATATTTTTTAAATATTGTTTTTTGTACAATATGCCTTTATTATGAAATTCAATGCTAAAAGATGTTACTGCTGAAAAGATAAAATTAATTTTTAATTATTATTATTTCAAAATGTGTAGAAGTAACATCTAACTCAGGAATCCCTAGGTTTGGAGACCAGCAGACAGAAATCAGAGCCTGGCCCTGTGCTTTATTTTTTCCCCATTGAAATGTTAAGTGCCTGTTGTAGCAGACAGGGTATTGGGATTACTGAATTGCGGTCAGATGAAAATTTTCAAGATCCTGAAATAAAATCTTTGGTTTATTAAAACTGAGGAAATGTTTGATATTAGTGTGAATTGGAAGAATCTTAAAGTAAAACTATGATCATTATTAGGAAAGCCAGAAAGGAAATATAGGCAGAACATTCAAAACCTTATCTCAAAAAAGGAAAATTAATTATGTGCACCATTCAAATGAAAGGAATACAAAGCAGAGGATTTCCATCATGTTGTATGTCCCATTACATTTCTATTCAGTTACAAGTACATTATGTTCTGCCCTTTTGTCACTTGTTACAGCTTTATCTGTAATTGTTTTTCTGTTTCAGGGGTTTTTTTAGGGTTTTTTCTCTGTCTGATGATTCCTTTACTTCATGCTCAATCTCTTTCACATTGTCTTATCCTTTTGTCGCTCTGTTTCTTTTCTTTCCTCATTTAAATAATCCATCAAACAATGGTATTACATGTGGCCACATTTTTATCTGAAATACTTTTATCTGATTTTAGCTCATGTAGGTGCAGTCACCTTTGCACTGTTATTTGACTAACTTGCTTCCTGAAAAATATTGAAAGAGATCTATTTTTATTATCCTGCTGTGTGTGGGCTTTTTTCTCAAGTCCACCATTTACTTTTTGAAATATTAAGGAGAAAAAAATTGCTAAATATATAGATGCATTAAAAAAAATCTTGATATTTAAACTTTTAACAGATTTTTCAAAAACATACTTTTGCACCCACAGATTCTTATTACAGTGGTCTAATTTTACTACCCAATAAGTATATTCAAGAGAAGTAAAACTAGACTGCATTTTTTTCTGTAGAAATGGAGTTTGACAGCTCCTTTTAGGAAGCAGTGGAAAAGAAAACAAAATGAAGTATTGCTAGGTGTGAGTAGTTTTGTTCAAAGTACTCCCCAAGATACAATAGAAACAACTTAACTTGAATGACAAAGCTCAAAGTAAGCCTCTGAAACTCAAAATGATTGATAAATTTTAGATGTATTTGTCTTAGGAAAGGAAGGAGAATTCATTTGTGAATTACTGCAATGAGGTTCATTTTGTCTTACTTATGTTTTGTAAGACATATTCCAAAGACTCTAGAATATGCACTGTACATATTGATCATCTGCTGAAATCTCATATGTAGTTGAAGAGTAACATTAGACCAATGAGTTCTTTTATGCCTCAATTAGCTGGAGACACAAGTTGCATCCACCATTTTCATTATAAATAGTAATAACAAAGAAAGTGCCTTAGAGCTTCTAAGTTATGAGATAATAATCAAAGAGGCTGTGACAGCACAAATCTAAAAATCAGAATGTAATTTAGCATGAGGATTAGCCCTAAAATTAGTAAGGTGATTCCAAATTTGCAAAAAAAATGTGCGAATTTTCTAAGGAATAGATTTAGCCTGGTCAAGTAATTGCACATTCCTCAGCTGGGGAACAGAATGGTAACTACTTGTGACTACAAACTTAGTATTTACTTTGATTCAAAAAGTCTTCTGGTTCTGTGTAACTCAGTGCTTGCATTTGCAGTTGTAACAGCTGGATGCCCTAAGGAGGTCTTACTAAGTTTGATTTTTTTATATGCTCTAGCTGTCACAGAGAATTAACAGTTTATGTATTTTTTTTATTTGAAATAAAAGTGATTGCATAGTAAAGTGACAAATTCCTACCAAGCAGTATTTTTTATGTGCTGCCCCAATATTTAAGCAACAAAACCCATAATTAGCCATTCACATAAAAGGGATCTTGAATCTTGGTATCTCAGCCAGAGAACAGAAGATGTAATAATAAAATGACAAAGGCAGACTTGGGTTGTGCGAACCTCTAGAAAGAGAAATGTTCAGGAACATCTGTAACATTTTTAACTGACTCAGAATTGCTACAGAACCGAGAGTTCCTAAATTCAGGAGAATTCAAAATTAATAATTTGCATATTGCATTGCTGAGAAGTGTGTAGGAAATCTAAGGCATCACTTACAAATACTTTCCATATGTTGATTTTAAAACAATATAATCTTACCCAGGAGCATAAGGCTGTCCCAGAATACAGTAAATATTACTAGTTAACTGTGAATGGACCTCCTGCATGTTTTTCTTTTTTTTTTTTTTTTTGTCCTGAACAAACAAACTCCAATCCATAGCAGACAGAAATCAATCCAGGTCTATCACAGTATTTTGGATGATCTTATGTCCAAAAAGTGCTATAGAAGAGAAGTCAACAGGAAGTGACACAAATAGTAAAGAAAGAAGATTGACACTGATATTTCAATATCTTAATGACAGATGAGGAAGAACTCCTAACAAGAGAATACTCCAGGACACAGCTGATAAAGATTATTCTACCAAGGAGGCTGTGAGGCTCAATTGTAAAGTTGATAAGCATAGAGAGGCTGAAGGTTCATCTTGAAACCATGGAAGTCCTTTGCAAGAAGCAGCATTGTCCAAGGACTCCATCTTTTCCAGAGACAGAATTAGCTGATTTAATCTGACAAAATTATCAATTAAGAATTAAGAGAAAATATAATATATAGATATGTTTCTATCCTATAAATTTTGAGCTGAAAATATTTTCTTCAGAAGATGACAGTTTCTATCACTTTAATCAGACACTGATAATATCCAGAAGAAAAGAGATATGGGTGCCAAATTATTTTTACCATGTTAACTTGTCTCAGAGTATCATTACACCTTTAAGAAAGGAGCAACTTGGCCTTGGGCTGTTGCATTTGAACTGAATCTGAGTCATGCAGAGATTTCAGGAGAACCTTACAGCTCATGCTCACCCCATAATTATGGTGTTTCTTCCTTCTCCTTTCCTGAATAGGACAGTCCTTTTGATTTTTTTTTTATTTTTTTTTTTTTTTTGTTAGATGTGATGTAAATCTTGGATTCATTTTGGAAGCCTTGAGCTATTTGTCTTTGTTCTGCATATTAGAAGAGAGCATCTCTAGTTCCAGATATTTTGGGGGGTTTGCAGTAGAAGTTTAGGAAGTGCATGTGGTGTGAAATAGGAATTCTGGACAAGTCCCTGAAAGATATGAACAAACTTTATTCAGAATGGTCAGAAAAGTTCAAAAAGTGATGCCTTAAAGTAACAGCTATGAAATCTTTTCTATAATTTATAAAACTGGTCCAGCTCTCTGAAAATCCCTTGAGTTTAAAGATAATTTTTTTGTACTGAATTGGTTTGCATATTACTAGTTATAAAACTAGAAACCATATTATCAACCGTGAAACTATATAATTAGTTTCTTTATGGACCTGCAGTTTTTGCTAGATAAAATAAAAACTGTCACCAAATGCAGATGCCATTACGAATATGACAGGTCATTTATGGAAAAAAAGGTTGTGCAGAATAACATTTGATAATTTGTTGGAAACATTAGCATATAGATGGCTATGGAATGTGTGAAATATTATCAGAAGAATTCTAATCTAAATTGCTGCTATGTCCAAATAGGATTTAGTGTTTTGTTACTCTAATACTCATAGCAATTCAGACTTAAACAATTTATAGATCTAGCATTCAGCTGTGAATAGAACCATACATTCTTCCTCCGTGTTAAAATATTGAAAGCTGTTGAGTTGAGAGCATAGATTATTGTTATTATACAAAGATATGTGATCAAATGTTCACAAGTGACTAATAACCCTGAGGAAAAATTATTATTTTTTGCTCCAATACATTTGTATAGCAGAAGAAACTCTTTTCCTAATCATATTTCCTAATCATGTTTGACTAAAACTAGTAGGAGTGCTTTTACAGTTCCTGCATACAGAAGATTAGGTCAATTTTTCCTGAAAAGGGTGAATTTTTCTGTAACCATGCACCATTATAGATTATGTTAGATAGAAAAAAAAACCAAACAAACCCCAAGCCCTACTTATCTGCAGAGCCACTGTCTGTGAGGGGGACAGAAAAAACAACAGATGACCATTTCATGTGCAAATGGAATGGTTTTAGGCAGGCCACCCTGACCTATGGATGAAGGTGATTCATGGAAATGGAGACCAGAAATGTCCCAAGCCTGAAATCCAAGATTACTCCCAACCCAATAAATTAAAGGAGCAGTAAAAAGCTGGAATTCTCTTACTGACTGCTCAGGGAACACACTTCATGACCATCCCTCATGTCCTCCCTGCTTGCATGGGGTGTGCAGCTCTTCTCAACTTCAAACTCAGCGCTAGGAGTCTTTTGTCAGATCTGAGAAAACTAACTTTTCAAAAAGATGCTTGACATACTTTCTAAGAACTTCCACAAGAGCATTCATAACAAAATCAGCACTCTTAACATCTGCACATGTATGTAGTACTTTGATATCTTTGTTCGAACACTCAACATGGGAATGTGAATTCCTTCCCCCAAATGCAAATGTCTTTCACCAAATAGTAAACTTGAAAAACCCCACAGTGCAAGGAAGCTATTAAAATTAACTTCTCTTCTGCCTGTTAAATAAGTTGCTCTATCTCCTCCAAGTTTATAATTTCTAATTGGAATTTCTCAACATGAGTTTGTTTGGGTTCTGTATATTACTATTCAATACTAATATACTTATACTCCTTGAGTTTTAATGACATTTTTATTCTTCCCAATGTCTGCAAAGATAGAGGGAATATAATTTACTGCAGCTAAGCACATCTTAAAAGAGCTGCAGACTAAATATGAAGAAAGATGATTTCTTCCAGTTTATTTAAAAGAAAACCCTCTTTTATCATGCCTTTCAGTAATGGGAAATAAGGATTACTTCCTTAATAAATGAAGTAATTTTACATATTTTTTGTATGTAAGTGGGTCAGAAAACACATGTAACTTCTGTGATGGGCAGGATTTAGTTCTGAGCTGATTTGGGGGGGGAAATTAAGTTTTTAATTATGAATATAATTTAATGTGAAAAAATGTAATACCGACTTCTGATTTTTTTCTAGATTAAATATTAATAAAACAGTGAAACACTTTTTCCTATTACTTCCCTTATTTAGGATAGGAAAATTATTTTGTGGAGAAAAGATTGATGAAGGACACATGCTTACTAGATTTCTTTGCTTAGGTTTTTAAGAAGGTGGTTAATTATTGAATTAAATCTTGCAAAAGAAAAGAAATATATCATAATTAAACTTTGAGGCATGCTTCTCAATTACAACTGGTATTTGTGTTTCTGGAAAACACCTACATAGATTACAGCTGGAAGAACTTTCAGTTCTTTAAGAATCCAAAATTATTTAAGGACACTTCTATCATTAGTCCCTCAAACCCCCTCATTTTGGAAATACTGGACCTCTTCTAAATGCGTCAATATATCTTTTTGACTGCAATGTCAAACTAAATAACACCACATGGTCTTGGGAAAACAAGAATCTTCTCTAGAAATGCTGTTGTCCTTCCTGCAGCAGCTGTAATGTCTTGAAATGTGTGTCCTTCCCTAGCAGGTAACCTAAGGCAGCACAGGACGATAAAGCTGTGATTAATTTGAATGGTATTGCATGCTCTCCAAATTCCAGACATCTAATGATGAATCTGTATTATATTGGGAATATGGGAAAAAGATAGTTAGATATGAGGGATTGTGAAGATGAACCAAGACGCTGTTGCATGTTCTGTCCTCAAAGCAAGCATAAAAATATTAAATCAAATGTCTTAATTCCTCTCAGAATAGGTCAACTAATTGCACTGGTTAACTGTTAAAATGAGAGTTAAATGACTTCTCTTCCAAATTTTTCAATACAACAGGAATGCAGAGTCATTTGACTTGATTACCTGCTGTATTAATTGATGTTTTGAGCATTTGAATGTGTTGATTTATTGATTCAATTTAAATTGTGACTTTGATTATCACAGTTATGGCATCACCCTCTGCCACTTTTAATTAGTTCTCTAAAACTGGAGCATATCAAATTGAGAATGTGTTTGTTTAGTTTTAGTAGAAGGATGAACAAGCAAATATAAAAACCATAAAAACCATGAATTTGTATTTCCCCCATCAAATTGACATGTGGGTCATGTACTCAAGGGCAAAGACAATATTAATGTACTTGCAAGCTTCTTAATTCACTTTCTAAATTAATATCAAGTCACTCATATTTTGACTCGGTCAATAGAAATGTGAATGGAATATGTTTCTTTAAAGATTAGATCATGTGTATGAAATATTAGACTTCTTTATCTTTTTTAATTTACTCAAATATTCATTTAAAACTCAGCGGCAACAGATAAAATAGTACATTTTATTTCAAAACATCTCAGTGGTCTTCAACATCACCATTAACAACCAGGATGTAGGACTGGAGGGGATACTAAGCAAGGTCACAGACAATACAAAACTGGGAGGAGCTGTTGACTCCCTTGAGGGCAGGGAGGCCCTGCAAAAAGTTGGGCAAACACCAACCATATAAAATTTAACAAGGGAGAATGACAGATTCTGCACCTGGGATGAGGCAACCCAGAATGTATGGACAGACTGGGGAAGAGATGCTGGAAAACAATGCCACAGAAAGGAACCTGAGGACTCGCCATTGTCCTTGTCAATAGCAAGTTAAAGATGAGCCAGCACTTCCAGGCAGCCAGAAGGGTCAACCCTGTCCTGGGGGACATCAGGCACAGCATCACCAGCCAGGCAAGGGAGGGGATTGTCCTGATCTGCTCTGCCCTGGGGTGACCTCACCTTGAGGAATTTGAGTGAGCTTACCTGTGTGCAGTTTTGGTTGCCACAGTTGAAGAGAGATATTAAGCTATTAGAATTGTCCAAAGGAGACCAAGGTGGTAAAGGGTCTAGAGGGGGCTGAATGAGGAGTGGCTGAATTGACTTGGTCTGTTCAGCCTGGAGAAGAAGAAACAAAGGGGAGATCTCATTGCAGTCTACAACTTCCTCATGAGGGGAGGAGGAGGGGCAAGCACTTATGTCTGCTCTATGGTGACCTGTGACCTGAGGGAATGGCCTGAAGTTGTGACAGAAGAGGTTTGAGTTGGATATCAGGAAAAGGTTCTTTTCCTAGAGAGCTGTTGTGCACTGCAACAGGGTCTCCAGGTAAGAGGTCAGAGCACCAAGCTTGACAGAGCTCAAGGAATATTTGGACAATGCTCTCAGGCACATGGTGGGACTCTTTGGGATGGTGCTGTGCAGAGCTGAGAGCTGGACCAACTGATTCTTGTGGATCCCTTCCAACCCAACATGTTCTGTGATTCTGTGACATGCTACCAAAGAGCACTTTTTGGTGATCACCTTCCTCTGCTCTTCCCACCATGCAAGGGATTGTGAGGAAACATCTAAGTGTGAATTTCAGCTGCAAATGGTGATGGGTCAGGGTCAATTTCTAACAGGAACCTCAAGATTTATCATGTGTCAAAGTACAACAGCACTTGTATTTATTCAATGAACCCTGATATTTTGCCTAGCTGTTAAATAGGTATTGCTGCCTCATTGTAGCATCATAACGTTGCAGTTTTGTTTACAAATTTTGGTTTAATTTCAGACTGAAGGAAATGGCTGACTATTGAAGCTAATCAGCCATTCCTCTTCTCAGTGGTGACCAGTGATGAAATCCAAGGGAGTAGTCTGAAGTTGTGTCAGGGGAGGTTTAGGTTGGATATTTGAAAAAGATTTTTTGCACAGAGGGTGTCTGGGCAGTGGAAAAGGCCCTCCAGGGAAGTGGTTACAGCACCAGCTTGACAAAGGTCAAGAAAAGTTTGGACAATACTCAAGCACATGGTGTGATTCCTGAGGATGGTGCTTGGCAGGGCTGAGAGTTGGACTCTGATTCTCATGGATCCCTTTCAACTCAGCATATTCTGTGATTCTGTGATTCTCCTTTCTTTCCATTCATTTTTATTATTGTATTATGCAGTGCTAAATCACCAATTAACTCACAGAAAACTTCCAGGCTCTCATGATTATTAATCTCTGCTTTTCAAAGAGCTAACTGAGTTACTGTTGTGTAAACCTAGAACATTATTCATGAGGTTCTGGCTGAAATGGCATTTCTTTCAGTTTTCAACAAGATCAACTATATCCTTAATGAACAGGAGCAAATGGGAAATAAATCCAACAGAGGATTTTGATATTGAATTTGAAAAGACTACAGTCTATCAGTCTTGGCAAGAAAATTGCATAAAAAGACAGAAATAGCGTTTGAATAATGCATGTTGAAAAGAAAGAAGGAAATCTGCCCTGGTTGCATGAGAACATTAGGAATATTGCAGTGCTCAGCTTTGCTGTAAAAACCTCACAAATATCACTGGGTACGCCATTCCTACATCATAGCATATCACATCAGATAAGTGCAACTGATTATTATGACTGCAAAAAACTTTAAATTTCCATGAAGCCTTAGTTTGTATCCTCAAACAAAATCTCATTGATTTTTTTATTTTCCCTTGGGCACTCTAGTATATTTAAAACATTACGTGACAAATCTGAGATGAAAAATGAAAAAAAAATAATTTCCTTCATTTTAAAGGGACAAATTCAGGTATATTTTTTATTTACATTCTTTCTATTAAGCCAGTCTTTTCTTGGAGATGGCGAAATTCATGATATAGCAGGAAAGTCTGCTTTTTTCCCTGATCTCTTTTCATAATAAAAGTGAATCTGCCTCCATAATGACCATTTTCTAGC
This sequence comes from Petroica traversi, assembly GCA_025920805.1. Lineage (NCBI taxonomy): Eukaryota > Metazoa > Chordata > Aves > Passeriformes > Petroicidae > Petroica > Petroica traversi. The sequence goes on along the minus strand of JAHLSL010000046.1, from coordinate 11,640,022 downwards.
ATTTGCACCATATCTTAACACTGGATTTATTCACTGCTCTTAGTACTAACCAGTAAAAATGAAAGCAAGTTTTTTGCATCAAGTAGCAGCCAGGCTTTGAGGGTCATTGGTGTTCAGTGCTACCCTCAAAGTTAAATCCTTGCCACTGATGTAAGACATTTATAGAAAAGTTGGGGAGGGGCCTGGTGCCACTGCAGGGCTGCAGCAGAGGGTTCTGTCCCCTTCATCCTGCAGAGAGGGGCTCCTGCTGAAGCTTCCATAGTACCTGCACTGGCTGAGTTGGATTTTTCTGTGCCTCCATGAGAACTTTACCACTAAGCATCTGTTCTTTTGGCAGAAATTGAGAAAACTTGACCATATCCTTCAGTTCCTTGAATGCCTTTTTTACCATACTAATAGTCAGCAGCAGCAGGCTGTTCTACACTCCACCCAAAATACATAAACACGTCCATCACTCCTTTCTGTTAATCATCTTTTCTCTGTACAATAGCAATCACAGCTCCTTTCTGTTAGTTACTCTGTATTTTTATTTTTTTACTTAAAAGATCTTGCCACCCAAGCAGAAAATCAGAAATGGATGTAAAGAAGAATGGAGAATCCTGAGGAAACAATGAAGTTATTCAGATATAAGGAAGAAGAGGCATTTGTGTGAAAGCCAGCCATTTACCTGAGCAGCTAATTTGAAGACTGCAATCATAAAATCTGCCCATGAGGGGGGATCATACCTGCAAGATTCTGCACGTTGGCTTGTCTGAGAGTGCTGTTAAAACTGTGTTCCTACCCCTCTCTTGATGTGTAAAGTTACTTTAAAACTAAATTACGTTTTCATGATTTTGAAGAGATGAAAGAGGTTGAAGAAGCTAACACACAGCGAGTTGTTGTTGAACCTGCACCTTTCATAGAAAAACTAATTGGGACCAAAAATTTCATTCTCTTGGCAGAATTACTCTGGCCATGGGCATGACCACACATATTCTTGCATGTCACTCAGATTTGTCATCTAGAGCACAATAATCACTCATATCTGATTTGCCAAACCAGCAATGAATGTTCATTCTCAGAGATGTGCAGTGAATTTATAAAAAAATAATTAAATAATGAACTAAATAGTGAACTAAATAGTGAACTAAAGCCAGGAGACAGCATAGATGAAGAGCTGTCACCTACTAGATTCACTCTGTTGTGTTCACAGCTTCCCAAGAGGTGTGTTTTTTAATGGTCTTTGCCTCTATGCTTAGAAAGAGCATGTTAGTAGGATGCTCTATTAAGAGGAGAAAGAAAACTTCTGTATTGGGGGATTTTAGTTCCAGCTAATTTGTGTAATATTGCTACATCATTTGTAACCAATTCAGTGACAAGCTCATAAAGGGACTTTATTACATTCTGTGGCCGCAACCAATTAAGGGACAAAGAGCCTTTGTTCAGCTTATCATCTGAGTGTTATCAAAATGATCCTTCTGGGCCCCGTTTAAAAGTCTAAATACATCTGGGCAGTTGAAGTGTAGTGCATATAAATAATTGAAATTATAAATATCTCTAAACAAATGAAATTGCTAGTGATCTAGTAGCTTGCCAATAAACTCTTGCTCAGTGAATTCACTGAGTTTAGAACAACAAAAGGGATGTGGTAACAGGACAGCATATGGTAAAGTTATGTTTAAAGTTTCCAAGCAATGTTTTGTTTACTGACTCCTTTTTAAAGGGTCTGCTATGGAAACAGAGGGTATATAATTCTGCTTGTGGTAGAGGACAGATGTTCCAGGCAGCCAGAAAATAAAGGAATAGTATTCAGGCATCTGTTTATGTTTTTCTTTGTATTTTTATGCCCCAAAAATAATATCTCAAGTGTTGAATTTAGGACTTTCAGTAATTTCCTGCAAGACGTAATTTTACATTCTTTAAGAGATCATAACTCCTGTTTAAAATAATCCAAGGAATTTAATGATTTAAACATTTTGCAGCTGTAGACTCTTGATTTTTGTTTACTTGTACTATAAGTAGTAATAATATCCTCATATTTGATGTCCAAATGTATCTGTTTATTTATTAATCAGAAATAGCCAGAGCTGAATTAAAATCAAACAAGCAAGGAAAGGACTGTGCATAAAATTTATGAAATTGTCATTTGGTCTGGAGTGATAGTTTACAGGTCCAGACATTTTTTTCTGTACACCATTTGGAAATAGCTGTGGATTTTGGTATTCAAAGATGTGAAAATTCACTTCCACTTGAAACGTTTTACATTTCAGGTGCTTGAGCTGAGCCTTAAATAATTAATTTCCTTTTATATTTGAATGGATTTTTTTCCAAAAGTTTTTTCTTTGAAATTTAAATAAACACACTATTAGCCTCAGAGAATAAAGAAAACCTGGCCACATTCACCTATCACTTCCATTTTTTGCATCTTTGATTAGAAACAGTGCTTGAAGAAATAAAATTTGCAACGTTGCATCAAATCCTGGTCACCTACAGATTACTGTTCTGGATGAGAACGACCCAGCATTATCCCATTCCCAGCTGTATCACTGAACATGAGTCTAAGGAAAGGAGAAACACAGCCCACATTTTTGGTGTCTCGCACTCAGCCTTTTCCTGTTTTGTGCTGAAAGGATTCACGAGACTAATGTTGGATTGTTGTTTAGTTCTCCTTATCTGATCTCTCTTCCTAGAACTTTTTAAGTATCCTGTAAATCCAGTTCCTCAAAATCTTTTGGAAAGGATTTCCATGGGAGCAACACTCTCTGCAGTGCCCTCGCTCTTCCACTGACAGAGGTAATGAACAGCTTCTAACCCTGCCCTTTGTGTCTCCCACAATTCTACTGATCTTTCTCATATCCCCTCCACACCAGCTCTGCCTGGGCTGCAGCAGACTCAGCAAGTGAGTCCTGCCTCTCACAGAATCTGTTTCCCACTTTTGATCATTCCCAGCAGCTTTCTCTGAATCTCTTCATGTGTCTTTTACCAGGATGAGGGGATCAAAACAGCACACCATGGGCAGGGATGGATGGTGGCAATAAATAAATTTATTCCCATGGCATGAATGATCTGTTTTTTTTCCAGAAACTACAGGACAGAACCTCAAATGTTTGTCCTAAGTGCTAACAGCACATTTCTACTAATGCATTATTTTGCATAAAACTGATTTCCACCTCTTATTTGACTACCTAATAGTAATATCTCCCAACCTTCCCTGATCTCCTTACCCTGAATAATTACAAATTACCAGTACACTTTCTTCCTTCACTTTACACCCTGTTTTATAGACCATTGCAATGCAACATTTGCCTAGACTTCCTCTACCCAAGGTGATATGGCAGTTTAGGATGGAACAGGTTCCCAGACCAGCACTTTTCCAAGTCACTTCCTTGCAATACCCTCTCCCATCACCATTTGCTGCCTGTTCTCCAAGTTATTGTTGGTTTCTGGATGAAGTCAACACATGAAAAGGAAATATATTTAGCAGACTGATTGAGAGGAGCTTTCATCCTGGGCTGTAGTGATGAATGACTTTCCAATTGCAAATTCTTGCAAATTCTGACACATAATGTATTTGATACATTATAGTCACATTTACAAGTCTGGGAATCTTGGAAACAAATAATTGAAATCAAATAATAGTCTGTCTTTAAAATTTCAGAAAGATGATTTTGATTTCTTTTATTAGGGAAATGGTAATTAGTTACATTACATCTTTTAATCTTTGGACCAATTTTGGTGTCATTGGTTGAGACAAAGTGGTATTTTTTGAAAACCTCTAAAAAAGTATGTGCTGGAAGAGCTGTAATTCACCACTATTAACTATCTCTCCTAAATTAGTCTGGCCAACATTCATATTTATTTCTTTGCTTCACAGGATTCTTCAGACAGCTGCTTAGATTATTTTTCTTGTGTCTTTTGGTGTCAGTATGACCAGAAAATGTTATTTTTTTCTGTTTCCTTCTTTTGTGCTACTTTTAGTAAAAAAAATATGTTTGCTCTCTTGTCTGTTGGTTTCGACAAATATTGCTATCAGTGTAAGGGCCAAATTCAGGTTTGTTTTTTTTTTTTAATGGAGACTATCATAGTTGTTTACATCTCTGTGTATGATAGAATTATGTTAAAAAGTTTCGCACGGTTAGAATAGAAACACAGGGAAAAAGTCTGAGGTAAAGTCTGTAAAGGAGCAAAGCAATTTTGCAGTGCTTCTGACTTTGGTTCTGCTACTGTTCTTACTGTTCTTGCAGTGTCATGATACATTTTAGCTAATTTTTTTTTTTTTTTGATTCTCCATATATATTATATTCAAATTATCAGGAATATGAGAAGAAAGGAAGGAGCTCCCTATTTAACAAAAAAACCCCAAACAATTGAGGAATAGTTCCTCCTTGACATCTTGACAGAGGAGGAGGACACTGGTTTTATCTGTCATGAAATAATAGCTCCAGAGGTCATAGCAGATGTGACAGAATATAAAAGAATTAAGTGTGTCTTATTCATCTCATTCCTTTAGAAGCTGAACAAATCCATAGGTTAAGATTTTCAAAGCAGCATGACAGATGTCTCGTTCTGATACATATATATATATATATGTATGTATGTATGTATGTATATATATGCTGAATAAATGTCTTAGACCTTGTATCCTAACTCCAAAACCCCGCCAAGAGTTACTGAACTGAGTCAGAGGCTCCAAGCAGACCGCACACAGAGGTGGACTCTCACTGACCCGCTTTTCAGAAGGTTCAGAAGTTCCCACTGAAACTAACAGGCCATGCCAAAAGCTTGGCACTTCTGACAGTACCACTTTCTATGAGTCCAGCTACAAGTCAGGAATTACATGAAAGATCTGATAACACAAACCTTGTAAAGAGATGTGGGAATTGCTGATTGCATTTAAAACATCATTACAGATGTTTCAGAATTATTCATCCACATTGCATACAATTTTTATTTAGTGTGTTAACTCTTAAACCTAGATTCCTCTCTTCATTTCTGCCAAGCAGTATTTTCATTCTCCTAATCTAAATTGAACTGCGTGATGCAGCAAAGTACATTTCTTCAATGATAACTCCAGTCTTACATAATTTTCTCACATCCCAAAGTCTAATGTGAAGGATAAAGCATGAAGCACATAGATGGGAAAGCAAAATTAAGATAAAAATGTCATTACTGTACTTCTGGGGGAAATGTAATTGCTAGGCTTGACGTTAATTTGAATATTATTTGAGAAACTGGATGACTGTGTGCAGAGCTCTGCAGGACATAACAAATATACTTGTAAGTCTCTTCCTTGTGAAAAGGGTAAGAGTTGGCCTTAAAGTGAAAGGCATCTGGGGTTCATTTACATTATTTTTATACGGTTCTCTGCCTGATCATGTCAACAATATCTGGGATTTTTTCCCCTGGAAAAAAGTACCTACTTTCATTTAAGTTTCATAGGAAAAGGAAGTTTTAATAATGATGTTCAAGACAAAAATTAATAGGAATTTAAGTTGGCAAGGGGTAGAAAGCTTCAAGAGGCAGGGTTCAGAACTGGGTTCAGACCCAGTACTGACATACTTGTTTAAACCATAAATCCTTATTAAGCTGTCATAACTACAGTCTCAAAAAATAGTCAAAACTGACCTTATGTGTACATCTCAGTGAAAAAATGGAAGTAGGGAACTGAGTAATGGAGAGATTAAAATGGCGTTTCCAAGGTCACACAAGGGCATCTGAATTGGGAATTTATCATGGCTCTTCTGCTTTTTACTGCTTAGACTAAAGTCTATTTGGATAAGGAGCTGAGGTGTTTTTTTTTCTAAATCATACATATGGCCTAGCATAATATGGCCTTACCGCATGTCTCAAGAATGTATACTTCTGCTTGGTGTAAAAAAGGTGAAATTCCAAATAATACAATCCATCCAAAACTGAGAGCTAAAGGAGTACTGCAGAAAGAAACTAGAAGTCTTGATTTAATTTTAAATGTTACCCCTTTTAATTACTCAAGAGAAAAATCAATTTAGACCATTCCACACTTCATTTGCTTTGGAGCATGTAATTTTAAATGCTTGGTTTTGTACTTTGTCTCACTTTTTGTATTACTCTACTGCAAAAGTATAGAAGGTAAGGTAGAAAAAATATGAAGATTACTTAAGCTTCATTCATTGTTTGAATTTTTTTCATGGACAAAAAAGAACAAATGTGAAATAATTACAGGTTTCCCAGGCTTTATAGCATGAAAAATGAAGAAAAGGGAAATTTGAAAATACTAGGAATAAAATTATCCCATTATTGTTAGCAACATAAGTTTTCGGAATTCCTCCATCAGGTATGAAAGGCTTACAGTCCCTTGTAGGAACGCCACACAATCTGCTGCTTCAGAGGGCAGTTCGATGAACTTGTTTGAGGACATGCAGCAACAACACTTTGGTGTCAATTTAGAAAGAGCGACAACCCTCCCAGATGTCCCCACTTTTGTTGAGAATGTTATCTACTCCTGCTGACTACCAGAACCTTCAAAGGACTCAGGCTAAACAGTTTATGCAATAACACAAGTCTCTGATATTAGAGTGAGGTTCTTATTCAATAGGTGTCCTATTAGGCTGAGGGAGATGGCTGAGGGAGGGGACAAGTCAAGTTCAAGCTGTCAACTAATCCCAGAAGGTATGATGGAATTTTCCTTATTTTCTCCCCATTCCTAGATTACTTTTATATTATTTCTTTACATATAGGTGGAACCTGAGTGACTCTGGTTTTGCATACTTTTGTTATTGATTGTTGCAAAATTATCTCATTTCAATAATAAGATATAGTCAAGAAAATATGGAATGCATTCTCAGGGAGGGGTGGTCGTACCTCGCAAGTGGATAATTTTGGGATGGAGCTGAGCATTGGTATCTAAAATTAGATCAATATGAACCAAGTTCACCTGATAGGAGCAATATCACTACAGTTGCTGGTTCAGCAGCAGGATGTCTCTTATTTTCCTTGGCTGAGAGGTGCTTTGTGGTTTATTGGCTACACTGAGTTCCCCCCCTGCAAGGATTACAACAGAGCCTGACTGTGGTGTTTTCACTCTGCTCACCCTCCGTCCCATCCCTCTCATCAGGTGCTCCAAGTTGCAGGCTGTGTTGTGTGGGGAATCATGGTGGAAGAGATTTTGTGCACGTCAACTGCATTCCATCCAGGAAGCAGCAATTGCATTCAACCATATAACATCTGTACTGCTACAACCTCTGTTGGAAAGTGAGTATAACTGTCCAGTTTTTTATAATTTTACCCCCAGATGTCTTCGCTCAACATGAGACCATCATAATATTAAACATTGTTCAGATGCACGGAAACAGAGCTCTTCGTCTCAGAAAACCATCCTAACATTCTCCTTCATCTTAGACTAGCAAGCATGCTGAATACTTGTTTCTCAAGACATATTGGTAAACAGAAAATAATTTATTTATCTGTAGAAGAAATTATTCTGCCAAAATTATCTATGGAAAAGAAAGCCGGGGGGGGGGAAAAAAAAAACAACAAGAAGTTGGCCCAGATTTCAAACACCTTTGTATTCCAAAATAGTCCAATGAACATAATGTAAAAGCACACACCATCTGCAAAATTCATATTCCCTATAGACTGATTGATGTAGAGAGTGGATAGCTGGTTCCAGACCATGTGTGAACGGGTGGCAGATTTTTTTCTCTACAATAAATTTAACAAAACCCACACTGACATTTTATAGCATTATCATGTCAGCACATGACATTAAGAATAAAGATTAAAAAACATTTAAGGCATTTAACTGACTTAATTCCAGCAAATGACCTTTGCTGACATTACTTAAATGCTGTTTTGCAGTGAAAACAAAAAATTAGGTTCAGTTGTTCACAGCCTGCCAGCATTTTAAATTACTTCAGGAACAAATGTGATTTTTCAGAAAACTGGCACCCTTCCCACTGGCCTGGATAGGGAGCTCTTGAACAACCTCAGGCAGTGAAGGAACTAAAGGAGATGGCGATAATGCTTTGGGAACACCTTTAGCAGAAAAGTTTTCTCCACAGGCTGATTGATCTGCTGTCCTCTAGCTAAGCTGAAACTTCAACATGCTGCTACATTTTTTTGACAAAGACCTAACTATATCTCCAGTTTTTCTTTCAATTATTTTTGGTCTAACACCACTGCTTGACATTTCCAGATATTTGTCTTAAACTATGAAACAATAACAGGGTGAAACTTCTGAGCTTCTTTTCCTCCAGTACTCTCTAGGAAAGAACAGGTATTTCCAAGTTCTTACATGGAATATCCCACTTTGCATAACTACTTTCATTTCCTTATATTTGCATGTTTTGAACAAGAAACCATCATGAATAAATACCAATCCAATTTCTCCTGGCATTCTTCTGCTCCTTTCATTTCTGGCCAGACAAACTTGAAAGAGCCCTTTTTACAGTTCATGCATCTTCATTTTCTTCTCACAAATACTTAACGTGTGTTTTTAAGCTTTAAGTCCTACATGTTTACCTTTCAGACTTACATTAGAATTTCTGTGCCTTAAGTCTCATTGACAACAATTATTTTTCTAAACTTCAATATTTTTGTATGCAAGGATCAACCAACTTGACTCACACAGCATCAGCTTGCGTTTCTAATACCTGCACAGGTCATTACACATCCTGTTTAACCCCTAATGACAATGATTTATGTGCATGATCTTCTTCTTCATTATCCTTGTCTATCTCCATAAACTGTTCTGTCTTGCTAGAGAACTGCCCGCTTCAGTAACATTTTCTCCTATAAAACTAAAGAGAATTTAATTTATCGCATTAGTAAAAAAAAAGGATTTGGCATGCAGAAAGATGAAACTTTTCCTATGAAAATTTAACACAATCAAAGGCATGATCATGTACCATTTCCCTGTTAGTCTTTCTCTAGGTGCAAAATGGGTTTTCAGCTAAAACAGCACAAGAAGCACAGAAACTCTAACACATCATTGTAACTTTAGAAGGGTTTATTTAGGCTTATTTCTCAATATTCTCTAAAATTTAAGTTAGAAAATAGAGTTTGTTAATTTAAAAAAGATAATTTCTTAAGAACCCTCATTTTCAGTTCAAATGAGAGCCCTGCTCTGGTGGATGCATATCAGCAAAACAGAGTCCATGTGTACTGACAAAAACTAGATGAAAATGGAGAGGGCTGGTAGTTACCAGTTAGATATTGGTATGCTTTAGGTTTGTTAAATGTTACACAGTATCTTGTCATTAATAGCTGTGCTGCCTGCTGGCTTTGTCTTTGTTAAGCTCAAGTTAATATTAAATGTAGTGATTTTTCAACTCCATGACAATTTGAAGTGTGACGTAGTACCAGGGCACACATCCTCTTTTGAAATCTGTATGGGATCTCTCTCCACCTGCTGTGCCTCATTTCAAAGCCCAATGCTATCATTAAGGAAAGAGAGTTGTTTCGTCTTTGTCTGTGGGCTCTACTTCACACCAATATCATCAAAAACCTCTCACGACTCTTGCAATAAATTGATCCTGACCTTCAGAACCCACAAAGTTGTATTTTTTCAAAGCTTAAAACTATTTTTTATTGATCCCTTTTTCCTGGTGTTAGGAAAATGAAACTAGACACGGTTAAAGGGGTTGGGGTCTTTACCTCAGTATTTTAATCAGGATCCTGTTTGATGCATCCACTTCACCCAGGTGACAGCGTGGCAAAATGCACCCCACCCACCAATCACACACACCGGTTATAGACTTTACACGTTAGCATATCTAACAAGGGAGCCCAATAGGGGCTGGGGTGGGCTAACCCCTAGTTTACAGAATCTGTCCTGCTAGGAGACCTTGGGTTCCTGAGATAGTAGGAATGTTTGGTCTCCTTGGCTCTGCAGTTCTAGGGTTTTCAGTCTCAGGCCTGCAGAACACTTACAAAACACTAAGCACTAAACTAAGTAAAAGTTTGTAAGTATGCATACTGCTAATACTTGTGGATACAGAGAACTGTGTAAAAGGTATATAAAAAAAAGACAAAAAATCATTCCGGCATCATTATGACAGCTCAAATAGCCTGGAACACATTTGGACCTATTATAATTTTGTTGAAAATATTTCATTTCCATAAGGAAAGAATTTTTAACCAAGCATTGTTTTTTTTTTTTAGCAGTTAGTACAGCCCTGCTCACTCCAGTATTGCACCAGGTGCAATCTGCTTCTAGTCACTGGCTGAAAACAGAGGAGGAGAAGGACTCACCTGCTGGTTGCTCCATAGGCAAAAGTACTTTATTTGAGAGCTCTTCAGGTGGCTGACTTGGAAGATTTCCTCCATTTTCACTGACCTCATAGCTGTATACAGCCTGCACTAAGTTATATCCTGGAATCTGTCTTGCTCTTCAGTTTATACTTTCATACTTAAGTACAAGCATCCGTTTATATTACCTGCTCCTAGGATAGGAAAGATTTCTCATATCCTTTTCCTCGTGCATCATTTCTTTAGACTTCTAATTGTAAAGGCTGTTACCTGGTACAGCTGTTCATCAGCTTTTGTTAGTAGAGACAAAAATACAGGGCTTTCTGGCCACTCCCTACCTGTGTTTGATAAGTAGTATACTTAGGTACATTTCTGTACTTCAACTTCAAATTGGGATATTCCCAATTTTAAATACAGGGTTTGGGCTTCACCTGTCACTGGAAGAAAGGTATTTTTATGATAAAATAAATATTATCAAGTAGTGGTTTAAACAACATTTTTGTGGAAGATGTTGCTATCAGATACTAAATATGCTGGTAGGCAAAAAACAGACTAAGAAAGGGGCTGAACAGAAAAGAGAAGGTTCTTAAATCCCAGCACAGGCACAGTAGCTTCTACAGCTCCTCTTCATGGGACACAAGCTGCTTTTGTAATGCTAGAAAGCAATGACTTTATCAATGTTCTCCTAGTATCTCCTGTGAGCATAGCATTCCTTGGAGGAGGGAGAAAATACAGCCTACAAGGCACTCTAAAAAAAAACCCTTACACTCTCTGCATAAAAAGGAAGAACATTTTTCGTCTGATTCCAAATGTTTCTGAGTAGCTCTAAATTTTTTTATTGTTACTATTGTGGTTGTTATTACTAATTGTTTGGGGGGTTTACTATTTGTTTATTATTATTATTCCACACAAAAGTTATGTCTGAAAACCTGTCATACATAAGAACTGCTTCTGTTATAAAGACGCTGCTAAAATAAATCCCTGGAGTTTCTTCAGACAGCTCTGCAGTGAGTTTTAGGGGTTACAGTCAGACAAATACCATTAACTTCACTGGTCTGCTTCTTTCACCTCACTCTGCAGGTCTGATTAGACAGGATTTCAGTGGGAATTTCTCTGGAACTGGAATACTGGAGTCCAGCCAATTTCCTGTACAAAGTCAAAATGGCATCACAGATTGCTAAACATGTCCATTCACACACCCAGGGCGTCCATGCAATATTTGCTCTTGTATTTGCTTTGAGAATGCCACAGTAGCACAGATTGTGCAGTTAGGTGCTTGGCTTTGGTAAGTTGCACCTGCTTTTATAGTCTTAGAAAATAATGGCCGTTTTTTTTCTTGTAACACATTTTCAGCTGGTGGAAAAGTACTTGATGTTTGCATTGGGGTCCTTCTATGGCAGCAAGTTATGTCTCTACAGAAATGCAGGGCCACTTTTTATTTACTGGTGCTAATGGGACCATCTGACTTTTACTGTCAGTTGGAAAATGAGGCCACAGTCTGATGTGTGAAACAAAATTGCATTTTGTACTCAAATGCTTTTTCTCAGTGAACTCAAAGGAAGCTTGCAAAGACAAATGTTCTGTCTAGTAATGACAATCTCCCTTTTTAAATTAAAATAGAATATGTGTTTTATAAAGAGTTAAGGAAAATAAATTATAAAATGTGCTAAGTGCTGCAGCTAAATTAAAGCTCTTTTTTCCAGGTGAAGCACTTTGATTTATTTCCCTAGGCTACAAGGACTTTTTCACTGCCTTCTGCTATCAGCTAAGAAAAAGGAGCTTTTTATTTTCACAGTGGCACTCTAAGCTTTCTCAGATCTGCGGAATGAGAGATCCAGATGTTAAAGGACAAAGCAGGACTCAGTGGGGATTTGGAAAAGACTGGCAAGTAGGTAAGGCCATAGCTTAAAGAGCAAGGATGAGTCTATCTAAGTTTGAGAAGACTTATAAGTTCCTACAACTAGAAAAAACTTTGTCAGCCCCTGGATAACTTGTGAATGAGCCCTTTATCCAGGGGAAACACTCAGATAAGGTACAACTACTGGAAGTGAATCCTGCTAAAATTTCCTTTCCTTAAGATAACAAATAAGTAATAAATCTTTTCTTTAGTGTAGTGTCTTATTCCCAATTCAGAAAATTTTACTGTGTCAATCAAAAGAATTTTTTGATCACATCTCAGCCCTCAAAAAAATTCTGAGAGGTATTAATCATGGCCTATTAAAATGCAAAATGTAAATCAGAGTTAAAATATCAATCAGAGGGATCATATGCATGATTTTTAACACACCTTGCAGAAAACACTTAAATTTAGCAATTTAGCAATTAGTTAAATGTAGCTGATATTTTGCAGACTAAATTAACAACAAAGATCCCTCTTCCAATGTGATTCCTTTGTCAATATATTTAAAAATTAAAAGACTCTCAAGGAAATCATATAGCCTTTTGTGTTTCTTCTTTTTCCCTCCAGTTCATCAAATGTACATATTCTTTAAAAAGTTTTTATATTGCTTAAAAATTGTACAGAACACGACATGCATAGTTGCCAGATTTGCATTTTGCACAAGCATAAGCAGCATGTGCTCCAATTTGTACTCAAGCATTTCATCTCTGCAACACATTCAATTTGGGAGTTGTAGCAATGGATAACAGGAAAATGCAACTTAAAATGCGGAGAAAAGAAAGTGTCTCACGTCCAACTGGTAGCAAAGTTAGACATGCAGAACATATAAACCTCTGTTCTTCCTTTTTCTTTTATTCCTTCCTCCAAAACACACAAACAGATCAGCAGTTTATCTCCTTGCTGTTTCTCAGATGAGACGAGTGTACCTTCAAGTCCAACTCTATGCTTTCTTCTAGTTTATCTTGCACCTTAATGTCTTTTCACAGGAGGATCATGTCTATTAATTGCTTCTCAGAATCAGAATTCATAAAATGCTGCACAAGCAATTCCAAATCCACAGAAAATTAAATATATATCAAGTCACAGACTCAAGTGTAAGAGTATGATACTTTTATATTGTGTCATATAACTTGTCAAGTGTTTATGAATGATGAGCCAGTTAACCTGTCCAGGGAAGGGGACATCAGTATTTTTCCCACAATGTGAACTGCAGATACATTTGTTTTTTTCAAAATAGAAAATAATTTTTTTTAAATACCCAAGAAACATAGACGTTATAAATGGCCATGAGTGTCATAAATAAATGCATCTGTTATTGGATATATATGTGACTAAACCACACCTCCTCCTCAACATGACAGGGTGAAAAAGTGAGACGGAAAAGCTCCTTGGGGAAGTAAAGTCAGGGAGGTCATTACCAGCCCTCTACTACCAACACCTTGAAAGCTACACCAAATACAGGATGGGAGTGTGGAACAGTGTGTGAAGGGACAGCCAAACACCTCTGAGAGAGCCTTTCCCTCAAACAGATAATTCTATGGATTACCAGGACAAGCACTAATCACACTGAACAGTAACTACATAACTGGAGACAGATTATTCAAACTGTCGTAGGAGCAGTGTGAAAGAAATGGGCATTTCTATAAGGTGGAACAGAAAAACCCTGACAGGAGCACCATTCCCCCAGGACATCCCCATCGCTGGGCTGGGCTCAGCAGGTCCCTGTGGGTGCAGGAGCACCTGCACCTGGCAGTGACCCACACTGAGGGGAGAGGGGACACCTCTGCTCAGCAGGCATGTAAGGACACCTGGGTCACCCCTCCCTGGCACCGCACAGGGACCTGCAGCCACACAGAAGGGAGGGAGGTTGCCTGCGCTGCCAGATGGTGCATGGGTGCATGTAAATATAGGGGGGGAAATACCTACATCGGCTGTATTCATGTATTCCAAGCACCTGGGACTGTGGTTTATCAGTTGCGTCACCAATATTGATCCTGAATGTATAGTTCATTGATTGCCAGGTCACTGACTGCCAGTTAACTCTGTCATTAATAAATCAATACACCACTTTAATCCTCATTTGATTTAAACCGCATGAGGTGAGTAGTTTTTCCCCATGACATGATCTTTCTCTACACTGATTCAGAGGCCTGAGACCCACAGAGGAGGATACAGGACCATGCTTATGACCATAAATAAAGGTTCTTACCTTAAATGGTGCAGCTGTGGCAAGGTTAAATATAGTGGAATATGGATGCTATTAAGCTCTAGGAAACAGACTTAGAACTCCATTACTAGGGAGAGAAATTTGATAAAATTATACAGTTTGTTTTGCAAACAGCAAGACTCCATATGTTTAGTAGTTATTATTTTTTCAATTTATTGAAATGCCATAATTATTACCTTCTATTCAATGTTGATTTATAAAGCTAAAGGGTTTGTGACTATTTTGGCTTCTTCAAGCACAGAATGGGCTTCTCTTATTAGATTTGAATGTCAGTACTTTGTGACTGACATTTCAAACGTGATTTCAAACTGGCAAGTTTGGTTATCCCATGCTACATGGAGATGCAATGGTTCAGCTGTAGAGAGGGTAATTACAGCAAAATCTTCAGCTTTCCCTAGGAAAAACAGATTCCTGCAACAGGGCACAGAGTCAGCCCAACAGAGACATTAGTGAGAAGAAAAATCTGAACCATGTTTCTTACTCAGAAGTCAAATGTTTATGAAGAACTGTCTGAATATTTATCAGACAGAAGAATCAAAAAGCCAAAAGAGATAACTAAATTTTAAAAAATACTAAAAAGGATCAAAATTCACATGGAAAACTTTTGCCCTGAATCATCCCCATTACAACAAACTTTCATGTGAACAAAATTTCCCAGAGCTTCCAGAACATAGAAACAAAGAGATCCCTATTGAGATCACAGATACTAAATAAAGATTGTGGGGATACCCAATAGTTATTGAATAATTAGACCTTCTCTCCTAAAACATCTTTCTATCCAAAAGTAGGCTTTAAGAGAAATTTTTCCATGAAGACCAAATATTTCCTGTCATCACTTTGTCATATAAAAAGAAAAAGAATTTAGACTGTCTCTGCAACCCAGGTAATAATTTAAATCTAGAGCTACCAAAACCAAAAGTGCATTAGTTTTATTTCTTATGAATGTATCTGTTGATGAGTGTGAGCCAGAGTATTCTACATGATTATAAGAATATAAGACATTTCAAGTTATAAATAATTTAATTTCATAAATTTAGTCTTTAATAAATGCAAAATAAACATTCAAATTGAGAGACTTTTAAAACAGCAACATCCAACATTTTGACTAAATAATTAATAAGAATATTTGCTTTTATTTTGGACACAGTCTGGTTTTGACAGTCATTGATAAGGAAAAACGTATCTGTAATTAATTTTTTTCTTACCAGTTTAGTTCTACTTCAACCCTAGATAAAAGATCTATTAATTGCCTGATGTTCTGAAAACTCTCAGTTACAAATGTCATCCTTCCTTACTATCTAAAATACTATATTAGAGCAAGACAAAAAGGTTTGTTATTCTGCTTACATTTAGATATGAAAAGAGTTGGGAGTTTCATTATACTTTGGCTTGTAAAACCAAACTGGAAAATGGATAACTGGACAAAATTCTCTTGTAAAGGGGGTTCTTGCAATTGCAGTACTTCTGGCTAGTGGCTAAGGTAAATAAGAAGTTCCATTGGATTTTGATATCTGGATTCTACATTGTGCCTCTTATAGAGTGAGAATTGTAGAACTGCTGATGTATTCACACATATGAGAGATATTCATCGTTTCACCCCTCCATCTGAGATTTGAGTTCTGATTAAAGAAGAGGGGAAAAAAAAAAGCAAAAAGATAAAATTACATTTCAAAGCCAAATGTATTGTTATTCTTTATATGCATGACAACTGCTGATGGATCTGGATATAGCTGCCACTGATAGAAAGCTGAATTAACTGCCACTGAAACTATAGGCAGTGTAATCTGTGGCATGTCTGCAGGCTTTCTGGTAAATTCACTACCAAAATTCTGCAAATTAATTCAGCACCTTTGTAGCAAGAGAAAGGTGAAAATAAAGTGTCAGAATAAAAACGAAGTACCATGTCTAAAAAATTGTGCCCTTTTAAGATCAGTTGGTTGTTCTGCAGAAAGCTTGGACTAGTTTAAGCCAATTTAATCTTTGGCCACAAATTACCAGTCTTTTCCTTTTGCAAGTACAAGCCCTTAAGGGTGAAAATGCACATGGCTACATCCAACTGGCCCCACTGAAAAAAAGTGTTTTTCTGCGTTAGTTTTTAGCAGAATGAACAGTCTGAGTTGGAAAGCTAATGGGAGTCATGCTGGCAGAAGTGCACAGCAGAAACATCATGGAGAGCAGGCTGAGAAAAGTCCACTCTGAAATCCCAGCCAAGTAGACCAACTGGAACCAAGTCAACTTTTTAAATTGGCTTTGCCCTGAACTGCATTGACTATTTTATCAACCGTGTCACACAGCTCCTGTGATATTGTGATAAATAATATTGACAAGTAAAATAAACCTGTCATCCTCTGTCATGATCTGCATAGGAACTGAACAGTATGTACAGTATAAAAATAGGTTTGGGAAGACAGAGGAGTTTTTCTGTAAAAACAGTTGCTTTTGAAAATGTTTGTTGATGAATATGCTAAAACAGCTGAAATTCGGACAGACCTTGTTAAGAAAGGGAGTTTGCAACAGGCTGAAATTTTGTATTTTTATTTTTTCAGTGTCACTGACATCACTGACATGTGCATCTGCTTCTTAAGGAGCACAGGGTGGAAAGACGTCTCCTTAATTTTCTCATTCTATTCCTTGTCATTGCAGGCACCTATGCTACATAGTTCCTTTCGGAGTTTATCAAGATCAAATTATCCAATAAATTTTTTATATTTCTTTTCCCCAATAGTTCTATAAGGAGAGTTTGAACCCAGCTTTCAGTGGTAACTAACAGTAGACAAAATAACTGAGTGTCTTCACAGAGTTCTCAAGTATTATTTTAAAACCCCAGAAAAAGAAACCTCATTTCCTCTTCCAAATCAAGGTGGAGTCTCTCATGTTGAATTCTTATTCTTCCCTACATGTTCTGTAATTAAAAATGTTTCTTCTGTATTTCTGTTCCTTGAGCAAGCTGCATTTCTTTCATAATTTCTTCCAGAATCTCAACTTCAGTGATTTTTTTTGAAAATTCAAGCTGGAATTTATGAAATATGCAATGTTCATAATACATACTGATGATCCCAAAAAATTAGAATATGGCATCAGGATAAAGGTTTTTCAAATGAGAGTTTTAGATGCAGTTTTATAAGATTTTCAAAGAAATATTTTCTTAATTTTCCCAGATACAAATGGATACATCAATATCAGAAGAATAAAAAATTGTGCAAGTGCCTTTTCTTGAATGCAGCAGGAGGTATGGCTTAATCAAAATTGATTATCATTTTGATTATCCTTTCACTGATTGTATTTCCGTATCAACAGAAATAGTGGTATGTAATACTAAATAATTGGATCTATTTTGCAATTTAATAAATCATAGAATCAATTATTTAAATCAAACATATCAATTTCTTTTCCAAAACATTTAAACTGCCTGAAAGACCTGCAGAGAAATAGTTGCAAAGAAATGAAAAGGAAACTCAGGAATTTAATATATGCTATACATAACCATATTAATGCAAAATGCTTCAAGTTGTTTGTATAGCTCATATTGAGTTGTACAAAAATCAACAAAATCTACTCCGCCCTAGAATTATAAATGTGGCAAATAAAAGAAAAATACATAATAAAAAAAACCCTACTAAAATACAGCTATTAACCTTATTTTAATAAAACATTTTTACATCAGATTTTACTTCAATAAATAATAGTGGCTTTAGATACTGCTACATTGTTATGCAATGCTCCTTGTTATTCTGTAAAGTTGGTATCTGGAAACTGATGTTCCAGAATTACTCAGGAATAGGAGGTATAAAATATACACATTGAAAGAGAAGTAGTCTTGGTCAGAAGAAAAAGTGGAAATTAATCTTTCTGAATCCTACATCTCTCTCTCTTCTATTTGAAATCAAGCCAGCCACTAAAGTGAGTTCTCTTAAGGCTTTTGGTTCATAATTTATAGTACCAGCTATTGTTGGCTCAAAGGGAATGTGGAAAAAAAAATATTTCATGGCAGTTTAAAAGAATAGGTTGTGTGCACTTTCTGGCCACAGGAGGATTTTCAGCAAGTTCTGCAGTCCTGAGCTACTTTGTACCCCCATTTTTGGGAGCAGAGCATTGCACCTCTGTAAGATGTCATTTCCAAAACACTCTGTCTTAATAAATGTGGACAGTTAATTTACTGTCCATTTTATGGCAATGATATTCGAACACTCGAAAAACATTATTCATAGCACAGATTGCCCTCTACATCATTTATCTTCCTCATCCTTGCTCCACCCAGGCACAACAGAATGCCAAGCTATAAAAGTTCCCTTGTTTGAATCAAAAAATTGAAATTAATCTTGACAGAACAAATAAAACACATTATCTCTATGAAGTTTACTTTTCATCCACCTCAAAAAAAAAAAAAAAATTAAGACCTTCAAAAGCTGTAATGCATCTTTCATACTCATGAGAGAAATATTACACCCTCACCCCATGGGTGAAACACTGTATATTTATAGTGAATCATTAAGACATACTCAGGCATTCTGCAATGATTGGAATAATTTTTTCCCAAGCAAATAAGAAAAAACAGAGCTGAAACACAATAACCACAAACTGATATTTTTAATGGGAATTCCAAACCTATGCTACAGTGGTGTTATGAGCACCATGACTTTAAAAGGAAGTGATAACAGCAACTCTCATATAGAGCGGCTACTTTATACCTCTGCTTGATTTTGTCTTAAATTAAAAAAAAAAACCATTACATTTTGGCAGTTTGCTTCAAGTTCTAGACATTTAAAAGTACATATAGATCTTTAAATTTGTGTTTATCAGCATGTGAAGTATTAAGAAAAATTGAAAGAAGATGTGGTGAAAGACAAAAATACGTACTTCTTTTGCATTTTTTTTCCACACAATAACTTTTTCACTTTCTGAAAAAGCCAAAATATATTTATTTTTCATTATCTACTACAGAAAATACACACATAAGCAAACCAAAGTGCTCTTTAATGAAGTTTAATCATTTTTATGATGCTGCAAATTTTTATAAACATTAATAATAAGTTTCTGGACAAAGACTAATGAAAAAAAAAAGTGCCCTGGAGTGAATTTTCTAGCTGAAAATTTGGAAAACAAGGTGATTTTCACAGGACATAGGACCCACTTTTCTCATTTAGAATTAATGAGCAAAGTCTTTTATATCTGGCTATATATGGAGAAATTGAGACCCGAAGAAACAGTTTGTATGTTCAGCAGTCTCTCTGAGGACAGATAGCATCAGGTTCTGGGCTAAGTCTGTGAAAAAGATGAATGGAAAAGACACAAATAAATACCAAACTCTCTCACTGTAAAGCACATCTCCATCTCAACCACCGAGGAGGGGAATGGCTCTCTTTGACCTTGGCAGTAGCAGTTCCGTCTGCAGTTGGTATGTTAATGAAATACTGAGAACCAAAACACAGATAAGCACACATTGGCTCCTAGAAGGGTATATTGTGTCAGTAAATTAACATGGGAAACTATTGCTCATCTCACATGAGAAATTTATGTGTTAGCAGAAGAGCTGATGTAAATTCCTTAGGCAGAAACCCTGCATCACTGTCCCACCTGCAACCTAAAGGTTAAATATTTAGCCCTATAGTTAAGCACTCTGCTTTTTGGTTTAATCAATTTCTGTGATGTGCCAGAAGTTAATATGAGTGTGTGTTTGTACACAGGTTCTTTTGAGAGAAGGATTTTGCTAAAAAGGCTGTAAAGGGAATTTATGCTGGCAAACCCTCAGGAGGAACATGGAGAAGACTTATATAATTCTAATGTTAGTTCCATTCCTGTGCTGGGGTTTGTGGGTGTACTTTAGTGAATAAAGACACTGATATAGTGGTACATGAAGTCCCTGGATTGAAAGCATAATGTGATTTCACCAGGAACAGAAACATGTTTGAGATTCAACTTTTCTCACACATTCATTAGAGTAATTGCAAAAATTTCAGTTTGAGAAACACTGACCTGAGAATGCAAACTTTAGTGGCTATTTGTCATTATCTTGCTCTATCTCCAAGTTAACTGCATGCAAGGAAGAGGCTGTATTTGAAAACACCTGCAAAACATTTGTGTTTTCAAGGAACAACACAATTAAGCTCTCTCCTTTTATCAGCAAGAGACCACACTTCAACTGCATAGCAGTCACATGTAGTTTTTCTTTTATGATCATCAAAAATAGTGCACAGTATGCAGAACCTACTATGGGAAATATGAAATGTTTGTTCCCCTTCTTCACTGAGGAGATTGGAAAGAGATGGAAATCTATCCTAATTTAGAATCTGCTTTTGTCATCCTCAACATTTTGCATTCCGTGTGCCGTAACTCTTGCTTTAAAGCCTGTCAAGTCTGTTTACAAAAGCATCATCCCTAAAGCAAGCAAGATAACCAAAGTAATCTGGTCAAAAGTCAAGGAAGAAAAAACTTCAAATACAGGACGATGGGTTTCTGCAGAGGGAACTTGGATTCCTTAATCAGTCAGTATTGCTTCTCAGAGGAAAGTTTCTCATTTATCCCTTTTTTTCCTCCCTCTTCTTACCCACAGATAAAGGGTGTAGCCCCCTTGCCTTTATAAACTGACCCTTTCTATCCTTCCCCACTCAGGCATTTGAATGCAGTTCTGTAAAACACAGCAGTCAAGTCAAAGGAGGGGGGAATAAATATAGTTAAACAGGAACATTCAATTTTCCCAAGCATTCTACTGGTTGTTTTCCTTCAAACACCTACTTTTTGTTCTGTCTGTCTCTAGTTGCTCTCATGGCCTCATTGAAGGCTTTCAAATTTGGAGCCAAAGAGGAGGCAGGTCCTCATCTCCATCAGACCTCTCAGAGAGATTGATTACTTAATTGCAATTATATTGTGCCAGCGTTTGCCTTTGCAAGTGTAGCAACTTTTGGGGAAGCACTTTTCGAATATAAGAGACAACTACAATTTCAAAATAGAACAGTTTGAAGCGTTCTCTTTAATTCAATAAAATCTAATGGCAAATGGTATTTTATAAAAACCCAACTTCTTAAGATGGTATAAAAAAATCAATGAAAATCTATTTCCCTAGCTCCGGTTGCATCATTAGAGAAGCTACACTTTTTGGATTCCATATCTATGGGGCTTTACTCGTTTGATCCCAATTCAATCTTATACTATTCTTCCCTAAGGAAGAGAAGAAACCTGCCAAGGAAAACAAACCAACAAAAAAATAAACAAGAAACACCAAATCCCACAAAATCCCAGAATATAATACTTAGTTCCACATTTTTTAAAATATTTGCTTACTGTCAAGGCAATAAGGTCTAACAATGAGAGACATTAAATTTCAGATGGTGTGATTTTCAATGGTTAAATTGCCTCTTTTTCTAGTTATTTTTTCAGATAAAGATGTATGTCTGTTGTGAGATATGAAGCTGAAATAACCCTGTTAATATGAAAAAAGGTAGCATTTATAAGCTGTATCCTACAAACAAAAATATTTGAAAGAGTGAAAGAAGTAAAATACCACTTTCTATTTCATTGCCCCCAATATGTCATTCAGCACATGATATAAAATGAGCTTTCAAACAGAGAAACCTCCCCAGGTGTGTAAATGTGTTTGTTTACATTTTCAGAGCAGTGCAGGGAGCACCATGCCCCCTGGCAGAAGTGACAGATATGCCATGCCGAGAGCCATTCACTGACACCTGAAGTCTCCTAGCTCTATCTAGTGGATGGAAAGGAGACTCTGCCATGCTCAGTGCTTTTGCTGAACATTTGAATGCACTACAAACACCTTCTCTTTTCACTTTTAGTGCAGCTATGCTGTGTATAAGTCTGTTCATGCAATAGAAAAACTGTTGTTGTTGTATTGTTTTATAATGCTTCTGTTTTACTCCTCTTGCACAAAAATATTGAGGTGGGGCTATAGAGAGAAATAATATTTTATAAGGCAACTGATATTATTGGATTAAAAACAAAAGTCACACAAGTTCTTCTCTGAAGTAAAACAAGAAATTTTATGTTTTGGACAAAATTAGGTCTTCCCCAAAAATATTATTTTCCTCTTTTTAATCCTCTTTTTCCTTGCATTATGAGTTTATGGTTATGAATACTTTGTTTACAAAGATACTGCTCATCTCATCTATACACTCTTGCAAAAAATTCATAATGACTATAACACCAATACAATAAATAATATTTTTAAACTTTTCTTAAGGCAATTTAATATGATATTTTTGTCTTAATTTTTACATATTATACCTATTAAGACAAAATGAAAGACAATAGGAGACAAAAATTTTTGCACATTTATTAGCTAATAATAGCGTGCCCTCCTGAAATTTAGCTGTAAATCCAGCCCAGGCTTCCACCTACTCTGTCCTGCAAAACTTTGTGCAAAGAGGAAGATTTGCATGGGGTTTCCAAGTTGGTGCAGCCCTTGCTGTGGACTCAGTGGATGCCCAAAGGCCAGGCATGAGCTGAGGGAGAAAAACTTCTAAGGGGATCCCTAAAACTCCAAGGGAAAAAATCACCTTTTTCATTAAATTTGAGAAAGGGGTTGAGGCTAATTTTCAAGTGCCCTCACAAAAGCAAGAGGAGTTCAATGAGATTTCATAGGAGGTCGCCTCTACACCTCACTGAGTGAGTATGCTCAGTCATTTCTTAACAAGATGTTTGTCAGACTGAAGGGTGAGAATGCTCAATTACATTTCTTTGTTACCACCACACATTGCACAAATTTATGCATATTTAGGGTTTCCCAAATGAACTGATGAGATTTTTGCCATGTGAGCTGCTTTTTAAGGCCTACAGGAAATCTATGCTTGTGCTTAATGTAGCTTCCAGCCTGTTTACTGGAGTGAGAAATAAGTCTTTCTGTTCCAAGAACTCTTGTTTAACTCTGAACAATGTTTGGCTTTTCCTTTTGATCAGTAAATCCCTCTGTAGTTGAACCTTTCTTCACTGCTGCAACATTGATCTGCTGAAACATTTTAACTAACTTCCTTTAGCTTTTGCACAGAAAGGCTTTCAAACTAGAAGAAGTTCGTTTGAGAGGCCATCAGCTTCTTGATGTATTGTGATTTCAGCAAAGGACCAGCGCTGCAAAAGTCTTGGAAGCATAACTGCAATAAAAATTACTCACATCTAAATAAATCAGGACAATATGAGGAAAGAAAAAAGAAGTGAAAGGGAATGAAAGATCATTGCTTAGCTAGATTAGAAATAGATATATTGTAAGAAGAGACAATTCTAAGTTAAACACACCTTGAGGCAATGCAACATCTAATATAACCACCTTCACTCCAACTAACTAAAGTGCACTGGCAAAAATCTTTCTTTCCACAGTATAATTGTGTTTACATTAAGATTTGCAACAAGAAATATAGAAAACTGTATTGCCAAGTGTTGTGACTTTTTTAGTTGATAGAGTAATTTTTTTAGATAAACTGACACAGCTTTATAAAAATAGACCAGTTTTATTTATTGAGAACTCTATTTTTAACACAGAAGTATTTCTAACAAAGATACTCCTTCTCCTCCCAGGATTCATATCCTAATAACCTGCAGCTAGTATCACCATAACACAAAAAGATTCTAGCATGGACCTAGCCCTAAATCAGTACTTTAAAAATCTTTTTTCCCTAGCATTTTTCAAAGTATAGACACTTTGGAAGGTCTTCTAGTAGAGATAATGGTTCCTGTAAAGCGAATTTCACCTTAATGTCCTTAATTAACTTTAGCAGACCTTTGTTTAGGCCAAAGATCTTCAGAGACCCATGGAAGCATGGATTTTAATTGAGTTAATCTATTTTGAAACAGTAGACATACACATCACAGTTTTCATAACATGTAATTTTACCTACAATCAGTCTGAATAATTGCTGATGAACAGAGAGCAAGCAACTGGCAGAGATGAGAAGCAGCAGTCTTGTTTAGTGCTTAGCTGTACACCACTCAAGTCTTATCATTAATTACTGTTCTTGCCCAAAGCTGAAGAGAATGTCAGAGGAAGTCTGATGAGAGCACAGCACTGTCTTGGAAGGAGGGCAAACTCAGAAAAAAATGTACTACAATTAAGATATTATTATACTGGGGCTGGAAACATTTCTGGGGTTTTTTGGTGCAAGACAGTGATCTGCTGAAATCATATCAATTCTAAGATATTGTGACATTTTAAATAAATACTAATATTTATCTGTCCCATTGATATTGTACATGCATTCCGATCTTGTTGATTGAGCTTGTTTCCTAAATCAAAAAGTATATATTTATACAGTTGATATTACATAAAAAATTAACTAAATTAAAAGCTGGAATGAAAATAGGAGTATTATCACCATTTTGCAATTCAATGGTTTTACAGTCAAAACTCTACATCATGAGGAAGGACTGTACAACTGGGCACCTTAATATACTTTGATGAAAACTTTCAAATTTCCTATGACTTTTTTGTCCCTTGGTGAGGTTTTGCAGAAAAACTGAAAAGTCTAAATATTAGTAGATAACAGTAATTTATTCTACATAGACTGCCACTTAATTGAATTGTAACTACCCCATGAGAATGCTTTGAAAATGAGGAATGAACCTATCAGATTATTTCTTCTTGATTATTAAAAAAAAGAAGTGTAAAAGCCTCTACAAATCCTGAGTCCTTTTGTTGACATAATGAAGTAGCTGTGAACAATGCATAGATACTGATTAGGCATTTATTTGATATACTGAAACACTGCTACTAAACAGTTTGCAATGTATCAGCCTCCCAAATGGAGGTTCAAGCTAAGATGTGTCCATATAGACTAATTTTATTTGCACATTTTGAAAATAGTCACTAGAAAACTCCCAGGGAGGCAAAACACTTCTGGTCTTCGTATGAAGCATTTTCAACATTTATTGCTTGGACCTTTATATGACTATTCATTATATTGCTGAAGGGATATGATTTCACCCCCACCTTTAAAAATTGCATAAATAGCTACCTATATTGTAACCCATATATTCCTGCCTCCAAGTGCTATCTTTGCTGCACGTTGCCTATTAGGATTTAGTCATTACTAGAGACCATGGGCTTCGTTCCCAAATAGTCTGTGACTGCAACTCCTCTCCTTGCTTGCCTCCAGACACACAACTGCAAATATAGTAAAAAATAACTGCATTTCTTACCACACTCCCTTATATCTCTTACTATCGCTCTACTTCCAGTAATAATTCCTGATTTGTAGACTACTGCTGCAGGCAGTCCCACAGCACAAGTAATGAGTCATGCAGAGCAGAAAAAAGTGCCCAGGCAAACAGGGGAAATCACTTACATGCTCAGGAGTGCTGCAGCCAGTGAGGCAATACGTAGAATTTAGACAGTGGCAATATTTCTAGGGCACAGCTGAAGATATAAACCCTTCCTCTTTCACCTAGTCATAGCACAGCTGGGAAGACAGAATTCATCCCAAGAGAGCATTAAGAACAAATCAACAAGTACAGCCTGAAAAGGGAGCTCAGGCAAGGGGTCCCTGTCTAAAAATATGTTAAATGAAGGGAATGAGCACATGGTAGGGTCTAAATCCCTTGCATTGAACTGGAAACAGCTCAGCAGTGAGAAAGGGGGGGGGGGGGGGGAAGGAAAGAAAGGCTCTTTTTAAGGCTTGCATACATGTGATATATTGTATAGGCACACTTCTGAGTTGAGATATATATGGAAAAACTGGCATACCTGATTTCACCCTCTCCCTAAGTAGATGGTTGTGCTAGTGAAGGAACAGCCAGTGTACCTCAGGCACAGATGTGATCTTCAGGATATGTCTAAACTGCAAGAGATCTTCTGGCCACTGGGACCTAGGCCAACCCCTGTGCTGTCCTTTACTGGGTTGAATACTGATCATTGACTGGTTTGGGTTGGAAGACACCTTTAAAGGTCATCTAGTCCAAGCCCCTTAATGAACAGTGACATCTCCAACTAGATCATGTTGCTAAGAGCCCTGTCCAACACAACTTCAAATTCTTCTAGGGACAGGGCTCCTACAGCTTCTCTTGGCAACCTGTTCAATGTTGTGCCACCCTCACTGTAAAAAACTCTTCCTTGTGCCTGATCCAAATTGATCCATCTTCAGGTCTAAACCTTAACATTACAATGATACACACTAGCTTCCTCTCATCCTGCTTCACCTCAGTTTGTGTGAAGGGATGGAAACCTGGGCAGCATGTTATACTATTCCCATTCTAGCTGATCGGGTAACAAAGACTCTTGTACTGTTAATTGTTGTAAATACAATCAAATAAATGAGTCATGGTTTATATTCACTTGCCTCTTACCAGGAAAAATGTAATCTACTCTGCTAGGAAGCACAAAAATCACTCTTCATCATACCTCTGACAGCATCACTGTGTCAGTAACACTTTATTAGACTACAGATGGTATTTGTTCAGTGCTGGTTTTGAAGTCCCAGAACTTCCCCTTAAGGGTGCAACAGCATAAAAGAGGAGTCTATTGTGAGTGATGGCTCTCAGGAAGGACAGACTTTGGCACACACATCCTTTATGATACAGACTCCTCTGATTGTATTTCTTCAGGTTGCTGTGTAATAAAAAATAACTAAGTAGACCACACATGAGGCTCAAATCAAGGGCTGAACTGTTGAGTTAAATTCTGTCATAACCATGGTGTAAGCACAGAGAAGCTTTACTCATGTGGGTAGATTTAAACTGAAATAAAATAAGGGTAAGTAAAACAAGGGTCAAAACTCCAAACACTAAGGAATCTTCCCACTCCTTGGGGTAGTATTATATAAAATTAGGGAATTCAGGAGAGGATTTGGAAATAAAAGGCTATGAAGAAAGAGTGCCCTTGAATTTTCACAGTATAAGGTTTGTTATGTAAAGAGCTGGGCCGGTAGCCTGCTATGTTGGGAATCATGTTTAAAATGTCAGATGAGCTAGAATAAATCTTCTTAAAGCTAATAATGCCTTTCATTGTTATTATTTACTCTTCAAAATGATGCATTGACTTTGCAAAAGCAGAGTGGGTAGGATTTGCCCACTTCTATCTTTAAAAATGTAAAATCTTACAAGGCAGCAGACAAGAGCTCAAATGGGTTGAAAGATGTCAAGGATCAGAATGTGATTTTTTGGGGTCATTGCATTAATATAAATAAGATTCCATGTATCTCAATGGAGGTGAAATTTGTTTTCTGTAAGAATAATACTTTTTTCCTTAGTTCAAACTGGTTTTAGAATTAAATGCACATAGATGGGGTCTACACGGTAACAGGTGAAAGAAATGTGGTTTTCTTAAAACAAAACAACATTTGTGTCAGTCAGAACTAAAATATATCTCTGCATGCTGCAGAGAGGAATGGCTATGCAGTAACTCAGTGAAAATCCTGAACAAAGACAAAAAATGTCATCAGTTATTATGCACTTAACAGTGGAAATGAGACACAAGAGTGATGAAAAGAGGATATTTTAAAAGCTTTTAATTTTACATAATCTGTAACAGAATAATTAGTTATAATTGTGATAATTAATAGCACTGATTTTGATTGGTATTAGAGAATATATATATATTAAAAAGTACTATTCTTGCATGGGAGAAAAAAAGCATGTTTAAGACACAGCAATCCATAGACGGTAAGAAAATACATTGTATTTTTCTTCTCTCCAAGACCAGGATCTAGCAAAACAGAAGGATATTAATGAGAATAAAAATATTCTTGAAGTTCATTCCTGTCTTAGTAGGTGGAAATTACATTTTATTATTTTTTTTAGGCGTAGTACGATGCTGCTTAAATATCCATTTCTTCATGTTCCCATCTCTACTTGTAACACTGTTGTAGGAAAAATATTTTTATGGTTCTGTTCCAAGCAGTCTCACCTGAATGATTTGGTCTTATAAAAAAAAAAAAGTAGATAGAAATTAGTGGTACTTTAAGTTTTGCAAGTCAACAAAGAACACTGCAGAGTTGAACCTGAGATGAATTTTTCTTCTATTACTCAAGAATCTTTAAAATAAAAGCCTCTTCCATGTTCAGGTCTCTTGGAAGTATACTTGTATCTACCAGAAAAAATAAGCTGGATACAAATGTGAATTTCACCAAATCTGTGAGTCTACTCCCTCAGACACTGAAACTGGTAAGTAAAAAGAGCAAATTACCCAGCTATATTGTCTTTCCATTAGATCTCTCACCTAAGAAACAAATTTCATTGGGTCTTTTGGGAAACATTTTGTTGCTTCAGGAAGTGTGTGCTGTATTATGAAATTTGCTGGATTGGCATGGTGGCAGTTTGCACAGATCTGCTGGGATAGTCATCTACAGGATCAGAAAAACAATATACAGATCAGCTGATACTGAAAGTGACTTTGGCTGAGCCTTGATCCAAATGATATCTTACTCTGGCATTTCTGGAGTCAAGCACAGATGCAAGGAGATGACAGCAGGATTTCAACTGTAACACTCATGAGACAGAGCAGGGATCTTTAAGCTTCTCAGATCCAATAGGACTCAGCTGGAGCAGCAGCTGAGCAGCTGGAAAACTGCTATCTTCTGGATGACCTTGAGGTACCAGTCCTTTCTGGCTCTTTGGAGAGTTAGAGGGATCACACATTGGTCCTACAGCATGTAGTGACTCTTCCAGAGCTTAGAGTTCTTGGAACCAGACCCTCTTTAAATTGTCAGATGAATCCATCTGACAGCTCCAGAGGAGTCAACAACTAATGGGGTAACCACTGGCCTCTATGAGGCTTCTTTAGATAATATTGGATGTCTCAGTTCTATGACATAATTTGACACTGTTGGTCATGTGTACTTCAAGGTCAAAAACTTGCTCTGAGAGGGGACGCTCCATCAACATAATAACCCTGATAGATTAGTAGCTCACAAAGCAGCTTCGTAAGATAACTCCAAAATAACTTCCACTTGGGAAGTGCCTTTAGAAGCATCTTCACAACCACTTCTTTGATGATGGGTCATGTGCCAAGTACATTGTTGGATGAAGGATGAAGCCTTTTGCATGGGGCAGCCATATGATCTCTTTTCTTTTGCTTTTCCATAATCAGCATCAGCTTTTCTTTCTCATTCTTCTAGTTTTCTTGATGCCTGTAAATCTGCATGTTGCCTTTCCCCTTCCAAGCCTCAGCACACCAAATTTAGAGTGCAAACAGTTCTGTATGCATATATCCTTAAGAGCATTGCCCTACATTTTCAGTGAAAATATTAGAAAATATTAGTCACAAGAAAATGTGACTGATCTCAAGCTATTCATCAAAACAAAACTAAAGTAAGTTTTAAAGTGATGCTTTGCAGTTTCCTGTGAATGTTGCTTTTCCAATATCTAGTGAAGACTTCATGGAATGGTAAAGTATCCCCAAACAAGATTACTTTCAACTATTTATTTACTAAATGCATATGCTGTTAAAGCAACCTACAGAACGCAAGGATTAATTCATCCTCACTGTCAAGCAAGGTCAGCAGTGGTGGAGCAATGTGCGGAATACCTGTGCCAAAGAGGCCACCTCACTGCCCTTTGATGTTTAAAATTCTTTTGTTAGCATATCCCTGAGTGTTGCAAAGCTACCACATTTCTAAGCAAAATTGTGAGCATCCCAAAGGAAGCACAAATTTGAATCAGTAACAAGTGGCCACATTTCATGTGCAGCCTCAAAGTCCAACTGATTTACCATTTTCCTTAACTCTACCTGTCAATGACAGATACTCCCATATCACTACAACAGTGATAATAATAGCCCAAATAAAGCAAGGTGCTTGCTGAGCCTTTTGTAATTTAGTGATTTATTGTATATTACATGGGAGCTTAAAGGTGAACCTTATAGTGAATCTCCATGATTTAGTACATAGTACAGAGACTTAGCATGTAATTCTGTTGTAAATTTATATTGATTTGCTGTGCAATACAGAGAACCTTATGGTGTAGCTTCATTGGGAGATTCTTGCTCACTTCCAGTGTCATGCAGCTATGACTGCAGCTCCAGTGTGAAATGCTCTAACTTACAGGGGACACAGACCATTTCACTGAGCACCTCTGCTGTGACTTTCTATTGATGTGCTCACTTAGTCCTGCTGGAGGATAGGCATGTGGCAAGGTATCTGCAGCCAACGAAATATTTAAATGTAAAAAACAGCTTTCAGAATACCGAACCTGGAATAAAACACATTTGCTTCTAATCTAGACACTAATAAGGTGTCATTAAACCTGACTTGTTCACCTTTTCCACAAAAATCCTAGTATCACCAATTACTCTCCTCTCCAAACACTCCAAGATTTTTAGTTTGTACACTGTTTTCACCTAGGTTTGTCTTAGGCCAGGGGCACAAGTGTTCAAGGATGAGTTTGTGGCAGGTTGACTGCAGTCCCTCTTAGCTGCTCACTCACCCACCCTCCCAACAGGATGGCAGAGAGAAATGGAAGAGCAAGCACAAAAAGAACTTGTGAGTAAAGACAATTTAATATGTGAAGGAACAAGGAGGAAAAAATCCCCAAGTGATGTAAAGACAATCACTCACCACCTCCCAGAAGCAGATCAGTGTGCAGCCAGTCTCCATGCTATGGCTATTTTGAAAACACTCCTCCCAGACTTACTGTTGAGTACATTATATTGTGTATATATATAAATACATATATATATATATGTTGCAGCTCTGTCCCTCCCAATTTCTTGTTGATTCCAGCCTACTTGCTGAGAATACAGAAAGAGAAACAGAGAAAACCTTGATGCTGTGTAAACCCTGCTCAGGAGTAGGTAAAACACTGGTGTGCTAACAACACTGTTTTACTCACAAATCCAAAACACAGCACCATATGGGCTCCTGTGAAGGAAATCTACTCCATCCCAACCAGACTCAGTACTCCATTGTACAATATCTAAGAAAGCAGATTTCAGTAATGCTGTTCTCAGCCCTAATTTTGAGAATTAAACAATACAGTATAGAAAAGAATGTAATAATTTTTTTGCCCTTTGGCAATATCTATCTGTTTCGATAAGCAGCCAGAGGTTCATGGGAGCTAAGATCCTAACTGAGGTGTGCCACTTAAGTGCCTAAAATTCTCTGGGGTGAGTTTGAGCCTAATAGCTTTGAATTCAATTTAATATTCTACAGAAAATCCACGTAGAGTCTGCATGGAAGAGGCACAAAACAGTGTCAGTATTATCTGCAATTCTGTAAGTGGTGACAGCAAAACAAGAAACCCAAAATGAAACAACAACAGCAAGAGCAAAAAACTATGGACATAACATACACCAGGATGGAACATCATAGCCAGTGTGAGACAGTAGAAGGCTCAATTTGTGGATGTAGTTATGATGAGAGCTTAGTGTCAGCAAAGAAATCAAAAAGCACTCTGAAATTACAGATTAAATTGAACAATTGTTATTGTATACCTTCAATCAAAAAAAATTGCTCTGTAGTGGCAAACTCATCCAAGTGATTTCTCACCTTCAACCAGTCATTCTTCATCCAGGAGCTGATCTTTTTTTTTCTCAGATGATGAATTAGAGCTTGCAGATAGGTAAGCAGGACTCTTACCTGCTCAGTCCTCTTCACATCTTTCTCCCGTTGCTCAAAACAAATACATTTACTGGAGTTGCTTGCAAATAGCTCCTCACCTCTTTACTTCTTTTGCTGCCATAACCTGGGATCCCACTGGTATGTTTTCCACAGATGGTGCAGTCAAATGTGTTAAAACAGCAGGGTTTCAGGGCAGATAAATTAATAGTCTGCAGCAGTCTTTGAGGATCAATTTTTATTTTGAGCATTTGAAGAATTTTGAACATAATTGAGCTCTCCACTTAAATAAAAAAACCAAACCAAAACAAATAACCTTGAAGGTGTTGCAAAGAAAGTGTTGGAGGAAAAGGATTACTAAGCCTTGAATTCTGCAACTTTGTGAAAAAATTCAATATTGAAAAACTGGAGTTGTGGTAGCAGACTTGCAGAGCAAAGCCAAATAGGCATATGTAGTCAGAACCACTGAAAAAAAAATGGCTATCACACATGCTGACTGATATCTAGAATGTGTATCTAAATTTCAATAATTCAAATTCTGGGTAAAGTTATGTTTCTGCTCAGAAATAGAAAGATGGTTGGAATAGGTATAGCTGGGGTGTGTTTATTTGCAATGCATTCATGATTTTCCTCCAGCAGACAGGAAAAAATGACACAACAGTATAGGTAAAATGGAAGTCCCTATAAGCAAGCATACCTCTCAAAGTATTTAAGTAAAATGAGGCATGAAAGAAATTTCAATAATGACGTACATTAAATTACGGAAACGGAATATTGTCATTAAGTGATTTGTACTTTTGTTGCAATGTTATTAAAGATGATAGACCTAAAGATGATGCACCCACACACACACAGAGGCACACACGTGAATGTACATACAAGCCTTTTAACAGACTAAGATTTCAATGCTATTATCATGAATCAAAGCAGTATTTTGGATCTATGGTCCTTTACTGAAAAGGCCAGGGAAATTCAACAAATAATGAAACTTAGCTAGATAAATAACAAAGATATGCATCAGCTTTCAGTGGCCACACTATCTTTTTAAAAAAATATTGTTAAGTACATATATAAAATATATGGGTGTATTTTAATGGGGTGTTTTTCAGCTTGAGATCCCAGAGGAGCTCTGCACAGTGCACTGCTGCCCTCTGGCTGGAGCCTGAAAGAATAAAATTTGAATATTCACTTATGTACATGGCATCATCACCTTGACACGCTGGAGACACGTTAGCTAACAAATTCAATTCTCTTTTCATATCTCATGAAACTTGAAGCCTGGTTAGAAGTATCATATTTCCAATTTGAAAATAAGCTACTGTGTGGAGGGGTGTGTAGCTTTTGTATGATTTTTCTGATCCTACATCACAAAAGAGATCAAGTGATGATGTGTAGCAGGGGTATGAGGTGCCTTCATTTTTCATTGCATAAATTCAACATAAAATTTACCTGAACAATGATAGTATAGTGTTTCAATACATTTTCACTGTCCTCCCAGTGTTCCATTACATGTCTAACTGCAGCTGAACATCAGGTTTTCTGACTGCCTTGCTAGTCTGTATCTTCTGGTCTGTTTTCTTCTGCATACACTCATTGTGGATCGATTTCTCCCACTAAAAATACTATGATTTAGCTAAATTTTTATCTCCTAAAATAGATAGCCCAGCAGTCTTTTCAATGATCACACAGCAATATGGGACCCAGCAAACAAGGAATCTGAGCCATCATGTTGTACCTGTAAACAATATGAAGGTCCCATGCATCAGGATATACTATCTAGGTTCATCATAAATTACACTTTGGAGTCCCTTATCAAAACACTGCCACTTTCCAGGGACATCTACCTTGTTCCATTTTCATTCTCTTTAACACTACTACATATTCCAGGCTGTCTAATCTAAATCTTCCTTGATGAAAACATTCTGTTATGATTTAACTGCAATGGACAGGAAGAAAAGATAATATTCTGCTCCTTGGAGACATCTTTTACATGCCTGAAAATCATTAGTAAAATCTATACTCTGTCTCCCCTTTCAAATCTGCACACAATAATTCAGATTTTCCTAGCTACACCTATTTAAATGCTCATTTGCTTTGGTCCTCAGGATTTTCTCCAATAAACTTGCATGTGTTTGAAATGTGTCACGTTCACCTTTCTATTAATAAACTACTTGTGATAAATATCATCAAATTTATCTCTCTCTCAGGGATACACTTTCAGTGGAAAAACTACTACTTCACATTGCAAGCAAGACTACAGGTGTGCTTTTCAGTGAAAAGTTTGGTTGATGCATAGTATTGATGCAAATGCTAAATAGGTAATACAACTTATGTAGTACAGAATTTTCTTTCATAAGAGCTGATCCACCCTAGATGTTTATTATAATAAGGGCTTCTAGCTTTTTTAGAAAAAAAGTCATTGTACTACTTTGCATGTTTATCTAATGATTACTAATGGTCTTGATCAAAAAGGCTTAGGTAGCCTAGGAACTCTTTATTTACGTGCATATATGGAACTGTAAACTTTCATAATGCCTTTAATATGTTGGCATTGTAAAAGCCACCTTCCAGAACGTTAATCATGTTACATGTTACAAGTTTATAGAAGTCCCCCTTTTAATTTCTCTGTGTTATGGAATCAAAGCTGTCACGAGAATCTTTGAAAAAGTAGTCATGATGTAGCTCAAACTCAAAAGTACTACCACTTTGCCAACAAAGATGTAAACATACTGCTTACACCTGAAAAGATTAAAATATGTTTTATTAATATCAGGAATTTCTTATTTCTTTTCAACCTGTGACTATACAACCAGTAAGTCAGCTTCATAGGGCACCCCACGTAAATGCCTCTGTGCCAATGTCCATAGTATGGGGAATAAGTGACAGGAACTGGGGATGTGAGCATGCCTGCAGGGCTGTGATTTTATTGGTACCACAGAGATGTGGTGGGATGGCTCCTATGGCTCTTTTAACAAAAATACTAGGATGGGCTGAGTAATGTAAAAGAACATATGCGTACAAAACCAGCAAAAGAAGGATTGGGGGATGAGTGCTGATGGGAAGCTCAACATGACCCTACGTTTGCAGTCCAGAAAGCCAAACAGCTGCATCAAAAGCACTGTGGCAAGCAGGCCAGGAGAGGCGATGCCTCCCTCAACTCTGCTTTCATGACACCCCACCTGGACTGCTCTGGGGCCCCAACATAAAAAGGGCAAGGACTCATTAGAGCAAGTCCAGAAGAGGCCACAAAGATGAGTAGGAGGCTGGAGCACCTGTCCTGTGAAGATACGCAGAGAGGGTTGGGTTGCTCAGCCTGGAGAAGAGAAGGCTTCAGGGAGATATGATAGCAGCCTTCTGCTGCCTAAAGGAAGATTACAAGGAGGTTGGAGAGGGACCTTTTACAAGGGCATGTAGTGACAGAACAGGGGAAAGGCTTTAAACTGAGAAAGGGTAGGTTAGTGTAGGTATTATGAAGAAATTCTTTACTATGAGGGTGATGCAGCACTGGGACAGGTTGCCCAGAGAAGTTGTGGAGGCCCCATCCTGGACGTGTTCAAGTCCAGGTTGAATGGGGCTCCAAGAAAACCTGTTCTAGTAGAAAGTGTTCCTGTTTGGAACTAGATTACTATTATGCTTCCTTTTAACTCAAATCCTTCTATGGTTCTATGATTCTATGATCCTGGAAAATCATCAGGAGTTTATGCAAAATTAGAAATGCCTTCTCTCTTTTTATTTCAAAACAGTGCACATATTTAGATTATTTGACTAGCAATGCTCTAGACATTGACCTCAGACCTGTAGAACAGTGAAGAGTATTTTCAGGTAACACTTAAAGATTAAATATTAGTGATAACAACAGTAAATAATAATACATTTCAGTTGAGCAGAGTGAAGTAATTGTCATCTTCTTGTTGTTTTTCTAAGGGATATGCATGAAAATTTACTTGGGGATACATGCAACTTTAAAATTCATAACTGCTCATGTTGAAATAAATGGTTTTTTTGCTTTCCCACAGAGTTGGAGTTATTTTATTTTTATTATATATTTAGGAAAAGGTGTTGAACAATATGTTGACCAAAATTTGGGGCCCACTAGCTTCAGGCTCCATCTGTGAACTTTCTAGTCTGGAAAAGAAAAAATAAGAAGCAAAAAAAAAAAAGCATTCTTTTGCCAGAAACATGGAATACTTTCATTTAATCATATAGTCACTGTCTTTTCAGAGCCTATGTCATTGAGGAGTGCTTAGAAAACACCTGTAGATTTATTTTATTGATTTACCTTATCTTGTTATAACTGTTTATAACTTGTGAATCAGCAGTTCTAGATGGCTTGGGGGTTTTGGTTTATAAATAATGACTTTCTGTGAATCTAGTCAGGTAGTTCAACACATACAGCAAGAGGTTTTGATCTGATATTATTTTGTCAATGTTGTGATAGGAAACAATAAGGATAATAGATGTAGCAAATAAACTAAACTTCATGTTTATTAAATTCAGTTATAGAAGTCCATTATATATTATTTTTTTAAAAATGAAAGTACACAGTAACAATTAATTATAAATCCAAGGCAAATGAAAAAATATCTTATAAACCCACACCAATGAACAGCTATTAATCTGTGTGACTGCTGGGACTAAATATTGAGTATGGTAAGTAAGCTCTCTGAGCAAGGAAATAATTTTTGTGTGTCTTCTGCCAAGAGCTGGTGAAAATGGTAAGGAACCAGAAAGAGAAGAGAGAAGGCAGATTTCCAGAGCCCCCAGAGAAGTGCTTGGGCAGCAAAAGAGAACCTTTTTTTTTCAGAATGGCAAGTTCTGCTTAAATGCAAGGCTAGACCTGGACAATGCAAATCAGCCTGTAGCAAAGAAAAATAATCCCCTATATGCCCCAAAATTGGGCATTCAAAAAATGAACTATGTGAGTAAGAGAGAGAATCAAATCCACCCACTAACAACAGACTGACACAAGGAAATTAGTCATATTTCTTTAGATTATTTATTTTCTCTTGCTACCTGAGTATAAAATGAGTTATTTGGAATCACAGAAAAAGCTTTAGCATACCAGGTGCTACATTTCAAGTACAATACTCTGTAGGGGAAGAATGGAAGATCCATCAGTAGGCAAGCAGCACATTCCTGTTCACACCTTCCTAATTCTACAAGTTAACAGAGGCATTGACTGAATCTTGTTTTCACTCCACTGATGACCAAACTCTTTCACTCACAAATTCCTACACACAGATCAAAATATTGTGACAAGATAAAGTACACTAGAAATCACTGGTAATGTGGATGTGGTGTATGAAAAAAAAAGGTTATCTTTAATAATAAAGAATGACAGCAGCAACAAGAACAAAGAGCAAACTTAAACCCCACCTCCTATCATTCCTAAAAAATTATTTTTCTTTACACCAGCTGCCATTTTCAATTTTAGGATTGGGTCTTCTGACCCTCTATTTTTACCATGATTTGTTAGTCTCTGAATTTGAATCTTCACTCTTTCTTTCTGGTTTT
Organism: Petroica traversi; assembly: GCA_025920805.1. Lineage (NCBI taxonomy): Eukaryota > Metazoa > Chordata > Aves > Passeriformes > Petroicidae > Petroica > Petroica traversi. The sequence continues at coordinate 11,602,692 of JAHLSL010000046.1, read as the reverse complement.
AACTTACTCTTTCTGCTCCTCTCCTCTCAGTCATCTTCTGCATGCTTGATAAAATCAAGTTTCCCAATAAAGTATAGTTTAAGCTCTAAATTCTCTGGCTTTTTTGCCCTTTTTTTCCTTATATGTCATTTAAGTCTGAAGTAACCCATTAAACATCAAAACAGACATAAAACCAGCTAATTTTTTATTGCACAGTGGCCTGACACTGCTGCCTTTCTATGAATTATTTCCTCTTCAAGTCACCATTTGATTTCTTTTATTATTTTTATTAACTATAATTCTTGAAAACTCCATTCAGCAGCAGAATTCATGATGTATAGATTATTATATAATCCCTCCTGCCTTTCTTATTTATGTCCATTAAGATAATGATTCCTACCTCTGAGGTTCTACAGCCTCAGCCCCTTGCCCCTCTCTCTACAATGTTCATTGTCCTAGCTTATGCTTTAAATCAAACTCATATTCTTTTGGTTTAGCAACCTATCAGTTACTGAATAGGCAGGAACAAACCCCATGACCATGCTGAACAAGAAACTCCCCACCTTCCTCAGTTCTAAACCCCACCCCTCATCACTGTCCCCATTACTCCCACTTTTCTGCGTGTTATACAGTCCTGTTACAGATGCAGAGTTGCTCTTCTCCATTTCACCTCCTCTCTTCTTCTTTTCACCAATAGGTCTGCCCAAAAAACACTCCACCTGTTTTTCAAAAGCCTGTTAATGCTATTTCATGAATATATCAGCTTTGTGCTGCCATGAATGTACATGGAAAACTAAGTGTAATTACCATACAAAGGAGGGGGGTGGGGGAAATCCCAAAGCATTAAAACATTTTAAAATATATATACTAATTTCAAGAATCTTAGCCATTCACTGTATGCATTTACACAGCACCACTACAGAACAGTGCTCCTTCTAAATAAAATATCCCAGGCATTTGTTCCTTTCACTATCCATTTCTTCAGTTTCTAATTCATAATGTTTCATGGCAATAAAGTATCGGATAAAAGTTTCCCCTAATGCTTCCTTAATGCACGAATCTTTCTCAAGTGCAACCAGAGCATCTTCTAGTTTCAGAGGGATAGACGAATATTTCAGATCACCATCATGGTTTTCTTCTTCGAGCATTTCATCATACCTAAGTCCTCTCTTTACTCCATCTAGACCTGCAGCAATAGTAGCAGCAAGGACCAGGTACGGGTTTGCTGCAGCAGAACTCAATTTATTCTCTATGTAAGTGCCTTTTCCACCATGACATTTGACATTAAAGGCACAGCTGTTATCATTATATGCCCATTTTGCATTTACAGTCTCCTTTGATTCTTTACTGTATTTAGAATAAGGTTTACGGCAGCTGGTGGTAGGAGCCATCAAGCAGCTGATTGCTGCCGTGTGTGCCAAGAGACCTGATAACCAATTTTTTCCAAGCTCCGTGAGCTCCTCAACTCCATAGCCAGCAGAAAACAAATTCTTCTGGCCATTCAGATCCCACAGGCTGTGGGATAGAGCCCCCGAATTGTAGAATCCTGATTCTGAGAAGAAGCTAGCCACGTAGTTATACTTCTTAGCCACCTCTTTAAGGCCTGTTCTAAATGTAAAGGCACTGTCAGCAGCATCCAGGCCAAACGCTGGATGGAAAGTGATCTCCATTTGCCCAGGCCCACTGGAAGAAGAAAAGCTTTCAATGTTGGCACCAGCATAATACATTCCTTCAATGAGCTCCTGAATGAAAGTCTGGTCATGGTTATTTAGTATCGTGGCTGCAGGAAAGGATATTGTCTTTGAATTTACAACCTCAGTAATGCCGTAAATACAAAATTCATAAGTGAATGCAGAGTGCAAAGAAAAGCCATTGTCCTGAAGCTGGCTCAGCTGTTTCTTGGCAATGTGCCTTGGGGAGGTCATTAGCGGGGTGCCCAGCACGGTGAAGGAATCACATATCACTCTTGCAGTCTGTTCAGTCCAGGGTAGTATTCGAAACGTTGATAAATCAGGGTTCAGAATTATGTCACAATTGAAGTTGTTTGCATTTATGTAATCTAATTCATTATCCTTAGGATTCAGCGTCAGTTCAAGGTAACTTCTGGGCATGGCAACACCATGAATTGCTTTCTCCTAAACACAGAACAGAATGACATACTACCAAATCAGAAAAGAGGTCAATGGCATTTTTATGTATATAGAATATGTAAAATTCAGATTCTCAGGTAGAACAGTGATATTTTTGTAAAAGAACACTAAAATGCAGTGGTCTTCATGAAGGGTAAGAGCCATGTAAGTCTTACAGGAAGGGTAAGAGCCAGTTACTGTGTCATTATAAAGCAGAACAACTTTCTGCAAGACTGGTAAGAAAATTATGACATCAATTATCCCAATGATCATTTTTTAAATTTCCATAAAGGACAAAAAAATTGTTCAACACTTTTCATGCATGGTGTTTATGGGTAATTATGGGTATCGCCAATTAGGTGTAAACTTTGCAAATCAAAATTTTATCTATCGTTAGTCTATTTAGATTCCATACCCTCTGACCATTTTGTTTATGTAGACCCAGGTGACCACACGAAACTCATATCAATATAATTCAGACTGTAAGTTCTCTTTAAATGAGGTAACATGCACCTCACTGTTTTCAGATGCAATGATTAACAGAAAAAAATCTCACTTTCTGCATTTAAAAAGTTTGGGGTAAAATGCAGGGAAGCACTTCTGGTGAGAAAAACTCATCATTATACTTTCTTCTCTATTTGAACAGAAAGTTTCATTTGATGGAAATGAAATGCAGATGAGACCCCAAGGAAGGATCATCTACCTTCAATCAAGCACCTTTACAACTTTCATACATTTTTCTGATGAAAGCTGCAATTAGGGCAAGTTCTACTAAGTGAAATTTGGCTCATATTTACATCTTACTTTTATTTTTTTAAGAGAAAAAATTGCCATTTTGGGGAACAGAGGAGACAGAACAAACGCAGAAAGGGGGAAGCTCAGAGCTGAAAATAACAAATTTTTCATATCCAGATGACAGACTGAATAAGGTGGCTTCTCTTACTATGGCAAATATTGCTGTTAAGTCATCATGAAACTCAGTGATGTTTTCCTATGTTACTGACAACTATAACATTTCTCACAACTAAAATTATTTTCAGTCATTTTATTTCTTTCAGTGAATTATACATTTTTATTATATGTTGAATCTGAAGAGATATTTCTGAGGGAAGAGATTATTAGAACTTCAAAGAACTGGAATTATTAGCCTTATCTAATTAGATTATTATTTGGAGGAAAAGAGGAATAAATTATTGCAATGATGAAAGAAGTCTAGATCCTTTGGGAACTTGAGCAAGTGACGGGAACATAAAATTTGTTCTAAGTTGGAGTTACTGCCTGTAGTATGGAAAAAATATAATTTAAGGATGAGGGCATGAAAACATATAACGGTGCGACTAAAAAACTTACTTGAAAAAATCTAGAAGGAACATTCTTTGATCTTGACACACCATGGAGGTCTATTGATTCAAATCTGACAAACTGCACGTTGTCCCTGGCCATCTGCTGCTTAATAAATTCAATATGAGAGAACAGGTGAAGGAGCGTTGGGTTTCCAAGGTCGTTTACATCAGGGTCTCTGTTGAATGCTAGAAATGAAGAGGAACGTTCACGTCAAACAAAATAATGAATGTTGGAATAAGGCTGTTCTCCTAAAAAGTTCAATAGTGGGAAATTGTGGCCTGGAGTGTACAGACAGAAATGAGAAAAAGATATGAATCATGAAAGAGTTTTGTAAATAAACACATGTATTTTTCCCTGAAATCCTGGATAAAATCTCTTGTTTTTTTGAATGGTCTGAATTGAAGATGTTTTTCAACTTAAGAAGAGAACACATGGTAAAACCAGGAATTTATGAGGTTTGTTGGGTGTTTCAAGAAGAAAAAGTAATAGCTGCATACCTATTTCCCACTGAAAATTGACGGAATAAATTTCCTCAATGATTTTGTAAAGTATGTTTATACAGAAACATAATAAAAAGGACACTTGTCTTCTACGAATCCTTTCTTGAGGCCTGCTGAAGAGGCCTGCAATCTCCTCCAGCACAGACAGTGACTTTTAAAGGAAGTTTACACATTTATGCATTTGCTGTTATGGAGTTATCTTCTCAACTGTATTGCAGAAGCTGTAGGGCTTTATGAACTTCTTGACAACACCTGAGTATAATTTCTATAATGGAGCAGAGAGATGGGCACAGTAACTTCCTTTCACCAACCTCTCCATCTCTCAGCCTGCTTTTCTTTTGAGTATCTATGTACTGTTTTTATTCAAGTTAAATTACATAAGGCATTAACTTCCATTTAATACAGACCTAAGAGACTGAGAGTAAAATTTTGTATTAACATGCAAAAAGTTGAGAAAAATATTTTATTTTCACATTTTTGGGAGAAAAGTCCTCCATTCTTCTGGAGGACGTACTCAGATGAATTTTTGCAGATATTTCAAATCCGCAGTGGAACATCACCAACAGCAACCATTCACCAGCACTTTCAAGTGGAAGTTTAAAGCTTCAAGCTGAGGCACTCTGAAGGCTGGTGGGAGCAATCCTAATCTCTTCAGTAGCAAACTACCGAAACTAGAGCAGATGTCCTCTAGCAGTAGCCAGCAGGCACAAATGCAGCTTTTTGACCTCTCCTTTGGGGCAAATGGGACTGCCAGTTGAGGGGCTCTAAGAAGGCTCACCAGCTGGCCCAGCACAAGGCTGTCAGATTATTCCCTGAGAAGGCCACAAATTCACCTCTAGTCATAGACTTCTCAGAATCTTTGAGTATTATGGAGCACCCTGCAGCTTAAATGGCAAGGAGGATACTTTAGGTCAGCCAAGTAAGAAAAAGTTAAGTAATAACAATGGTCCCTGAGGAACGGCAGCTGAAAGCACAGAACAAAATTTAAGTAAATAGAAGAAGAGAGTAAAAATTGAATAGAAAGAAAACTATTTTGTCACATCCACTTCTCCACATGACATTTTTCCCTTTAGTCTGTTTCAGCTCTAAGCTCCTTATGGAAACAGCTTTTTTTCCCCCTAATGTCTTCCATAAACACAGGGGTAATATGTCCTTTAAAAGATGAGCATTTAAGGAAGTCCTGTTTAAATATTTTTGTGTAACACTCACTCTGTTACAGATGCTGCCAAAACACAATAGTGAGGATGGAGGACTGGCCTTGTCTTGCCTATGCCACAAAGTAAATTATTCGAATACCACTTCAGTCATCCTGTAATGTTGTTTTACAACATGCATGTTCACTGCCAATAATCATTAAAGTTTGGAAAGGTGTATTAGGGAACTGAGCACTCTGTCTTTACTCAGTTCATACCGTCATTATACAAACAGAGCATTAGTTACTGTAGGTAAAGTAGCTAATAAATAAATATTTGACAGGCCTAGCTGATTTAGAACCACAGAATAAAAGTTTTGCATTCTTCTGAGGGAGGATTCTGTTCATGAGTAGAACTTTCGCTCTAGGTTTCTGGGCCTCCAGAAAAAGGGGCATCTTCCTTTTCTTTTCAAATAATCTCCTTAAAGAAACATGTAAATTCAACAATATGCTCAGATTTTTGTTCAGATTTTCATTTTACAAATCAACTAAAAACCCAGATTGGCCATCTATCTTGAAGCAGATCATGAAATATCTGCATCAGTTTAGCAGGACACAGGAAAGAACCTAATGTTTGCTGTCTGTGGTTCTGTCTGCATTTCCCATTTAAGTTAACACTGAGAAACAATTGGTAACATTCCTGATTCTATTGTAATTAGTAAAAAAATCTTCAAGTACAAACTACCTTCATGCATTTAAAACATATTAATTTCACAAAACTAAAAATATTACCAGTAATATAACTATTATTATTCATAGCAGAAGAGTGGTGCCACTCTTAGATTATTAATATTGAAATCATCCATATTGCTAAGAGTAGCTAGGGCAAATAGTTGACATCAGCTTTCCCTTCTCAGCAACAGAATAGTGCCAAAACAGAAGAAAGTGCATGTTCAAAAGAACCCTTTCCCATCGTCCCTTATAAAACCACACCACAACTAAAGTAAACAGTTTTTCATTTCTAGAAGAGGTTGCTGTATTAGAAATCTAACACTGGGTGCTCTGAAGATCTAAATTGACCCCCTTTACAAAAACAGATATCTTGTGTTGATGATATTCACTGGCAATGAATGCCACAGGGTAATCACAAAAGTACACTGTTCTAATTCTTATGGAAATTCCTGCCAGAACCAGTTTAAACTGTCTATTCTTCCCTAAAATACTCTGTTTTGTATATTTAAGAACAGCCAGTTTACTTGTTTTGCACAGCATGGTATTTACTGTTCTCACTATTGTCTTCAAACATTAACTGCCTTTATTTCTCAAACCTCATATGACAGCTTTTCCTGCAGTTGAAATCATTCTTATTGCTACTTTTCTATTCCCATCTGGATTTTTTGACATGGTAAGTAGGCATGAGTTGCATTTGAATGTGCTGTTGATGTGAATAGTGATCAGAAGCCTCTTCAGTTGAAAAAATATGCAATTTCCATTTCTTTCTCACCTTAAAAAAATGTTTCGCCAAAACTGTTTACTGATTTGATTTCTGTAGTAAAGTATACAAAAAGTTGTTTCCTACTTTGTATTTTAACTCACCTTAAAGACACTTAACAGGGGAATAAATATGTAAGCATACTAAAAACTCCCAGAGATGGTAGACAGCAAAAATATTTCCCTGACCTGTTTGACAGGGAGTTTTCCATTCATTTCAATGAGTTTTCTATTAATTTCTTTGTCTCATGATGGTTTTTCAAACTTAATTGCAAAGCAGGCTTTTTACTGGCATGACCATGGAGAAACTCAGCTTTTTATTAAGTTCCAGAGCTAATTTAGAGACTGACATACAGCTTCAATCAGCCATGAATTATTCTTTCCAAGTATATGACAACAACGTGACACAGCTTCTCAGAGAAGATACATCTTCAAGAGTCAAGTGCAAAGTACATTTTTATCTCACACAAATAAAAGATAAAATAAATAACTTAATTTTTTCTATATTCCATAATATTATGTATTTATATGTATTTATATTCCATATTCTATATTTTATAAAAATGGCTCCTCTGTAGTGAATAGAAAATTATCACAATTTTGTAGAAAATTTAGAAAATTTGAAAATAAAATGCTCAGGTGTCTGAAAGAAATTTAAGTTGTGTAATACCCAATGGAACTACCTAACTTATAATCCTAAATAAGATAAAATTACAATCGGTAGTTTCAATCAATTCATCTATAAGATGAAACTGGCCTATTTTTCTTCAAAATCAAACAGAAAATTTGAATTTATGGAAGGAATCACTGAGCAAAATTGCATGATCCAAGGCATGCTCTATTGCAAACTGGGAAGTCCCTCCTGGTCTAAAAATATCTCTCCTAATTTTAAAAAATCATGTGGGAATCATAGAACAGTTTGTGTTGAAAGGAATCTTAGAGATCATTGGGTTCCAATGCCTATGCCATGGGCAAGGACTCCTTCCACTAAACCAGGTTGTTCAAATCTCTGTCCAACCTGGCCTCGAACACTTCCAGAATGAGAGGGAGCGCTATGCTAAATGGGAAGCAAGTTTAATCAGGGAAGAGACTTTGTACAGTATTGAAGGTAAGGGCTAAACTTTTCATGAATATGCTGTAGGAGAGGCAGCTGGCAGAAATAACAAGCAGAGAATGTATTTCCCTTACATTAGGTCCAATCTAACAATTTTTGCAACCTTTAACTATTTCTGTAAAGAAAGTAAGCATCTGCAAAGGGTGGTAAGAATAACTGTCTGGATACACCTCTTTCTCACACAGTGTCATGTGATGACTGGCTTACTACAAATACCAGGGACAGATGAGTTGAATCTCACCTGAGAGAGGAAAGAACAGATCAGAAAGACTGGACAGAAGTCCTGTCTGAACATTTTTCTTTTATATAGATTAAGAAGAAAAATCACAGAGTCACAGAGAAGGAAAATTTCAGCTATTAGTATGGAAGATAAAGGATTGAAGAGTTTTTGGTTGCTTTGGTTTGTTCTTAGAGTTTGTGAGTCTCCCAAGAATGCAGGCATTGAACACCTTAAGGAGCATCTGGTAACTGATGACTACATACCAACTTGCAGAAATGCACATCACCATCAGAGATAGACACTTGGGCAAAGAAAATTCCTAAATTCATGTTAGTGCTGTCAGTATATTCGCCTAATTAGCTGCATGTGTTAGTTTCTGCCTTTCCACGGAAAAGCGCATTTGGTTGAGTTTTAGCTTTCGCTTCAGCTCCAGTTTCTCTGACGTTGTTCAAGTAACATTTTTCTTACTAACCCAAATATCTGATGTCCGTCTCTTTTCTATAATTTTTTCCCATGCCCAAGCACTTTTTTTACAAAAGATCTGATGAGAAATGGACAAAATGCGCATGCAGTAACATTTCCACATTGCCCAATTAGAATTATAGAAAAAATATAATTTATCATTTTAGTGTGTAACTAACATGACTGCATATAAATCCTCTGATATACTCTGAATCACTGACTCTCAGCTACATGTTTTAACCTTTCTACTGATGATCTCTAGAGATTGTCCCTAAACTGTGTAGCTTTATAAGTATAAAGTACATTCTTGTTTTGGCCATATCTCAGTGCTGAGTGGATTTGAAATACAACCTCTTGTAATTTTTCCAAAGATTTTGGATGAAATCTTCTGATTTGAACAAGCTCTAATATTTTGAAACTTGCAAACTACTGGAGATTGTATTTCAGATCTACTCAGTGTCAAGACATCTTTAGATCCAAGACTTCAGGCATTTTGGTAACTGAAATATAACATAACATTTTAGTCAAAAAAAAGGAAAATATTTAGGACTTGATCTTATCAATGAATAAATTACCTCAGACTGTAATGAAATACTGTTTATGCAAAGGCTCATTTATCTAAAACTTGCTTTTCTTCAGTTAAGTTACTGTATGTATTCAATGAAAATTAGGTTTTAAACACATGCAGTTCTTATTAAGTAGAAACTATTTCTGTGCATTCCATTTACCAGCAGAAATGCACAGTGAGCCCTACAACCTGTTTGGTCAAAGTCAAGTGGAATCCAGACCTTGTGAGATTCCAAAACATTTGGTATTGAATGCGTTTCTGATGAGACAAGTTTTCTCCCAGCTCCTCTCATAGTTAATTCTCATCTCTAGGTCTCTTGCAGTCATCACTACCACACTCATACAGGGCAGGATTAATCACAGGTAGCTTTGGACAAATGACCTAAACTAATCATCACAGGACTTCTCCCCCAGGGAGTGGAACACCTTCAGAGTCAATTTTTCATCTACCTCTAACACTTCTTTGAAGATGGAACGCCTGTCTTTTCTGACTAGGTAATAAGCTTGGATCAGTTACTTTATTTTGAGTGGCTGCAACAGGCTTGAAATCTCCCTGTGGAATCTACATTTAGTCTAATCAGTTCCCTCTATCTTGTGTTATGACAAAGAATAATTAGTCCTGTGTTTTAAAATACATTTGCTAGTTTTGCAGACAATGAGAACACAGGAGTGTTAAAAATTTGATAAGGCATTTTGCTAACCTTTTAGCAATGCCAAAAACAATGTAGTCTGGAAAGGGAACAGCATCACGTGTAGGCTGAGAGATAATCCTCTAGCCTTTTTGTTCTCGTAGATGAGAATGGAGAGTGGTTCAAGTGTGAAGTACCTTTCCAAATCTTTGTATTTCTCACGATGTGCCCTGAGTAAGCACTGATACTGTTTATGGATATATTTTTCAGGCTTGTTCAAACTGGGTAATACAAAATGTCTACCAAGAAATCATGCAGCAGATAACAAAAATTGACACTTTCAAATTGTCAGTTTTCAGAGTATCTGTAGCAGGGTTTCTACCCATCTGTCAGGAGACTTGAAAAAAACAGGTTAAATTAATATTATGGTAAACATTTAATTGTTTTTATTATATTTTGTTGTGAAGTTAATGATGGATAAAGTATTTTATTAATTAAGATATCAATATTTCTTCTATCAGTAAGATAAGTCAAAAGGAAAGATATCTGTCCTGGAAAGCAGGTAATGTGATCTTGGGCTGATGCTCAGTATTAATCTGATATTTATACACCTGACAAATGGGTGTTTTTATGCTTCCTGGAAACAGAACAACAAACTGTTCAAGCCCATTACATTATCTCAGCTAATAATAGTTTTCAGTTTGTTGATACAGCTACCCCAGAAGCTTTTACAAGGAAATCACAGTCTATTAGTAGAAATTAATTGTCTCTATAAACACTTCTAAAATGGACGTATTGAACAGCATGAAAATAAGTGGAAGTTCTCTCTGCCTCATTTGCTTTTCTTCCCCTATAATTTGTAAGAGATGTTTTTGGATTCCAATCCTCTCACAAGACAAATAATTGAAAACATCATCCCTCCATGTGAGTAATTTCTGCTGCTGGAAATGTTTAAAAAAAAAAAAAAAAGGAAATTTTAAGAAGCACAGATGCCATCAGAGCTTTGCAGTATCTAGCAGACTTTTGGGAAATGCTGCCTGCACTCAGTTCAAATGAGGAAATATTTCTCTTTTAGTGAAAAAGACATGACCACTTGTGCGTGGCAGGTTTTGGCAGGCAGTTGGGCTTTATAAATGCCTTGCTTTAAAAAAGAAAAAAAAAAATTAAAAAGCAGCATAGCTGTAGAACAAATATCCAATCCATCCTGATCACACAGTAACCACAGGTGTCAGTTCTCTCATGCGCTAGCTCTGACTTAAGTTTGCAGCTTAGCAAAGCACCACAAAACAACAGGAGCATTTCCTTTAAGAGGAGAGCAGGTGATGTTTAAGCATCCTTACCGTCGTGGCCTGCGGAGGAGTCAAACTGAACCTCAGGAGTTGAGTTTTCTCCAGGTGCAGGAGCAGCTGGTAGTCCCAGAATAAGTTGATCCACATCGCTTCCCACTGGTTGCTGCTGATCAGAGCCGGCAGAGCTGAGGACCAGGACGGTTTTGCTCTGCTGCCCCACTCCCTCCTTGTGGAAGCTGAGATACTTTTGCTTTTCCACTCCAAAATGGGGACCAAAAGTCCCAAAGGGCCAGCCCTGCTTGTCAGCTGCTTTCTCCCAAGGTTTCAAATTTTTTGGAGCAAAGGCCCCACCTGCCTTGCCATAGAAATTGTGCCCATGAGAAGGCAGGTGACCTTCACTCAGCAGGTTTTTCAGCTCTTGTAGACTTCGCTTAGAAATGCCAGGTGCCCCTGTGAAGGGCTCAGCAGCACAGCTCCCTGGCATGGACCCAGCACTGCCCAGGGAGCCCATCTTTGTCACATGGAACTTGACAACTCTTTCTTCCATCCCACCCTGTTCTTCTGGCTTACCCCCTGCCTGCTCACCATGCTTCTCCCTGCACACTGCCTCCATGCAGCCACTTTTCTCTGCACCCCTTGCAGGCTGCACACCTCTGGGCAGCCTCAGATGAGCTGCTATGTCTGTTTCCTCAAGCATTTTCCCCACTATTCTTTTCCCAATATCAGCATAATCCTGGGTTTCTCGTGTTTCTCCAAGCCTGTCTTCTTTACCATCGCTGCCACAATTGGGATTGTCGTGGCCTCCTGTGTCCTTTTGTACTGGAGAAAAGGTGGTGGGGCTCTGGAGAGACTGCTCTGGTGGCAGTTCTGAGCAACCAGTGGTTCCTTTAAGGGGACAAGGATCTGGGATTTTTGAGGTGCAGGACAATTCCATCTTCTCATTTTCTAAAGGAGGAACATACTTTGTAGGACCTTTGATTCCCTTTTTCTTTCTGAAACCACATATATTGTTGCCATCAACTTCATCATTGTCACTTTCAGATGTGTTCTGTAACCAGCAATAAAATATACAACCAAACAACATGCATGAATGACACAGAACATAGCAATGGAGCACTACCACCAGCTGCATTTGCCTTGTAGCACTTCCATTACTTCCTGATGATGGAAGTCTCTGTGAACACTTATTTTGTTCTCTAAAATATCTCACAGAACTCTTTTTCTTATGTTTTAGAACAAAATTGGAGAAAACACCTTCATAATCTGTTCTTAGGCAGATTTAGTAGATTACAACTTAATTCATAGTACATTGTATGACACCATTTGCTAAACATATGCCCTTTAAATGTGAAAACAATATATTGCAATATTTACAATTAAGTATATTCGTATTGGTATTTAAAGTATTTTTATTTATAAGGGAAATTTATTGCCCTGAAACACAGAACACTGGCAATTCCTATAAGTGTGAGGATTGAAATCTGAAAATAAGCAGGGTTAAAATTAATTTCAAGATCTAATTTGGACAATTTACTGAACTTTCAGAGCAGTGCTCAAAAGGAAAAACTCATTTTTGGTATTTAAACAGGAAAGAACCTGATGTTTACCTTGATATGAAATTGGTATAGTTTATATTGTAGTGTTGGGAGCAGATTTTAAAATGGATATAAACCTGTGAAAAAGGTGCAAAAAGAAGCTACAAAAAATAATGTGCTTGCATTATCCTCATATATATCAAGTGTCTCGATCACCATCTCTCCTAAGTCTCCTGATCCTACCTCAAGTGTTATTAATTTGATGGTGACAGGGAAAAGACAGGAAATCAAAACCAGGCACTTTCAAATTTTAAAAAATAGCACAGATTTCAATATTGTGAGTAATTTATTATCAAGATAGTGATTGAATTCCTCAGGTCACAATGTCTTAAAAAGGCTCCCTAACTTAATTTAACCAAAATCAGTGCATAGCCAATCACAAACTGTTATATTACTTATGAATGCCTACTCAAGTATGCATTTAAGAGATATTAGCAGTCCCTGGTTTGCTTGGGTTTGGCTGGAATTAGTACCTATAAAAACACTGGGAAATCAAGGGATATCCTCTGAATGAGACCATTCTTTACCTTTTCCACAAAGGAATAATCTGCACTCTCTCCAATTTCTGAATTTCCAGAAGAAGGGATCTGCACAAAAGCAAAGTGAATGCCAGTCTGGGTAAGGCAAAAGTGATTTCTGTTGGCAGACAAAAGCACATAGAAGGAAATGCAGCAGCATCCAATGTGCATATGGAATGAAGCAGCTACATGACCTACAGTAAGTTCATTAACAACTCCCTTTTTCTGCATTATTCCTCCCCTTTTTCACTATTTTCTCACCATGATATTTTCCAGCATTTTGTAGTAAAAACAGGTCTATGGTTTGTCTCCTAATGAAGAGCCCCCAGGAGTGTTTCCTCCCTGTCTCCCTCCTGCTCCAGATTTCCAAGGCAGGCTGTGTGTACAGCTCCTTTGGAGCTCCCAGGGATGCTGCTGTCAGCGTGGCAGGCAGCTGGCCAGAAGCTCTGAGGTGAGGATAAACCTCTAACTCCCACACACAAATCCTGACAGGGATGTGCCCATGATACCCACTTGCAAACACAATTACTGCTGCATTCGCAACAGTTCTTTCCTGCCCCAGTTTTAGCACTCAGTGTTTAATTAACCCATTTCTTCATCCAAGGCTTTTGCTTTATTCCCATGACACATCCTATAACATCCCATGAAATAATTCTGATTATTTGATGGTACCCCTACACATTCACCCACACAGAATAGATCTAATTCTTACAGCTCTGTATCATCATGGAATAGAAATGAAATGAAATAATTTTTTTGAAAAGTAAAGGGGACAAAATCAGATTATAATTCAGAATTATAATAGTAATACTTTCCTTATTAATACAAAAAGGGAATGAAGCTGGGGGGAGAAACAGGGGTGGAGGAAACAGGGCCTGCCAAATGGAAAAATGCAAGTCCCAAAATAAAAGATTCATCATATTAAATTTCTAAGCATATAAAATTCTTTTTTGAGAGAAAGTAAAGTTCCAGCTATGAAAGCTATAGTCATAAAAAATGTATATTGTCATTAATTTATGACAAATATTTGCTTTAATGTCTTTTGAGGCAGAGGCTGCCATCATCAAAATATCTTGATTTACAATTTATGGGGTTTTCAGAATCCTTTTGTTTTTTTGAGTAACTCAAAAAACAGTAACATAACACCACATGCATTTCTACTTTATAATGTTTGCTGATAACTATTGAAAATTTTTAAATTAGACTAAGTTTTCCTGTTATCCAACATTCAGCAAAATGACTGAAGGAAAGTGGAGCCCATCCTTTTTATGCCTGTACTGAAGTCAGGCAAAGGATTGTTCATATATCAAAAGTTAAATGCAGAAAACTACTTACTCATATAACTAGCCATTCCAAAGGATTTAATGAACACAAGGTACCATCCCCACATTAGAATCCTTACCAAAACAAATTCCTTGTGAACAGACATGAGCAGGATAAGGACTGATCACTTGCAAGTTTGTTAATGGAAATGTTCTTTTGCAAAAGACCTCTAATGACTGATATGTCTATAGTACTTCACAAAGGGTTTATTTTCCATTAAGAACTAGGCTATGGCACTGCAGTTTGATTTTAGACCCACAAGAAATACTGTGTCCATTACTGTTACACAAAAACAGTGATCATTTTTACTTTCAAAAAAACAAAACCCTCACAATTATTCAGAGAACAGCCTATGCATTACTTTAGGTCCTCAGCAAAAGGTATGTTGTGATTTTTTGCAGGGAAATTACTCTTAATTTCTAAATAAACCCAGATATTACTGACTTTCATTTAGAAATCATTCTCAGTATTTTCTACAGTGAAATAAACATTTCTATATTTGTTGCAACGTACCATTACAGCACCTCTTCACATTAAGCACAGTCATATGCTTGAGACATAATACACTTAGACTTGTTTAGTTGTTCATGTGGTGCCTACCATCAGAAAAGGCTTAGTACATGGGTACAGAGGGGAGGCCACCCAAGAATAGGACTTATGAATTATCTGTTTAACTTTTTATTTCTTGAAAAGTTTTTTTCCTACAAAAGACAGAGATGGTTAAGTGAAATAGTGCCTTGAAAGAGATACAGTGCAAGTGAGTTGGCTATAAATCATTACTTAATTTAATTGAACCATGTGCTGTGTTGTGCTGAAAGGAAAGCAAAACAGTTGTGGCATTAATACAGCAAAAATCCTGACTGCTTTAATTTCCTTCCTGAAATTTTCTACATTTTTTGTTACTCTGCATCAACAGTACTAGGAAATATTCAGGCTACTTTAAAGTTCTTTTACCCAACATTTCAGCATCAATTAAGTTTTGCTTGCTAATTTTCAAATAGTTGTTTGCACCTTAGGTTAAAGGTCTTAGCAGATTTTAAATTTGCTTCTCTGTCTTAGCAAGTGAATACTTGGGCAGTGATACAAATATTCCTGCCAGAAGAATCAGCTCCAAAATATAAACAGCATGGGCCACATTATGCACCAGATCTGAGATAAAGTTTTTCTTTCTAAAGTTTTGTCTGATGTTTTTTTTCGTTGATATTTCTTGGTGCTTCCTCAAGTTTTGACTTCTCTTAGGTCTACTTTTGCCAGTGCCGCAATTTGAGCTGATATATTGATCCCCTCTGCACTGTAGTTTGCACCTGGTAAGGCTTCAGGTAGAGGTGGACCAGTGCAAGTCCTACAACAGGCAGGAAGAGCAGGCTGGATCACACTTCGTTTCACTTTATGGATAATCTCAGCTCATACAAAAAACAGCTTTACTCGTCTTCACTACATTCCTGCTGTGTCACTCTGAGTACACAAGAGTCTGGATGTCTCTGGCTAGGTAAGGGCTACACTTAAGCTTCACAGCAGCAACTTAAGGCACCATGCAGGTAGGAAGAGGAGAGAATAGAGCACAGTAGCAGCAGGCAAATATTTCAGCACTGTGCAGATGAAACTGCTTGCTCTACTTAACCAAATTAAGTGACACTTCTGGCATGTGACCAGGATTCTACATCTGAGGGACATTTTATGTGGTAACCCAAAAAATACAAATCTAAAGCAATTTTTCTTAATCAGTTTGTGTTCATTTTTGGGCTTTGTACAGCTCTATATCATGAAATACTGCACTGCCAAAAGGCAATTCATCTGTAAAGCTACCAAGCTGAGAGCATTGGAAATGTAAAGTGTTACCTTTGGGAGGAATAACAAATACTGAGGTTTAAGGTGTGTGAAACAGGTGAAAATCCAGGGCAGTTCTTGAACTTTTGCCTTAAATGATTTTACAGGTGACTGAAAAGATATATGTAGCCTTCTGTGTGGCAAATTCAGACGCTGCAGAGGGAACCTTCCATTTTTCTCCTACTTTTTGTTTGTGTCAGGACTTCAGGCAAGACTGCAAACACTATTATGGTTCATAAAACTCTCTCAATAACGTTTTGGCAAAAAGAGACATGGAAATGAAAAAAAAGAAACTCTGAGTAAACTTTTGAAAGGGGGAAAAAAGAGAAATGGAGTTAGTTTAAAAGGAGCTCTGAGTAACTGTAGATGAATAGCTGCAGAAGGATTTCTATCAAAGGAAAAGGTGAAAGAGGCAAGGTGCAACTCTAGCAGCAGATTTAGTTTATCTAATCAACAAAATAACTCAATGTTCCTGCAACTGGCTACCTAAAAAAGTGATGCAGGCATTCAATAAAAACCAATGCGGGCTAAGTCACATTCTCACTTTTTGTTTCATGTCATTAAATTATTGTTAAGAGGTCAAATTGTGATGATCTTTGATGCTATAGATTTTTCAAGAAGAAAAGATTATTTTTGCAAAGAACATCAAAATGTCAAAATCTGGTAAACCTAAGAAACATGGGAAACTAAAACAAGAGTCAAAAATATACAGGGCTAATTTTGATGGTTTTTTATTTATGAAAAGTTAATTGCTTCACTTAGGTTTGATTTTTTTTATCACTATTGAAAAACTGTAATTAAATGTTTCCAATCTAAAAAAAAAGTAAAAATGCTGTTCAGATCATGCTGACATGGGACATTATTCACATAGTTTGAACTTTTTTCCCGTTCTAATTCAAAAGTCAGTTTTTTCAGAGTTTTCAGATACCTTATACTCTAAATTCTGAGGACCTTTTTCTGTCCCACTCTGGCTGTTACCAGGCTACCCTTTACAGCTCTCCCAGGTTGGTACATCAAGTTTATTTAATCTTTTTGTGCAGCAATGAATTTCAAATGCTTGAAGCCAAGTCAGCAGGAGGTGCTGCTTAAGACCTCACACAACAGTACCCATAAAGCAAGAAATTCTGTATCCAAGTGCTTTCCCTGCCCCTTTCCCCTGGCAGGACAAAGGCATTGCCCTGCTGCTTCCCCAGAAACCAGGCAGCGAAGGAGCAGAGGATGCAAGAACAAATTATCTACTGCTGAGAATTAATGCTGCTTCACTGGAATCACTGGAGCCACAAAGACTTCAGCCAGGACAGAATCTGGTCATGGAGCTGTACCAAGGACAACACAGATATTTCCAGGGAGTATCTCCAGCCACGGAGAGGGGCTTTGGCTCTTGGGTGCAGTGCTCAAACAAGGCGTGTGACAATGAACAGACACGGGTTGTTTGTAAGCGAGGATCACATACTTTGTCAAGATATTGCTGTGACTAATTTCTCCCTCAGTGACCTTGTTTGATAAAGTGGCTCTTTGAGAGTGATTTACTGCTACACAAACCTCGTTGTGAAGGACAGGAAAGCGGCATAAATGTTAGGTAAACCTCATTATTTTGCAGCTGGAGAAGTTGAAGTACAAACTTGCCACAGGTCAAGGGAGATGCATGGCAATGTGAGGAGCAGAAAAAGTCTCCTTCCTTCTTTGAAACTTTTAAATATTCTCAAGATTATTAGTATCCTTCATGTGAAAGGTAATGGAGTGAGGTTAGCTCACAATATTGTGCTACTTATTTTCACATCTGACATCTGCCTCTGTCTGTTACACCTGTTCAAAGCCTTCATACTACATACAACATTATCAGACAAGCTTCTCAAGGTCATTGATTCTCTTGCTGCTTCAAAGCAACAGAGTTGTCCTTGTAACGAGATTATTTGCAATTACTTTCCCTTGACTATACCACCTGCACTGTGTTAAAAAAAATCCCTAAATAAGGCAGAGTCTGAAAATGAATAAGCTGTTCCTTCCTTCACAGTGGTTTGGGACCTCAGAAGTATGAATTCAGGACCATAATCTGTTTTAAAATGCACTTATATAGAAACTAAGCATTTCCATTTGGGTCAGTAGCCTGACCCAAGAGTACCATTTTTAAATCCAGGTCAGATCCTGATTCACATATTGTAGTGCTTTCATTTGCATTAATGAAGTTAAAGCCAATATGTTTCCCCAATAATATTAGGAGAAAATTTAAGACATCTATTTCTGTTACTTTTGATGAAGTTGTAAATGAAATGAATAGGAAGTCAAAATCTCTTAAGAGCTCCTTCCTAAAGCAAATGGAGTGTTTTCAGCTTCAAACAAGAAGCCTTTCTTTGACCTCCATTTCCTTCAAAATTAGACTATGCTTAACACTCATGGCTGAAGAGCCTTGCACGTAATTCACAAGGAACAACACACTCCCTTGAAATCTTAAAGCAGATGCAAGAAGTATTTTATATCAGTATATCTTCTCGGAAATCACTCATGATCAGTCTCTTACCTGCTGAGTAAGATCTTCCTTTTTGCTCATGTCCACTTCATTCTAGTTCAGGTCACCATTAGAAATGGCCTAGTAAAAATTAGTAGAAAGATATCCCATATTTATAGGCACAGACACAATGAAGGTCAGTCCAAACAGAATTGCTGTAAAGTTCTTTTCCCAGAAGGCCACACAGATGATGAACCATGAAGAGCAACCCCAACGAGTCATGCCCAAGAGCACTGCTTTCTGGACCAGCGCTGAAGTAGTAAACTGACAAACACACATTATTAGCTGCCTGCCTGGAAACAAAAACAACTGAACATGAAACTGGTTTGCTCAACTTTTCTCCTCACAAAAGGCTTTTGTCCTGTAACAAGCCATTTCTGTTCTGGAATAGAAGCTATTGTTAGGCTCCTTAGAGGTAAAACCTATACTGGGCATTATAACAGCAGTATGTTTTTGAGGCACATGAACAGGGATTTGAAAGGCACAGCACACTGCAAGAACAACATGCAGCACAAGCCAGTTATTCTGGCTTGCATGTTGTAAATTAACAGTGATACATCTGGTTGCATTAGAATTGGAGGGGGTCTTTTTTTTTGCATTAGACATCTAAAATATTTCAATGATTAGATAGTTGAGCCCCTCTTTCTTATGCTTTTTTTTTTTAATTTTTCAGATTTAATATCCATTCAAAGAATGGCTTAAACTGACATTTCATTCATTCAAGTTCCTTTGGATGACATAGAATTAAAGGATGGCCATATTATTGTGCTTACAACAACCTTACCCGACAACCCATCACTCAATAAATTCGAGTAACTATGATGTTCAGATGTGAAAACTCAGCTTTGGCATTTACTTAATACTTAATACTAAAAAAAAAAAGTTTGTTAAGATTACCCCAAAATAATGAAATAATGACTGTGCATTAGGAGCTATAATTCACAAAAATCTTGGACATCACCAGTCAAATGCATAAATATAACTGCCCAAGTCCCAAACTGGGACTCTGAAAGTCCTTCCTTTTAAGCCGGAAATCCTACATATGTGACTCCATCTGTGCAATTTCTGTAACTGCTCCATTACGATCTGCCCCACTTGTCATAGACCAGAGCAGGCAGCAACTGGAAGTTCCTAGTATTCAAGAAATAGGCTTACTTATAAGACTTGGCATTTTGTCACCCAAACGTTAAAGAAAATCAACACCCAGACCACTCAATAGCACCAGGCTCCTACAAGACAGAGAATGGAAGTCAGCATTTTGCTTTCAGAACAATCCTTTCAAAAATGTTTGCCTCAGACTGCCATCATACAACAGTAGGCACAATTGTACAGCTCCTTTTTTAGGCAATGTTCAGCTGTCACAGACCTATAGTTTGCCATGGAGGAGTTGCTTGGGAGCCTGTTAGGATGAGCTCTCTCAAAAGGACACTTCTGAGCAGGACTTCTCACACCAAACAGTCTGAGAGACAGAGGCCAGACAGTAACAAGTCTTCTGGCTTCCCATTTTACCATTTTAAATGCAAGTAGGAACAAACTCAGTTCTTAATTTGAAAAAGACATATTTCAGGTTAAAAATCTCACTTATCAGAGCAAGAAAAATATTATTCACAACAACAGTGGTCAAACACTGGCATAGGTTGCCCAGACAGGCTGTGGGGTATCCATCCTTGGAGGTATTCAGAATTTGATTATACAACACCCTGAGTAATCTGAGACAAAGTCAGAGTGGCTTGGTTTAAGTGGCAGATCAAGCCTGATAACTACCACAGATACTACCCAGAATAAATTATTATATGATTGGACATCTGATTAATTTATACATTTTTTTAATTAACTTCATTATGTTCTGGCAGGTACAAAACATCTCTGGCACACTTTGCATTCTGTTCTATTCTGTTCTGCTAAATATATCATAAAGACAAAAAAGAACAACCTCTGCCTTGAAGAGTGTAATTGAGGCACCAATCTTCCAAACACCATTAGCAAGAAACAATCTTTTCACCAATGCTGGAAGAATCAGCTATTTCCATCTCAAGTACTTATTAGGTCCTCCTAAAAAGTATTGTTGTGTTTTGCTTTGTGGACAGAGTGAAAGAGGTGAGGGAGGGGGTTCCCTGCCACAACCTGCCTGCAAGATGCTGCTGGTTTCAGAAAAACTGGGCTGATTGGAGAATCTGAGAATCAGATCCAGAAACTGACGGAAGCCCATTTCACATCTACTACAACATGCAGACTGCTGCAAAGAGCATTGTTTGGTCAGTAACACTCTCATCATCACCTTTGGGAAATAAGTTAAATCAAGAAAAATATGCTGTATCTCATGAGAAAATGAGGGGTTTATAAAAAAATGGCTTCTATATAAACATTCAGAAAGGTAGTTTCTGTAACTAAGCTTTTGTAAAACCCTGCTTTCAAATGGATGTGATATTCTTCCTAAAACAAACCTCTCTTCAGTCTTTCCAAAATAAAAAAAAAAAAAAAACTCCAGAGGAAGGCATCCTAAGAGGGAGAAGTATATTGACAATAGAGAGAAGGGGAGACAAAATTCTTGAAATTATGTTTATTTTACATTTGTCATTGAATTCTGCATGAAAGAGATTATAAGTGGTGAATTCCAAATTTCTGAAAACCCAGTTTAGCATTGGCCACAATAAGAAAGGGCCAAAAAATACAGAGTAATGTTTACTGCTTGATCAGGCTCCTGGGAAAAGGAGCCATGCCATGCTCATCCACCCCTTGTTTCCTGGCAGATAAATGGGTTGGAGCAGACCTACCTTTTAGGCTTGTCCTAAAATGTTTTTCCCATCTTTCATCCCTTCCTTCTTTTCCACTTCATTACAGAAGAACCTTTTCCAGTCCTTAAACACTTCAAGTAGGTGTGGCAAAGTTCACTTCCCTTGCTAAGAGGTCTTGAGATGGTTTCAATTTGGCATTAGCATAAATATGCTAAAAATGTTCTTTTTCCAGCTACACAAATCAGTTTTTAACATCATTATAAGTAAACCAAATTCCTCAAGGGCATGTATGGTGCAGACTAATATTTTCATAACTATAAATTATTTGTGGCATCACAGGAAAGGGAGCCTGAGAAGAAGAGCTCAAAAAGGTCTTTTCTGGAGGAGGAACAAAGATTTGCACAAAACAATCCCTTTATTTTAGAATGTAGAACTGATACCATGAGTTTGCATAATTATTTAATTTCAATATGCAGGGCTTCAACCACAGTTTATCAAATACCAACATAAAAATCTAGACACTTCAGAAATATAACACAGGACAAACATCACAAAAGTGGTTACTTAATACTTCAGCTACAGATACTTTGTGTGCACTGTCTGTGATGAATAAGTGCTAATGAGAAAGTGAAAAACGCTCATTATCCCATTAGTAGCTCTTCAGCGGCTAAAAAAGGAGAACCAGTTTCTCTGGTGACAGCTACTGCAGCAAACAACTGCCAGCTCAGGGGAACAATCCGCTGGTGAGTAGATGGGAACCTTCAGACAGATTTCACCGTAATAATGGCTTAAAACTACTTCTGATTCCAGCTACTTACAAAAGGGTGGATTTTTTCATGTATTTTCCAAAAATAAGTTAAATTATCACTGCTTATACTCTCTTCCCATTGAATGTGTTTGCCAGGGGGGAAAATTTCTATATACTCTGAATTAACATCATTTTAAGCAGCAAAGAAAGAATCAGGCTTTGGAGCATCCACCAGGAAATTATTTTTTCTCCTAACGAATGCAGGTTACATTTAGTTGCTAAAAAATGTTTTCTCCCATATCAGAAGCCTTCAGAATAAAAAGCCTTTTAAAGCCGTTTAGCATTCTTATAATATGTGGATATTTCCAAACTGATGCCAGCTGACTAGTGCCAACCACACATAAAGCACTCTATGGATATACAGGTTGCAATGGGTTTTGCCAGACCTAATGCAGGAACTTTTTTATGACAAAGACTCTTGAGCTCTCCAGTTCCAAGGCTGGCAATTACTCAACAAAAGGAGGTGCTCATTAAGTCTCTCCTACACCATCATAAACTAATAAAATTCTGCACTAATAACTAAAGGCTGGTATTAAGAAGCCAAATGAGAAATTCTAACATTGAAATCCCTTCAAGAAAATCTAACCTAATGTGCTCCTTAACCAACAGGATATATTTCTTCTTTTACCTCTAACCCTGTGCCTTGCCATCATTACTAAACAACACTGTAGCTTCTATTCACAGTGTCTTTTTCTTTCCATTTTTTCCCAGCTGACATATTATTCAGCATCAAGATTTACGAAATATTTCAGCTAATTAAATTCCATATTTCCAGCTAGTAAAACAGATTATTAGAGCTTAGATTTGCACGGATTCATCTCAATTACTGTAGCTATATCTCTCCTAGGTCCCCTTTTAAATTTTCCTCATATGGTTTTTTCTTCCTGCTTTCTCAAAAGGTAGGCACAAATGGTGCTCATATTGAATTGGAACCAAAATAAGATCATGGCTAGAACAAGAATTCCTGTGCCCTGAGTTCTACCCAATACAACTTCCTTCTCCCCTCTCACCTCTATGGTGGCAGTACACACTCACTTCCCTGGCAGTCATGTTTTGCCACAGTGCAGGTGCTGTACTGGGTGAGCAGCAGTTTGAGAACTGTGTCCTGTTTCCTGTGCCTCTTCCAGCACAGTCCCACACGGGGAGGCTGCCTTTCAGGGTGCCCTGCTCAGAGCTCATCACCCCACACAGAAGAGTGACCTGTGATGAGGTCTGGAGAGGAGCTCCAGCAAGCACGGCTCAAGACACTCCTTCCAGCGAGCCTTGTGGCTGCACCTGGCCCTGCAGACTGTAATTAGCAATTAATATGGATTACAGTAAATCCAGGTAGTGCTTGACATCGTAATCCTGCAAAATACACCATGTGAGCATTGGTATCATTATTCCAGTTTTACAGCTACTCCTGTGATTCTGCCTCACTGTGACATGCTCCCTGAGGTGAACTGCAAGAAGCTGCACAGCAGAAACTGCGTAACAGAGGCCCTGACACCATCTGTGCCACCTGGGATTTTCCTCGTTAATATACCATGCAAATTCCTGGCAGATGTAACAGACCTTACTTGACACATCCATGCAGGAGTGTCACCAGCTGAGGTTCTGTAACTACAGATCTTTGCACTCTGTGTAAAATCTTAATGATTTAATCTGGAACCACACTAGCTTGGGAGACCATGGATCCATGTGAATGAAGGTTAGATGGCTACTGTTAGTTGTCAGCATGGACCATGACCAGTGCATCAATATTTGATTCTTGTTGCCACTTGTTACTTGCCCACCCTCCACAGATTTTTTTCATATACACTTGGTCTTCAATAGCCTTTTGACATTATGCCTACCAACCCTGGTTTAGCAGAAGGTTAGAGAAAATTCATGGCATCTTATGGCCTTTGTTCACATGTCTTGCATGCTCTCCAGGTAAACACAGCAAGATGTCCATCACACCTCCATCACTTCCATTTTTCCAGGATTACCTCTGCTTGCTTGAAAAAGAGGAGAAAAATGTCACTTAACAGACTTGGCCTTTTACTTAGACTTAAGAAGGGAGCTCAGATGTGCCTCCACACAGCTTGCAAACTGTCTTACTTTAAAGCAGATGGCCAGCTGCCATTTAAGTGCATTAACTCTACAGTGAGTCGTGCTCCATGGCAAGGCATGGACTTAGGCATGGATAGCCAGTGTCTCTAGGTGGTGTCCCAAAACCAACGGAAATTTGTAAGTATGTTTACTGTCTCTTAAGGGAAAAAACTTAAAAACAATCCTTTCATATATTCTTAAACACATTTCTGCTAAATGATTTCTCTTTGATGTGTTTCAACCCTTTGTAACACTGTTCAGCTGGCTCTAGTGCTGGCCAATAACTTGCCATCATAGCTGAAAATCTCATTAGAAAGAAAAAGTAAAAGGAGAAACATCCCTTACAACAGGACCAAATAGACCCAACCTCTCTGCAGTGTGCAAACATAGTGTGTGTGGTACTTGATTTGTCAAGTATTTTTCCTGAGGAACTATCAGTGGTTTTTTAGTACATAGTTATGCAAATCACTGAAAGTACTATGTGAAAATTATGAAATTTAGTATGTACTCTGAGTATACTAACAATATTCAATGACATTCATTCTCCAATCCCAAATTTTCTAATTATATGTCCAAAAAGTGCATATATATATATGTATGAGATAAATAATGATAAATTAATAGTGTCTGCGACTTTAATTTGCACTTGTAAACTCACAAAGTTAAAGAAATCAAAACAAAAAAATGCAAAACAAAAAAATGTAAAAACCTCTTTATATCCACTAACTTTAGGAATCTTAAAACAAGTCTAGGGGAAATTATCTTTAAGTTTCCCTTTGCAATAATTTTTAGCATTCCATAGCTGAATAGGAATCCTGTACTGGATGTTATGCTAATTTTAAACTTTAGTACTTCTGATAATTAAAACTTGACACAAGCTTTTTTAGACTGATTACTTAGATTTTTTAATATGTTTATGCTATTTCATAATAGCTCCAGTATTCTTTATTTTTATTTCTTCAGAAAATCTGTCCACTCTGAAAATAAATTCTCCTTTATGTTGTCTTCACACACAGAACATTCTGGTTTACTTGTATTCGTATTCATAGAATGTGCTGTTCATACAGAGAGCATATACTTTTTTTTCATTCAATATAGTTATCTAGGTTATAATAGATATGGTTTGAAACAACCTGTGCCTGAATTTAGATCCATTCTGCCCCCTTTACCAATACACTTAATAATTAAATGCTTAGTGATTCAAAGCTGTATCAGGTGAGGTTCAAACTCAAAAGTAGGAAGCTTTTCTTTGCCAAGACTGAATCAAGCATGGAACAGGCTTCCTAGAGAAGTGGCCCATGTCCCTAGACTGTCAGTGTTTAAAAGGAATTGGGCAATGGCCTTGATAATATGCTGCAACTTTTGTGCAGTCCTGAAGTAGTCAGGCAGTTGAACTAGTTGGATTGTACATCACTTCCAGTTAGAACTAAACTATTCCATTCCATTCCATTCCATTCCATTCCATTCCATTCCATTCCATTCCATTCCATTCCATTCCATTCCATTCCATTC
>JAHLSL010000046.1:11555270-11576929 GCA_025920805.1 Petroica traversi | reverse complement strand
TCCATTCCATTCCATTCCATTCCATTCCATTCCATTCCATTCCATTCTATTCTATTCTATTCTATTCTATTCTATTTCTATTTCTATTTCTATTTCTATTTCTATTTCTATTTCTATTTCTATTTCTATTTCTATTTCTGTTCTACACTAAATTATGCTAACAACTTCTGTTGATAAATAAATAAATAAGTAACAAAGGTGCTTAGACCTCCTTGTTAACATTGTTCTGCTTGATGTAAACTGATTAAAAAATCATTGGGTCAGATAAAGAGAATAATTATAAGCTTAAATTCCTATCACTAGTGAAAGGTTCTTCCAGAGAGGGGGAAAAACAGGTTTAATCTCTGCATTGGTAAAAATTATATTCTTTATGGGAGGTTTTCTATCTACCTTTTCTGCCAGTCAGGATTTGAATTCTCTTAGCATAGAATAGATGCGTGGGATAAAAATAAGAGTCAATGCTGACATTTTAAAATACATATTTCTATCATGTTTTCAAGGAAGCCTTGAAAGCAAGCTAGTGTGAGAGGAAACAGAAAGGATAAAGGAGTATTAAATTCCTAACCTTTCAATCCCTTCTGGTAATTTAACACCATCAAACAAAAAGAAGCTGCTATGTTCTCTAGTTACATTAGGTGGCACCATCCTCACAGATTTATTGTTTGCATAAAAAATCTTTAAAACATTAATTCTGAGATTATGGAAATTAATTCGAGTATGAAACACTTTGATAAAGTTGATGTTTGATTTTCAACGAATAGGAACATCTGACATTATTTAGCAAGAAAGAGTACTCCATTTTCGCGTAAAAGAAATCTCCTTTGCTGAAGAAAAGGTGTAAGGAATAGCCAGCAGGAATGCTGATGGATTTACACATAAACTTTGCTCTGTAATAGGCTTATTAAGAAGCCTGCAATTCACTCTTGATCTATAAACAGGTTCTGTTCCCAGAAAAAGAATAGCTAAAACCCCCTTATGATTCAACTTATTTAGTTGGGCTATGATAGGTTTCCAGGACCTTTTTATTCCAGGACCTTTTATACACTTATCAATGAAAGAATTTCTAAAAATATTGAGAATTGCCAATTCCACTTTGCAACATTCATCATTATATCCTAGTGGGGTTCTCCTTGTGTTAAAATGGAGTTAGAACTTTTAGAAATGGAATGAAGGAGAGGTTAAGTGGTGAGAGCAACCAACATCAAATTCAATTAAGATCAACCTCTTCTCAAATCCTCTCTGTGTCAGCCAAGGATTCCCAGTGTCTCTAGGTGGTGTCCCAAAACCAATGGAAATAAAAATGTTTACTGTCTCTTAAGGGAAAAAAATTTAAAAATTAACTCTTCCCATATTCTTAAACGTACTTCTGCTAAATGTTTTCTCTTTGATGTGTTTCAACCCTTTGTAACACTGTTCCAGCTGGCTCTAGTGCTGTTTTCATGCTGTTAACTTGACATCGCAGTTGAAAATCTCATTAGAAAGAAATTCTTACAAGACTCATGACACTAGTGCTCCTTGTAACTAGCTCTAAAACTTTAAAACTCAGTGTTTAGTTTTACCAAATTTGCAAAATTACATACAATCCATTAGCTAGAAACAGGTGGATGTGAACTGCCTAAATATTTTAGGACTTTAAAGGAGAAGTGACTTTTTGTTTCATTGTTCCATCTCTAGATTAACATAATAGGAACTCATTAAATCACTTTAAGTAACCTCTTTGTCATGGCTTGAGTAGCTAGCATCAATTTATAAAGGCAAATAGATGCTATTTGAAATTTTCATCCACGTACCTTACTGCTCTTATTGCTGATGATCCTCTGATACCAAATTTCACCCCTGTGTGAACTCGTGCCATTTACCAACATTCACAGAGACAGGTGACCAAACAGCCTGTGATGAATATCCCTCCGCTCTGTTTATGGCAACACAAAAATGCAATGACAATTCAAAGTTATGACTTTGGGTAGATGATTTAGGTAGAAAGAATGTTAAAGTACTGAAGGCCCTAAATACCTAGCAATGAAATTATTATTAAATCTATCATATTATTTCAGTACTAAGTAAGAGTAGACTGATTACAGGACATACACACTGTTTTCTTGCACATATTGCTGCTTCAGAGCTTAATTATGGATGACTGATCTATTTATTAGAAACAAAACCAAGGACTTGTCTCAAATAACAGTGGTAAAAATTAGAATATATTCCAAAGTAACTGAGTATGCATTTTCTATTGCTCTAAAAAATACATTGGTGTCACAGTTAAAGTGTTTTCTAAGATATGCAGCAAAATCTTGCTGTAAAATACTTTTAGTCAGCAAGGGTTACCAGGTCACTCCAAAGTGCCTTTCTGAGTTCCTACTGTTTGTAAGAACTTTTACAGAGCAGATATAATGGGATTTTCAGTCACTTGGAGAATGGTAACACGTAGCTGACTAATGCATGGCATTTATACAAGTTATAAGTAATCTGAATATGTTTTCAATAGAGCAAACCACAGTAGTCCTGGAAATCAGATTTACTCCCACAAACCTGTGCATTTCTTACACATTGATCAGGGTAATAATACAGTCTGTACTTCGAAAGCAGAGGAAAGGATCAGAAGAAAGGATCCAGAGTTTATGTTACTGCGACTGTATCTGCAGCTGTAAAAAAGAGGCTTGGCTTTAAAACAGCCAACTATATCAGTTAAAAGCGACCAATACATAGAGCAGCACACACTGCAGTACAGAATATAATGAGTGTTTCTTCTTGCTGCAATTTTGCACATTTACTCGAGCCAGGTAATAGAAGTGTATTTCATGAATGCAATTTATCATTTGTCCTAGTGCTTCAAGCAAACATCCTTGGGGCTGAGCCACTGAATGAAATACTCATTAGCTGCTGGAGGTAGGAACTAGACAAAATGAAGCTGAGTATGCTGCCTCTGATGCCTTCTAATACACACATTTAGTGTTTCTACCCTAACCACTGAAAGACCACTGGGTCAAGGCTATACAAATAGATTTATATATTGTCATCATGTTTTAATCTTTTAAATGAGGATGATTTAAACCATAACAGGTGTTTCAACAACGGTATGGAGACTTCCATGTGCACAACAGATGAATAGATTGAAGGCATACTGAAATCACTTTGGGAGGCCCTCAAGTAGTGCACTCACGGCTCATCATCCTTCCTTGCCCATAGTGGACAGTGTTTTGAACATGCTTGTGTGTCAGGTGGCATTCAGGGCTCAGAATAGGCCAGGGGCCATTTCTAACAGATGGTCTAAATATGCCAAACCCATTTATAAGAGCATGAGTCAAGCAGTTCTGATCAGCATGAGGATTCAAGAGCTGTTCTTGGCCATATTTATGTACTGATTTACATTTACACGAACAGTCCAGTGTGGGCAAAGGAGGAGATAGTGAGCACATAGGAGGTTATCGAATGCGTGACTCCTATGAGCTCTGCCATTACCCTTTGAAAGAATTTGCCAGATCATTTCCTGCAACTCTGATAAGAGCAGTGAGGGACTTTCCCTTCTGTGTCATAGTCCAAAGGCCATCACTTTGCACATTTTGAATCTCTGTAAGCTTTTTGTAATAAGATGAACAACATTGGCATAGATTGTTATAAAGACACAGTGTAGATGTAATTTCTGACTGATCTTCCTCGCTGCCTTATCACAGCAGTTCACACCTAACAAGCAGATTACTTGCAGTGCCATAGGCAAGTTTTCTTTCCCATATCCAGTCCAGTGGCTCCAATTTCCACTCACAAATAACTCCCTTTACCCTTCAGATATTTCTAATGATGAATTAATACTTTTTGTAGACACTTTCATCTTCAACAAGTTCCTGACCTTCCAAATATAATCCAGGGAGATAATGAGGAAAGGCTCCCTAACTGCTTAGATGAGGAGGTGCCGAATCCCCACTTCTTTGCTACTGATTTAGTGCAATTTAGAAGGTAACTTTTTTTCCAGTGATCCTTATAACAGGTTGATCTAGTCGAGCATAAGAGCTCTAGATGTAGGAGCCTGAGACAAAAGTCATTACAAAAACAGTCAAAGAGGAGCCTGAACTGCATTGCAGGGAAGAATCCATGACAAACTGCGTGGACAGAAGTGCTCTGCGATTCTTTCTTTTTCTCGGCTATGCACTTTGCTGTGTTGCTTTCCCTTCTAGGCACAGTAGGCCAATATGGGGTTAGAGGTGTTTCAAGACATAGAAAAATTTTCTGAGTTCCCCCAAAGTCAGTGAAAGAAGCATATTTATTCTGTGAGAAAAGTACTTGTGATACACCTGATCAGCCAAGGGTAAAGCAACCGCTTAAAGTAACAATGAAGTTGGCAAAGTTTCTGCAGAAGATATCTAAAAAGCTTAAAGCTACAGCTTTCTCACAAATTTCCTGAACCTGTATGAATTGCAATTGACATAATCATTATGAGTTTGAAAAAAACTGGGAGGATTTTCACAGGCAGAAAAGAAGGAAGGCTTATTTTTGACATGAGAGCTATCTCTCTGCCTTAAAATACCTGCAGGGTGGTGCTGGAGAATTTTACAGAATAGACCTCAAAGTATTAACATGAGCAAAGTGGTATTTTTTTCCCTAGGCTCATTTATTGAAGGAGCTGAATTATTTGGCTGAAATTTAGCCAGAGCCACAGGAGAGATATGAAACATTTTGGCTGGAACTTGGTGCTTCAAAAAGGTATAAAAAATTAAAATCAGGATTGTATAATGAGAATGGAGGCTGAATGGAGAATGTTTTCAGTGGTGTCTTCAGTGGTGCATACTGAGTGGTGCTGCTCACACCACATGTAACAGAGACACAGAGTTCTCACTTTGCTGCTTCTCTTTCCATTATTGCAGCAAGGAAAATGATCCTTCAGTAGAAATACCAGACTATTATAAAAACTCATTAATGACCCATTCTATATAATAATTTATGCTCCACTTAGCATTGCATTTTAATTAGGAGCTCAATAAGCAACGAGGAAATAAGCATCATCTGAGGGCATTCCTAACATTATTCTCTAGGACATCTCCAAAGAAGACCACAATTCTCCCAACAGCCTGAGAGACAAGAAAAGATTTGAGGAGAAAGAGGGGCATATCAGTCTTTCCTGTGTGCCAGCTGAAGCTAACAAGATGTGCAAGCCCCTATGACTCAGCAACAACAAATCTACAATTTCCTCAGGCTTCGGACATTTGACATTAGACTGACTCATTGTCCATATGGAGAGTTGAGGAGTCATTTGTAAAACTGCACCAGAGCATCTTTAAAAGAACTTAGGGAAATAACTGTAGTTCCAAGGTGTTCGTTTTCTGATAAATTTTCGTAGCTATTTCAGTTGCCTCTCTGTCATTTTTTCAACAGTGAGATACAACTGCTTGTTGTGGCTCCATAACTTTCACAAAACAGTGTTTCTTCTCTTTTTAGAAGTCCTTACAGCAGCATCTTTCCACCAAATCTTTGATACTTGGCAATACTAAAACAACTAACACACAAATATATTAATGTAGGGGTCACCACTGAATTATGGAGAAAGGGAGTTTTGCCATATCCTACAGGCCTGGGCATTTTCCATGCCTAATAATGAGAAGCAGCTCTCACTGCACCCAAAGAACACTCTGCCTTCAGCACCAGAGCCGTGCCACACTTCCTGGCACACCACACCTCCCAGTGTGGTGCCACTGTCCTGGGTTGGCCATGTGGCCTGTTTGTATCCCCAATCGTCCCCTGGCTTGTGCTGGGCATTGGGTTCTGCAGCTTTGGGTTGGTCTAGGGAGGGCAGTGGGAGTGAAGGTGGAGGAAGAGGCGGAGCGGCAGCAGGAAGCAGGAAGAGAAGAGCAGAGGAGGGAGCGCGTGGCTCCAGCGCGGCCGGAACTCGCAGCTCCCCGGGATCATCGCCCCCCGTCCCGCAGATTACTACGAACCAAGGTCAAGAGAGCGGAGAGGCTGCATTCCAGCAGACAGCGTTATTTTTTTTTTTTTCTTTTTTTTTCCCTCTTCTTGGGACTGGCTGGCATCGCGTGAGCCCAGGACACCAGGGAACGCCCGGGGGGCCCCTCCCCCACCCTCGCCGACTGCTACAGCCGGGCCCGGCAATCGTCCCCCCCACTGGAGAACTGAACCGGACTCAGACGGACTCTGAATCTACCATCTCTTCAGAGGAAGGAGAGGTTTCATTGTTTTCATATTATCCAATTTTTTCCCTATACTTGTAAATATTCTATGTGTTAAATAAATAGTTTTTTCCACTTCTCTCTAAGGAAATTCTTCCCGGACCGGTAGGGGGAGGGGCGATTGGAATCGGCTCTTCCTAGAGGAGACCTCCCAGAGGTTTCCTCCTAACTATTTGCCCTAAACCAGGACAGCCACACTCACTGGACCTCCTAGCTCCAGTGAGGAGTTGAAATTAAAAACACGTGTTAAAATGAGCAAATCTCTCCACTCATGCTTTGAAAGGAGGCCACAACTATCCATCCTCAAACAAAAGCCACACAGAGCACAAATTTATTCCACAGAGGAACCACTGTCTATTACTCTTTCTCCTTCATAGGAGCATCTAAGCATTAGCACCTGGACTAATATTCCCATAAAAAATAACAGACTCTTATTGTCCAAAGGTCGCCTACATCAAGGTTTGACATCAGTGACGTGAAAAACAAGAGGATTCAAATCTGATGGAGGTTCTTAAACTGTCAGGGAACAAAAGATTTCAGTCACCATTTCAAACCAATTAAGTAACTAACTACAAAAGTAAAATGCTAATAAAATGTCATTTAGGTAGCAAGTTCTTTTGCTGCCATTTAGGATTTCAGCCATGCAGCTATGGGACTCCAGCTGGTGTGTGACTCTGCATTGGGGAATGCAGGCTGAAGAGCTGAGGTCTGACATGGAAGATAGGGAATATCAGATTCCCTGGAAACCTTTATTCTCTTCCTTGTGCAATTGTCTTTCAATACAGTCTTTAATTAATTAATACTATCCTATTCTTTCCCCCTTTTTTGCTTCTGTGCAGTTTGATCTTTCACCCTAAACTATATTTTTTGAAGGTTTTGTTTTTATTATATGTGAGTTTCCATAAACAAAAAACATCAAAGTTAGGTGAATTTTCAGTGATTTTGCCACAGCTTTGCAGGTGGCTGGCAGAGGCACTTTTTGCATTTTGGGCATAACAGGCTTGAACCAAAGTACACAATGACATGAGAAACGTTTCAATAGTTGGCTGGCTTGTTTCCAGATGAAATCTCTTTCTAGCAAACACTTAAATATAACAATTTTTTGTGTGAGATGCTGCATTTGCACTGAAAATTGTGGGAAAAAAGTGGGATACAAGCAGCTGAGCTGCAATTCCCACAAGACATGAAAGTAATATTTAACACAAAATCCCCATAGTTTTAAACATAAAAGTTTGAGGCTGAAAATTGACAAGGTGGAGCTCACACCTGAAGCATTCAGTATTTCACTGAAAAGCCAATATGTTCTTCAAGGGAACAAAATCAATCCTCCTACTAATTCTGCTTCCAAGTGTCAGCCTGCATTATGTGAAAATGTTACCAGGCAGGACAGCAGAGAACAAATGAAAAAAATTCTCTTCTCAGTGTACTTTAACTTCCAGATGAATTTTAAAAGAAGAAACTGTTGTTGTTTTGCTTACTGACCCTGTATCAGGTCCTTTCTTTATGGTTATTATGAACTTTTAGAGGTGGGATGACCTCCATGAAGAACACTATGTTTCTGTCCCTGCCAGTCCATGTCTCCAATTATTGGAAGTAAAACTTTTTTTTTTCACTTGGCAAAAAAAAAAAAAAAAAAAAAAAAAAAAAAAAAAGTTTGCAGTTTATGTTTAATGCCTGCTTAAAAGCATCTTTTCCAACACATCACTGATAAAAAACCTGTAATTTTTTTTGCATTGTCCTGAGGAAGTTAATTCTTTCTGCTCTAGTCTATGGATAATACAATCAAGAGCTCAGGTTTGCACTTCATAGAACTGTGGGACTCAGCTGCCATGGCTTCTTCTCTTTTGGTGTGTCCACACCTTCAACCTGTGCTTCTGGGTCTGCTGCAGTGGGTGTTTGGCTGCATACAGGCAGATGTTCTTCAGTTTGGCTTCTCCTTTCAGTCCCATAACTAAGCCTAAAATGAGAATATTAAAGAGACCAAATATTCCATGACTGTGAAGAAAAACAAAGCTTTCTTAGATGTCATTAACCTGTGAACCTGTTTAATCAATCAAGGAGATTCAATGCTAATGTGGAACATGAGAAATATTTGAGACTTACAAAGTTTTATTATGATACAAACTTTTGGCTGATGGTCTTTTGTATGAAATTCTTTTACAAATATTTAGGAAATCAGATTTTCAGTATACAGCCCTGAGACTACGTTATGGCTCGCACCAGATATCCTGTGCCTGGAGCTAATAAATAGCTGCAATAGCAAAATTTGAAAGGCAATACTGTAGATTCTTATGGCAGTCTTCCTTTCCAAAAGCCCTTCATGCTACTGAAATGCCTTTTTCTCCATTAAATTAGACATTTTATCGGAAGTAGTTTGATATAGATTGCCTATACTATCTATCTCATTGTATCAGTTTATGGGACAGGGAACCTACTGCACAAAATAGGCACCCTAACTAACTTCAAAAGTGGCAATTAATAATTGCTTTTGCTTACCTTTATTAAATCCACTGCTGTGCACTGAGTATGACTCTTGTAGACAATCTCTGTTGCTTTGTAAAAACATTTATTGAGAAAAACATTCTCTCTTTATGGTGTAGTTAAAGGGTTATTTTGTTTTTATTATTGCTCTCATTTTTATTCTCATGAAAATAAACATATGCTTGAAAGTAGGATTTTTATTATTGGGAATTATTCAAAATGTCACCAGTTTTTTTTGCATTAATGTAATGATTTTTATATTTGAAGAGCAATAAAGCATCTGTTAACTATCTACCATAATACTACACCACAAATGAATTCTTTTTCCACGAACACCATAAAGGCGTGTGTGACACTGCAGTAGACTGTCATGAAAAATAACACCTGTTTATGATAATTTTAAATGGGAAATAACTGCATGCCAGGAGGTGAACTTTTACACACCTGTTTCTAATAAAACTGAGGAAAAAACAGCAGAGCACAAAAACTTACTGACCTTTGTTGCCTTCAGACAATTGCTGCTTCCTGCAGTCCTGCTTTGGAGTTTAATGCCATGAGTAAGTGAATCTAGGGCTCAAGAATGGGATCCTGCTTGAAGAAGATACCAAAGGAAAAAAAAAATATTTTACTAACATTCTTGTCCTCATTTTGTTGCACAAGTTGTTGCAGCCATTGCAAAACTGCCATAAAGAAATAAGAATTTTTAGAAATTAATTATCTATGAGAATAAATCATATTGTTAGCTTTAAGTGAACAAAACAACATTTTGAAAATGCCTCCATCTTTTTTTGTGGCTAATGAAGCTTCAGACAGTTATTAATTTACAGAGGCATAGTAATCAAAGGTACTGTCCCTTTAATCTTCACTTTCTCATAATCATGGACTTGAATCCAGTTTTTTAATTTATTAGTACAGTCTCCTTTTTATAAACACAGACTGAGTACTGTCAAGGATGTAAGTGGAAGTGTAGACACATCATGTATCCTCATTATCATATTTCCAACCCTCAATGCAGGCATAGCTTAATCACCTTAGAAAAGCCCCAATTATTGGTGCTTGAAATTCCCATGAAAAATGGACCAGACATCAAAAAATACTGTTTTCTTTACATTGATCAGTATATCCTCTTACCTTTAAAGCAAACATTTTGTCATTCATGCTCTTTCCCTTTTCTCTGCTAAAGTGGGATTTCCACGTGAAGAATTTCCACATGATTTAAAGTATATTTTGAACTTTTCAAATAATTCCTCAAAAGCTTGCCAAACTCCATGCCCCCAAATCAAGTTTCAGGGGTATCAAAGAGAATCTTCTAGTTAATTCTTTCTTCCCCACAGGAATGCATAGAAGCACTTTGCTTCTATGAGCTTGAAAAACTAAAATAGCTAAAATTATTTTTGAAAAAAACTTTGGAGCACTGAAATATCTGTTTCTAAATGCTTTTGTTGTCATATAAATTCATCTTCTTGGTTGATCTCTGGTCAATGTACCTTCTTTAGAAAATCTTCTGCTATTTATGGTTTGCAAAGGTAATTCATCTACCAAGTTTGCAGGTCACACCTCAAATCCCATGTCTAGTTCTGGGCCTCTCACTGCAAGAAAGACATTGAGAGGCTGGAGCATGTCCAGAGAAGGGCAGTGAAGATGGTGAAGCACCCAGAGATTGAGCCTATGAGGAGCAGCTGAAGGAGCTGAGGTGTTTAACCTGAAGAAGAAGAGGCTCAGGGATGACCATATAGCTCTCTACCACTACCTGAAAGGAGCTTATAGCCAGGTGGGAGTTTGTCTCTTCTCTCAGGCAACCGTGACAGGATAAGAAAATTGCCCCAAGTTCTATCAGGGGAAGCTCAGGCTGGACATCAGGAGGAATTGTTTCACAGTAGGGGTTGTTAGACAATGGAATGGGCTGCCCAGGGAAGTGGTGGAATCACCATCCCTGGAGGTGCTCACAAAATGACTGGACATAATACTTTGTAGCCACTGGCATGGGCTGGACCAGCTGACCACCAGGGATGGTCAGCAGCTCTGCGGCGTGGTCTGTGAGCATCACTGAATATTCAAGTCCACTACAGTCAGGGACCGTCTCCCTCAGCCGCGAGCCGCGCCTCCCTAGGATGGCAGCCACGCTGTCCCAAAAGCCGGAGTGCTGCAGAGAGAGCGTTCCCTCGCCCGGACCCCAAATCAGACACACCGTCACATGGTGCCCAGTCTTGGGTTCAGGGGTGAGAGACCCCAGCCCAGCCGAGGCATCAGACTTTTATTCTGAGGGTTACAGCCAATCTCAGAATGGCACGCGGGAGGAACCGGGGAGGGACAAAGGGCCAGGGACCAACTGGGAAGGAGAAAGGGAGGAGAGAGGGAGATACGAAACATCATTGTGAACTGAGGGATGGGGGGAGCCCAACCCCCTCTCTGAGGCAAACCACCTTCAACTCCTCCCCAGGGTGGCTTCATTCTCCAGGTCTCCACAGATTCCTCAGGAGGGAAGAACTCTCTGGGCTTGAACCACCACTACATCACTTAGTGCCACAGCCTAGTTGACAAGGTAGTGTTCAGTAAACAATTGAATGCCATGATCTTGGAGGTCTTTTCCAACCTAATTCTGTGAAATAAAAACTCTTTTCACTTTTTAGTCAAACTACTGCTAGTTCAGTAATATCCACTTATCTTTATGGATGACTCGCATCCACATCTGAATTTCCACATATTTCAGTCTGACTCATCACTGTTTAATTTGGAATTGTTCTGTCTCACAGTTTTTGCAGCTACTCTGTTAGTCTTTGCTTACTCATATTAATAGCTTTGCCATGGCCTCACATCTCCCCCGTCAGTACCCTTCCAGCATCTGTGGGCAAAAGTCAATGTTTTCTGTCTGAGACAGACTGGAAGACTTATTGCCTCCTCCATGAAAGAGGAATCTTTGCTCCTCAGAAAAGCTAGTCACAGTTTTATCACTCCTTGCTGCTGAGTGTACACTATAGCTGATCTAAAAAAGCCTTGGAAGGTGCTTGAGAATTAGAGCTGCTGGCAAGGCAAAGAAGTGGCAGTCACTCCCCGCCGCCTCCAAGAATTCACATTCTGCAAGGGGGATTTTCCTCTCATTTAAGCCTGAAAACATTCCTGAGAGGAACAGTTTGTCCTCAAGTTGGCATAATGTTGCATTAAACATTTGCCACTTACTGTTCTGCAAGCTGTTAAGCTTCCTGTGAAAGCAGTAAGATACCACAGAAGCACTCTTTTGTAAACAGAGTCCTACATCATTTTATTAAAGTACTGTGGCAATACTTATCTGGGAACAAAACAAGGGGAAGTTGCATCACTATGTGGGCTGCAAATGAGGCAAGAAAAACAAATTCTATTCAGCCAGGAAGTATTTTAGAAGGAAGAATGTATAGTAAGGAAATATACAACTTTAATGTTAAGCATAAGAGATAGGATATACAGATTAAAAGAAAGGAAGAGTGTAGTCCTTGAGCTTAGTCCTGAGTTGTAATTACAATGTGAAACAGAAAGAATACTGATGAAAATTTCAATACGCTCTGAAAAAAGTATAGAAATAAAGGAGAGAAGCACTTGTTACAAAGATTCTGGAAAACATTCCAAGTGAACAAGAAGTCCTTTCTTTTCTAACTATACAAGGACACCAGCATCATACTTGGCAACATGGGCTCCTTGCTTTCCTAAGGCCATTACTATCCTTACTCAAAAAACTGTAGAGCTTATTAGGAGTTTTGAATTATAACCCTAATTGTTACATGCTTCACAAGTGCCCTACTGCTAACAATCCAATTACAACACAAGAATTAACAGACGAACATAGATGAACATCATTCAGTGAATCCATGTGGTACTTTCTAGCCTGGCATCTCCATAAAAATGGGAAAACATGCTGAAACCTTCTTATTCCCCATGACAGACCTTGGTTGAAAAACACCTGCGTCCTAACCTCTCCCAACTGCACTCTAAATGCATTTCTTGCAGGTTTCTGTTTTTGTGTGTGGATCTCAGTAAATGTAGAACAATAAGAATCTCATACTTTTCTGTATCTCTGCAAAAAGTGATCAGGCTGAACCTGCTCAAGAAGTGCTAAGTAAACAATGTAATAAACCAGTCAAAGCACTGCAATACTTTACAGAGGATTAGACATGTCCAGAAGTTTTTTTTATACTGAAACTGGCTAGACCAAAATATGCAGAATGTCAGCACTAGTGACCACTCTGTCTCCAAAGCATTGCAGACTGCTTTCAAAATGCCCAGAGGCAATGGTGACTGTTCTGTACCAACTCCCAAGTAGTGCCCAAGAACTGCCGGGAGGGGTCTGAGCTGATCCAGCCCAAACCAGGGACAAGGTTAATGATCTAGCACTACAGATGACTGAGTTTATTACTCTGGAAGATTTAGAGCAAGAGACACCTCCCATGGCACCAGCCTCAAGGAAGTCATGAGCAAGAATTAATCAGAAAACAATGGTGCTTTCAAGGATTTACTGCAATCCCTAATTGGACTGCACCCCTGTATGTACCAGAGGCCAAAACCAGATCAATACTCCAGAAAGCAACCTCCTAAAGGAGTTCTTGTTCAGTAGAACACTGCTTGGAAGGGCAAACTCAGGACTGTAAGCTCAGAATTATCTTCTTTTGTCTGTTTCTACAACAAGGCAGTTGAGTGCTGCAGTAGGGAAGGCTGAGGAGGAAGACAAGGGCATCCCTGTTTACAGACAAGATTGCACCAGAAGTACCTGACTTACATAAGCAATTTTTTTTGTTGTTTGTGTAAGCAATCCAGCCAGACCACAAATACCATCCTGAGTGCTCAGGTGAAAAGTACTTGCAACTCATTGTTCTGAGAAAATGCTATGAAAAGCAGAGCCCAAGGCTGTGACATCAATTGCAGACCTCTATACCATGACTGGATGCTGGTGAGTCATGGCATGCATAAACCAGCAGCATTTGAGAAGTCCTTCATAACTAGGTCCAGTAATGTTTATTGTTATTAATTTGCAATTAACTCAGCTTAAATTGACATAAATTGGAGAATCTGACTCACAGCCTTTTTATAAGTGCATTTTTAAATCTCATTTATAAGATAAATGCATCTCCTGTTTCTGAAATGACATAAATATTACTTTTTTATTTTTTTAAATAAAGCTATGCTTCATTTCACCCAGTAAAGGAGCCAAACCCTAGTTTATTAGTACTTGGTCTGTGTCTGGCTGAGAAATAAATCAATACCCTTAAATCCTGCCCTAAATGAACTTTTGTGCAAAGTTGTGTCTTATAGCACAACTGAGGATTTACATCAACACACTGACTCAGATCCTGCCTGGAGCCACAACTGGCTTTTTGTTGCTGTTAGAGAGACCAGAGCCTTTCTTTGGCCCACTCCTTCTTCCTTTTTTTCATATAAAGCCACCAATTTTAATCCTAATCTGGGCTGCAGAGGAACTCTCCTATGTCAGGGAGCCGGCGTGGGGTGGCAGCGGGATGGGGCTGCACAGAGCGGCAGCGGCAGGAGCGGGGCTCGCCCAGCAGCGTAAGGAGGAGTCGCCAGGCAACCAAGGTATCCATGGATACCTGCATCCCCGGCGGCCCGCGGGCCTCTCAGATTAGTCATTCATCTGGAAAAACACTTTAAAAAAATAAATAAAAATTAATGTGTTACAATGCAGCACTGTCCCTGCATAAATGCTGTCGTAATGACGAGATGCATTTTAATAGAGCTCAGTTTACTGGGACCTGGTGTTTGCTCCACCTGAAGGCTTGGAGAACTGTAGGTCATGGAATCATGGAATCACAGAATAGTTTGGATTCTACATGACCCTTAGGTCTACATGTTCCCTGCCATGGACAACTTCCACTAGAACAGGTTGCTCAAAGCCCTATCCAGCCTGGCTTTGAACACTTCCAGCAATGGGGCACGGTCACTAACTTTCAAACACTTTGAGCTGCAGCATTAGTGACAGAACCAGACCTCTGGCCAAGGGTCACATGTTTTTAAATCCTTCATTAGAGAAATACCCTGAAGCTTAAAATGCTACAAGAAAAGCAGTAGAGTTCCTTTACATATAAATTGCCCAGTGAGATTGCCTGTCCCTTCCCCAGCAGGCTGGCATTGGTGCTAGGTTGGTAGATATGATTTGTGATTAATATCAAAATTGCCAGAATCTTGTGCCCACTACTAATGCTCTCCCATCTTTCAAATGTTGGAGGTTTCCAATTAGCAAAGGTGGCTCAGAAAGAGCAGCATCCTGGAGGCCACAGCAGCAGGACAAAGAGCAGCCAAGGTCACCAACCACCCTCCTTTCAGCTCTTGCAGGAATGTGATTGTGTAAATACACGCGCATGATTTTAGCAAAGCCAGAAAACCTCCCAAATCCTTGGCAGTCTGTGGCCACTACACCCTAAGCAAAATTCCCTCCCAGTTCCAAGCCTGGGAACCCATTCAACACTGTGCTTATGTGCCTCACTGCACACATCACCTGTGATACTGGTATTACCAGTTCCTTTCCTACCACTCATTTCTCCTAAATGCTGAATACTTGAGACAATATAATCAACCTGTAGTTAGCATAGGCATTCACAGGAGCCTATGCACTTTTCCCTGCACAAGTGATGTACAAAACGTCATTTCTGATAGGGTATTGTAAACAAATTATTGATTCCTGGGTATTTGAGGGATGTTGATTAGAATTAGAGTTTACAGCAACAGCTCGTCTTACTTCATCAGAAGAAATTGTAAAAATGTACCAAGGAGATCAGCTGCTTAATAAAAAGTAATCTTTCTTATCATCTGTGATATGCTGGCTATTTAAAATATGTATGTAAAAGGAATTAGCAAGCCAAACAATGATAATATACATGCTATATATATTACCTGTCTTGCCTTAATTAAAGTTTACTTTGTTTACTATTGGAATGAGGCAGACCCTGTGACTTACTTTAATCTGCTTATTCAACTCCTTTATTAAAATCATGCTTTTCAGCTGTGATCACTAAGCCAAATAATACACAGTGTGAGCAAAAAGCTTATGAAAATCTGTAT
Source organism: Petroica traversi (assembly GCA_025920805.1). Lineage (NCBI taxonomy): Eukaryota > Metazoa > Chordata > Aves > Passeriformes > Petroicidae > Petroica > Petroica traversi. The sequence goes on along the minus strand of JAHLSL010000046.1, from coordinate 11,561,234 downwards.
AAACTATTTTGATCAGTCTTAACCAAAAGTTGAATTTGGCTTCAAACAATGAACCTTTTTTTTCTATGAAGCCTTTTAGGAAATCTCACTGCAAAAAATCTTAAGCTTAAATGGTAGCTACTGAGGATACCATTTGCTTGCTGGAAAATTTGATTTACTGTGCATCACAGAAAAACAGAGAAAGGGGAAAAAATTTTTACTCAGTTATGCATTTGCAATACTGACACAGTCATAAACTTTGATCAATCTTGCAGTTCAGCTTCAGTAATGTTGATGTCCTTGGACTAAAGGATTTTGTAAGTAGCTCCATAATTTAATAGATTTTGCTTAATGAAGCCTAAATGCATATGCACATCTATACAGAGTCCTTGCATTCTCACACATACTTGCACAGTTAGCAGAGATTCTGATTTAGCAATCAGGAAAAGACTTTCCCTCAATCAGAGTTGTGAAGAAGTTGAAGCCCCAGCAATGGGGGCTTTCATTGTAAATGGTACATCATTGAGACAAAAAAAAGTTTTAGACTAGATAATTAGGATTAATATATTTTATATTAACGTAACCACCATCTAAAAACAACCCAAAGAAAGACTGGAACAAGACGCACTATAATGGATGCATATTATCAAAACCTATTTGATTTAGTTGCTGGACTAATAATCTTATCACAAATTTATTTTCACATGACTGCCCAGACTTTCTGCTTTAGACTACTCAGAAATGCTTTGGCCTTTCTCATGGTGTTACTGAATTTCTGTTCCCTGGCCCAGTCAAAATCAGAGCCACATCAAGCTGTAAAAAATGAAGGAAGAAATTATTTACTAAGTAAAGAAATTATATCCCTGAACATCGAAGCTGATAAAGCCTGTTTTCCTTATAAATCTGTGCCTTGAACTTATTTGACTTAGGCCAGACAAGGCACAGGAAACAGGCTTTTCACAAACTGTGCTGCCCAAATGAAGCTTTTCATTCCAGGCTTCAGGCTCCTTTCTTATGCACATTCTAATAGAGTATACATTCCCGCTGCAGACTTTAATTAACAGACTTCTTCTCCTCTAACTGTTAATTTATTTGCATAAATCTTGGGTCTTAATTATTTCTGAAATCTTTATCACTTTTGTCAAAGTAGTGAAGATGAGATAGAACTTTCCAGTTATTAGAGAGGATGTAAAAAAATGACCATATATGCAGAATTACCTCAGCACATGCAGTTGTACAAATCTCATTTCTTTCTGACAAGCAAACAAAAAACCCAAACCTAAAAAAATATGCATAATTGTGGATTCCAAGAATGTTTTAATTGCATTAATCTGAAGGTTACTTTAGAATGCACTGTCTGCATTGTAAAAGATGCAAATGCAAATGCAAGGGCTTCTGGACCTTAAGACCTGGAACTGCCCATGGGAATCCACAAAACTTTTATTATAAACTGGCTTTGAATTCTTTGTGCCATTATCACCTGGGAAGGTTTTGAAGACTGATTTTTGGTTGAGATTCCCCAGTGACAGCTATTAATCTCTTCATATCTTAGCTATCTCTTAAAGGACGGAGCTATCATTATTATTTATTCACAGAAGTGTTGGAGCTATTCTGAATGCTAAGGAGGAGCACCTCTTAGCTTGCTAATGAGGACAAACACATAATCAGGACAACTGTGACTAGTTTTAGAAGAATTTTTTGAGGTGATAAAACTGATTCTTTACACAAAAAGGTGCTGAATTTTCCCACAGGGGAATAGGTTGTTTGTGTGTTCCTTGTACATCTCTGCGTTATTTATTTTTTAACAAAGTGTTGGAGCATACCGTTCATACAATGTGATCAATTGAAAGTTTTAACATTTCTAACTGCATTAAATGGATCCTATTTCACCGCTACTGAGCTTGTGGCTGAGCACAAAATACATTTCTCCCCAAGAGAATGCCTGGAATTGTCTGTTTTTCTTAATAATTTATTTCACTACTTAATGTCCTTAAATTTAATTGGCCAGAATCTGTAATAAACTGCATTATTAACATCTGTTTTCACAACATTTTCCCCATGGACTTCAAAGAAGTCCAAAACTATGCTGCACAATTTGTGAAATACAACAGTTCATGGACAAATTCAAGCACACTAGAGTCAAGGAGGCCAAAATCAATCCCACTCACCCATAAACTGGATTTTAGGGCTGAATGTGCCTGGAGCAGAAGTGACCTCTCATGCTACTGAGATTCCCTCACCTGCAAGCAATGTTACAGCTTGGATACAAACAGGACCCCCAGGGCTTTTGCATGCCAAGTTTGTCCAGTGCCTTACAGTGTGCAGTAGCCTTGGAGGGCAAACGCGAGGGCACATATGTCTGCAGCCTTTTTGAGACAGTGTTTTCCTAGTTCCAGATCTGAGCTCTAAAATACCTGTTTAAGGGACATGGGATAAAAAACACAAACAGTATTGGGAATACTCATTTCCTTGTTTTACATGAGTTTTTGTCTTCCTGGGTCTATGAATTTTTTGCAGTCTTTTTTGGCATAGTGATCCAACTTCATCTGCAATGTTGATTACCTGGCAGCCTGGTGCTTTCCAAGACTGGGACAAGAAAGATGTGATTTCATAATCTCCCAGAACAAAGGTGATGGCCAAGGTGGTGCATTTCTTGGGCAAGTGCTCTAATTCCCTAGCTGCTGAACAAAGAAGGGTATTTCTTGAAATACAACTCAGGGCTGGGAAAGTCCAAGGTGAGGTACCTGCTTGCAGTGAATTGAGACAAAGTTTCAACCACTGAACAAAGGGTAGTGTAGATGACCAGGCTGTGCCTAGTGTCCATCTTGCTGAAAACAGTTTTTGGATCTCAGGAAAAGTCTAATTTTTCTTCAAAGGTAAAAAGAAGCTCTGGCTCACATAACAAACACAATGGAAATTTGTCAGAGCTTGGCTCCTCAGTTATGGGCCCACTATAGTGGCAAAGTAACAAACTCCCACCTCAGATATTTAGCAACAGTAGGATGTGGCAACAAATCAAAAATGGTCTTTTTCATTCACTGTAAAACTGTCTAAAAAAATCGATTGGTATAATCGATTCTCAATTAGACTACAGGGAAATGAACAACTTAGAAAAATTTTGTCTGTTTTGTTGATTGATTAGAGTTTTGTAGCTTATTTTTTGATGCTTAATTTGTGTAGGTTGCTGACCTTGGCAGGAAGTTGAATGGCATCGTGTAGGAGTGTCATCTGACTTACTTAGCTCTGATGAGATATTTTCTGTCTATGTGAAATGCCAAACAAACCCATAAACTAAGTCACTAAATTCAGTGCATAAGGGTTAACTACATTTCTGAAATTCTTTTTGTCTGTGTAATTCACTTTCAGCTTCTATAGTCACTAAAAATAATACTACTGCATCCCAAATATTACCTGCTCATGGTAGCACATGCCAACTTTGGCATCTGTAGGACTACAAATTAAATTGTTGTATGATACCTTCTATCAACACAAAGTGCTAATGTAATGTAATTGAAAGAAGACTTTCTAATAAATCATAGAATCTTATAATTGTAGAATCATGAAAGTTGGAAAAGACCATCATGATAGCCAAGTCTGAACTTTGGCCAAACACAACCTTGTCAACTAAACCACTAAGTGCCATGCTCAGGTATTTTTTGAACACCCCATGGGATGGTGTTCACCTCCCTGGGCAGCCTGTTACAACATTTCTGATCATCCTCAGTGAAGAAATTATTTCTTATGGCCAATCTGAGTTCCCTCAGCAGAGCTTGGGGCTATTTTCTCTTGTCCTGTCACTGGCTGCCTGGGAGAAGAGGCCAAACCCCACCTGGCTAAAACCTCCTTTCAGGTAGCTCTAGAGAGTGGTAAGGTCTCCCCTCCCTTTTCTCCAGACTAAATAACCCCAGCTTCCTCAGCTGCTCCTCACAGGGCTTGTGCTCCACTGCTGTTCTCTGGACTTGCTCCAGCCCCTCAATGTCTTTCCTGTTGGGATGAGCCCAGAACTGGACACAGCACTTGAGGTGTGGCCTCACCAGTGCTGAGTACAGGGGACAATCTCTGTCCTTGTCCTGCTGGCCAGGCCAGGATACAGGCCAGGATGCCATTGGCTTTTTTGGCCATCTGGATCACCACACAGTGATCTTGTTCAGCTGTTGTTGACCAGAACCCCCAGGGCTTTTCTGCTGGGCAGCTTTCCAGCTGCTCTGCCCCCAGCCTGTAGCGCTGCTTGGGGTATTTTTGACACAAGTGCAGGACCCAGTATTTGATCTTATTGTGCCTCATACAGTTCGTCTTGGTACATCAACCCAGTCTGTCCAAATCCTACTGCAGATTATAAATCAGTCTCAATTTTCATTTGTGAAATGTATGGAAGATTTGATATCTGTCCTGATATTTAATTCTTTATAAACACAAGCAGAACACAATAGAGACAAGCAAATACTCTAGTTTTGTATGTAAAAGCATCTGATATGTATTTATATTTATCAAGTATTCATATACACATAAGGAAAAAGGAGGCAAAAATATTCGTTCCCTATCTAGCCATCTTAAATTAGGAGTCAGGTTCATACATTTCACCAGAGATGTGATATTGAGAAATCTGGAGAATGACCAACTGGCAGTGGAAATTTACTTAAATCAAATTGGAAAATAACTGTTGTTTAATATTCTACTTTGATGTAGCTTATTTTCTGCTTGACACATCTGTTAAGCTGTAAATTTGGAATTGTTCTTAGTGAGAGTCTGAAAGCACAGATTACTCATCACCACCTAATTTGCTAGTGATCACAGGAAAGTACATTTGTATTCCACTATACTACACAACATCTGAAACATACATATTGTAGTTTAGATCACAAAGTACATGACAATGAAAAGGTAGCATTACAAATCTAACAAATTAGGCAGCAGTGATCTTTTGTTCGACAGTTGAAAACATTTGCTGATCATCTGTCTGTCTGACAGTCTGTAGGAGGCTGTTGGCGAAACCTGTGAGCAGTTGACTTCAGGCAAAGGTGTTTGGGCTGGCATGACCTCTGTCATGGGCTATCTTTTCTGTCTTGTCTGAAAAAAAGAATAGAAATTGAATGCACAAGTGTTTCGGCAGCCAAGTCATAGAGAACTAAATAGCACATTTGGGGCCATTAATGGCTTCAGCTGAGACAAGTTCAGAAGAGACATTTTCCCACAGCCAGACTGATGCCTTCCATGCAATTTATGTTCCTCATCCAAAGAGTCTGAGTTTTCTGCAGGCAAAAGATTTGTATTGGAACGTGTTTTGAGAACCTTTCTGAGGTCAGTAAAGGAAACCTTTTTTTACTAAACAATCATGTCCGATTCCTGTAAATTTTATAAATATTTTTTCTTGGTTTATTAAAGCAAATGGGATCACAATTGGTCATATTCATGGGTTATGACAGTACATGGTACAAGGAACTTCCCTTCCAGGAATTAAAGGGTGGTGCAAAGTTGGGGTATCACTTTCCAAGTCACCTGCACACACATGACCCCATCAGGCACAGTGCACCCCAGGGTTTATGGCAGAACAAAGCAGCCAGAGTTACTGACGCAGAAACGGATTAGAGAAAAGCAAAACAGTACTGAAGAAACACAACTGTTTCTGGTGGTCAAAGAAATTACTTCAGAGCAGCTTTCCTCATCATCCAGACCTGATTATCGAACTGGTTATAAATGTTTCTGCCATAGCCACATCCCCAGACAGCATACACCGAGCTCTGCAGAACACCACTTGACTCATTTTATTACTCTTTTTATTACTTTTTTTTTGTCTAATATTTCAACATTACAGTATTAGGTTATGCAAAGCAAAGAATTAGTCAATAAAAAGTGGCATTGGAGCATTCTGTGAATAAAACATGGCCAGTCTTTTTTCTTTGTCTTTTTTTTTAACTATCAGAAGACTTTAATCTTGGCAAGGCTTTGGGGGGGGGGGGGGGGGGGGGGGGGGGGGGGGGGGGGGGG
>JAHLSL010000046.1:11521255-11555170 GCA_025920805.1 Petroica traversi | reverse complement strand
CCCCAATTCTGGCAAAAATTTCCCCTTGAAATTACCAGTTCTAGCTACAAACAGAAATGAAAGCTCTGGTCAGGCACATTGAGACACAGCTGGCAGAGAGGTGAGCTGGGAGCCCAGGGTGGCCCCAGGACAGGGAGCACTCCATCAGTAGGATGCAGCCCCACAGGAGCTGGGAGCAGGGACCCTGGACAGCCACAGCACGAGCTGTACCAGGAGGCACCCAGGGGGCTCAGCCAGGAGCAAAGTGGACAGGCTCAGCCAGGCATCTGAGGGGTCCATCCAGGACACCAGCCACCCACAGCAGAGGGCTAAGATCCACCCAGGAGACAGGAACACCTACACCACAACTCGGGCTTCAGGAGAAATAAAGGGCAGGGGTCCTTGGGGAAAAGGGTGAGGGTCCCAGGGAAGGCTATCAGAGCCTTTAAAGTCATTTCATGCTCTCAGGGCCCTGACATGTCTCACCACAGAGCAGCAGCAACACTTACTACAAGTCTTTCTTTATTGCAGCTTTCCTACAAGTAAAAAAATACAGTCCCAGGGCTATGCCACTATCAGTGGTATCAGAAACATGTCTTACAAATTTGGCAGTAGTAAGTTTTATCTGATGTTACATTTCATCTATCTTGAAAACCTTCTAAATTACTGTTCTATATCTTAGTACTAGATATATAGATATCAACACTGGGCATAATTTCTTATCTTGCCATGTATTAAACTCTTATTATCTACCCCTTGTAGATGCTTTAGTTAAGGTGTATGCTGCTGGTGCTGTACAAGTATAAAATAGAAAGCCATTTTTTACCTCAGCAGAAGTTAGTTTCTGCCCACAGTAACCATAGCACAAAGCACTATAATAAATACAGTAAGTTGTGGAAGAAAATGGAAAAGGAAAGACAAAGGAAATCAGATTGTATGTAAACAAAAGGCAGTAAAATTTTGGTTTAATTCTTCAGCTGAGAATCATGCCTAATTGTTAGAAACCCCCTTTGGATGTTTATTTTCAGTCATATATCTGGAACACTGTTTCAACTCAGTGTAAAATTCAACTCACACAATTATTATTATTTCTTTTCCATCATTTTCTAATAATAAGAATTCCTGTCGCTGCAATTAAAACAAAAACATTTTCTTGATTGCCCTAGGATCTTACGTGGCATTATCAATGTCCCCTCTGCTCACTGGCTAAGGTAGTGTCTTGCAATAATGTAAAATATATACAGGTCTGCTATTTCTGAAGAGAAGCAGCCAAGGAATGTGAGTTGTACAGGAGATACTCTGCTCTTCTGAGATGAACTGGGAACACAGATATCTCTGAGATACTCTCAAATTCTACAGATCTGCCAATTTGAGGGAGGAAATATATTAATCATAAATGTTTAACATTTACAGAAGATAAACATAAATGTCCTGCTTAAGTATCTGATCACCCCAAGTATCTGGTCTGCTAGACACCTTTAATTTTAAGTAGCCTATAGAAAAAGGTAGAAGTAGAGAAAATGGAATCACCCCCAACCCCAATGTATGCTAAAAAGATGTTTTCTAAAGGCAGTGAAGAGGAACCAGTTAAAAAACCCAAAACCTCAACCAGTCTGGTCTCTTTTTTGGAGATTTGATTCCTTTCTCAAACTAGCAGTTAAGTTCATCTATTCCCAGAGATCAAAAGCTAAGACTTATCCATGGATGGCTTGTTTTTAAAGCTACATTTTTGAAAACTGGGCAGTGAGGCTTATATTTAAAACAAATGAAATCTGAAGACACAAATCTACCCTTTAATTTTATGCATTGACATCAATTTGATCCCACATTTCTTTTAGCAAGGTGGAGGTGCTACTTGAGGAAATTTAAGCCCAAATAATTTTGGATTGTACCTTAAGCACCAAACAGGGACTAACTTGATAAAAAGGGTATTTGCCATTATTTTTGCTCTATTGTCATTGTACACAGAAGAACACAGTCACAAAACACAAATGTATGAGGGAATATGAAAAAGGAGGCACAAACACTCTTCTGGAAAAACAAGAGAGCAACCAGAGCTCTAAGCACTGACACATTTCCTATTTTTTAGGCAATATATGTAAAACAACAGGTGTTTTACATATATTACCTAAGATGCTGTAATACTAACATTCATCACAGAAACACTTAAAAACTCAGGTCACTCTTTCCCAGTACACAAACTAATTATTGTTCTATAGGGTCAAGATCTCTATTGTCTTCACTCTTCACAGCCCTGTGAAATGGTCTGCTTTCATTCTCCAAACGCTTTATTTCCTGAAAAGGCATGAGTAGAACAATTTGTTGCTCATATCACTGTCCACAGTGGGCTGAAAGCAGACTGCAGCAGAACAGATAGAAATTATCCTTTCCTGCAATTTACTCATCTTTGAGTCATAGTATAGCATCAGCCCTACAACAACTTAAAATGTAACAATTATAATAAAGAATATAAACAAAACAATTAATAATAATGAATTCCCTGAAATCTGAAATGGAAAAATTCTGACTCTTTTTGTTGGGACCTTTACTTACTTTATGTTGTTGTGGTCCTTATGTGTATTTGCCTTATTCCCACAAATCATCCACAGGCTAAGCGGGTCTGATCTATCCATACCTGACTGAAGGAGAGGGAGCTTACAGCACTGCTTCTCACAGCAGGAGGAAAATTCCAGGCAAAAGAAAGGCTTTTGGACCCTTAATACCTTAGGATCTATTATAGTTAGTTTTGGCAGGGGGGAGGATACAGTGTAGGTTAAATCCTGGGATTTACTGGTCCCAGAAATAAATGTAAGGAGGTCAAAGATATAGCTCCAGAGAGTCCAGGCCAACACAGTTATGGATGTCAGATGATATTTAAGAAACCAAGTATCCCTAATGTCAGCTTGTATACTCCAAAAATATCAGTAACAAGTACAAGGGCACAAGTTACTCAATTTCAGATTCAAACTATTGCAGACTGAACTGCTGAGCTGCTTGTACATGTAATTGTGTTAGAAAATATTCCACTGTAGAAACTTCTGGAATTCTAGAGGCTTTTCTGAGAGAACAATATATGTGAATACTTACAGGTATCCAAATTTTTTCCTGGTGTGAATCAAGCATGCTGTTTTTACACAGTGAAGCCAAGATACACTTGGTACCTACTTCCTCCAGTTAAGACCATATACATGCACATTTTTTTGACATATTTGCTTGTCTGTTATCTCATTATTCCAAATGGGATACTTTTATCAATGTGCACCAGTATGTCTACCCCATAGGTAAAGAGCAAAAAGAGATCAAGAGAGGCCCACAGGAGAAAAAAAGTATCTCTGTTGGGTAAACACAGCATCTTGTGGAGCCAAGAAGATAAAATATAGAAATTGTAGTCCAAGAAAATGGGAAGAGATTAATCAGAATCTCAATCAGCCTAGCTTCCTATAAGTTTGAAAAGCCCTTTTTTAGGTTAGCTCTCTGTGAAGCTGATCAGCCTTAGGAAACTTCTGTTAATAATTAAGACATTCATTGCAGTGATGCACAAACTGACAATTAACCCTGGTTACAGTAACAGCCAAGTCCTCTGAACTGGTAGTTACTGTAAACCCCTAGACACTTTCTATCTGAATCTTTTTCATTAGTGTGTCCTTCCTCCTTGACTATTGTGAGAAATTTAAATCTGGTAATAATTATTTTGTGGTATATAATTGTTTTTCATAAATGTTGTTAAATATTGCTTGGAAAATGGGCAGATTGCAGGATTTGTGGATTCTGAGGTGCATTGTGCTCTGCAGAAACCATCACTGGCAGCTCAGATAACACAGATGATAAACCAGATACAGACATAGAAGGAATTTAAGATCAGGTTTAGATGGTTTCAACACTGACAAATGCATACCTATGAGATTCCACGAGAACAGAACAAATAAGGCTGTGTAATAATAATTTAGCATGTTTTAGTTGTTAAATATATTGAGAAGAGACAATCTCTTGATACCTGTTAAATTCCAGATAGTCTGAGACATGACTGTGATGCTTTCTGCCAGTTTGTGCTTACTGCACAGCAGCACTGTAATTCAGGCACCAGACAGCCGTAAATTTGTCAACAATGTCAAATCTTTACTTACTGCTGAAATGGGGCTATGAAATCTGAGGTCCAGAAGAATAGGCAGCAGTGAGAAGATGGCAGGAACTGCTTGCACAGACATGGCATGGGGGTTACATTTCATGCTGATCAGCAGCTGAAAGACATCAGTAAGCAGCTAATTGTCTATAAATGACTATTTACTAGTTCAGCAGGGCAAATTCTAACCGAACGATACTTAAATTCAATAGCCTGCTTGCTACTCAATCAGACAGACTACAAATTAATTCTTTCAAAATTATAGCTTTCTCACAACAAAAGCAAACAAATAAAAGAGAGAAAATAATGTTTTCATTTGTAGTATTTGCATATTGATAGATTTCTGAGGTTTAGATTGGCTCAAATGCCACTTAACACTTCTGCACTCAAACAGAAATGGATTGATTTAGCTGAAATCTTGTAAGAGGTTTTCACTCCAGCTATCCATTTCTGCCCTCTCAGGAGATAAATGCTTACTTTGCAAGACCAGCATACCACTAAATGTTTAGAACATATTTTCTTAACTCAGTTGTTTTTCTAATTTTGCTTTTACTTGTTACTTAGAACTGAAGTGCATCTGCAAAAGAGGCTAATACTGTTATGCAAATTTTTGGTAGGCTGATACATCTATAAAATAGGAAGTAGCATGTTTCAATGCTATTATTTTCTCTAGGGATATGAACACATCACTTTCCATCATACTTCTGTCTTGAACTTTCCCCATTGGTCTGAAATAAGCTTGTTCGTTAGTTTTATGCTTTTATCCCACCATGTCTTCTATGCCTTGAGAGGTTCACAAATAAACCATTTAATCTTGTAAATACCATGAAAGTGTTTCTGCTGTTACTTTGGCTATATTTTATTGTCTTTGCTATGTATAATTGCTTATTCAAACTCTTTGCAACCACGTTTCCCTAAGTAAAGGAGTAAGGCAACCATCTTTTCTCCCATTTTTTTCCTGTTAAGTTTTTAACACTGAGTTTTTTGCAATTAAAACCTGTTGGAAATGTCAGAGTTTATTAGACATAAAATGCTTCACTGGAAAAGCAGGTCTGCCTCAAACATTTTGATAAACTACTAATAATTGCATTCTGATAAATGTAACCTTACACCCTGAGTTGATAGTAAATACAGTAAGATATAGCAGCACATTGGTGTCTTTCAGATGCTGATACCTCACCTGAAACATCTTCCTCTAAACAAGTTCTTTGCCTAGAGATTATCAGGCAACCACAACAGTTCCCTGAGAGCTGAATGGCATAAGCTCTGAGGTACAGGGCCAGTCTAATGGAATTAAACACTTCTGCTGATGCCCTTTATCTGCATCCCCTGTGAGAGATGAAAGCTCAGTGTTCTTAAAGCTGATGTCCCGAGTGCAGAGGTGGATAAAATGAATGTTTGAAGCTATTACTGGCTTTAGCTATTTGCCTCACACTTTCTTTGAAGGACCACCATGGACACCTGAGGACGTCAGGAAAGAAAGGGCATTTTAAAGGTTTGCAGGAAACCCAATCAAATCTTCCAGATTATATGACAATGCCTTCCTTCTTTCTGGGGATGGTGACTTTGCTTCTGGATTTCTTAATGGCTTTTCTGAAGAGCACACAATCATCCCTTAATGTGTAAGGCTATTTGCTACAGCTGAAACCAAGGAAAATTAACTTCAGTGTCCATAGGGAGCTGTACAGCTAGCCCAGGTGGGCAGTACTGTTGTTTCTCCTCCATGAGTATGCAAAGGTAGCAGACTGTTTGTGTTTTAATTTCTAATTTTTTTCCACTTTATGGGCACACAACTGGGCTCTGGGTGTTCTGCTAACAGGGACATCTTATGGATTGGATTTAAAACTAATTTTTCCTGAAGAGATATAATTATGAAGCTATCACTATGAAGTCCTGCCCAGAATCCTACCCTAGATTCCACTTCATCTCTGGAACTGCGGCCTGTCTGACCAAAGACCACATATAATTTGTATATCAATGTCCCTGTCACATTACAGCCACTCAGTGACTGATTTCACAGATTCAACACAGTCTTTCCTTCATGTGCAGGCACCAAGCTTGTTCAAACAAATCATCACTCTCTTTCATTAGACTCATTCTATCATCTCTGCAAACTTCTATCTCCAAGGAGAATCTGTTAATTTCCAGGGAATAATAACCCCCTCCTTGCAGAAGGACATCTAGCAGAAAGAAACCTATTACCAATCATGATAATGCATGGTATGCTCACCTTGCAAAACTTTGCTTTCTAGTGACACTATATTCCAGATGGTGCTATTTCTTGCCTGGGTGCTTGCCTGACCTTCCAGTATCATGTTTTGATTCACTACTAGACAAATGAATCTAGTCTTCTCTTGGATTAAGCAAATGGGTGTTTTCATATTCTTGCCACTTGCCTCCCTTGGTGTGCTCAGGTTCACCATGGCCTTAGGTACTGCAGGATAACAAGGAGAGACACCCCTGAGCTCACAGCAGAGCATGGCAAGAAATTAAACCAATTCTCCAATACCTAACTGAGGCTCAGGTAAAAAAATTCTAGCAGCCACTCTTTCTTCCTTAGCATGGGATACATGGGATGTCACTGTCCTAATTTAAAACTTCTGCACAAATTCCCAGTCATTACACAATAACTAATACCCATTTTTTCTCTTTAAAAACTCAGAAATTGAGTGGAATGAGGATGGGACCAACACATGGGGATGAAGCTAGCATGCCCCAGCCCACCAGTAGGTCTGGACTGCAAAATTTCCACACTCTGAGTGTCACACTGAGCTCAGAAGTGATTCAGAGGCTGGGCACACATGGTGCTTACCTGAAAACGTCCTTCCAGTGCAGAGTTTATGTTCTCACTCCAGCCCAGGTGGGAGGTCAGATAGAAGCAGCTGCTACCTCTGGTAGACTCAGCTTACAATGCAGCTGCCTCCTGGGGCAGCAGCTCAGCTTTTAAGCAAAAAGCATATAAGAGAGATGCTGGATAAGGCAGATTTGTGGGAAGCAAATAGATTAGTGTGTTGGTTTTGACTAGGACAGAGCTAGACCCAAGACAAGAATGATCACATGACATAAGATAAAGTGGCACAAAATCATAATACATGATTTTTCCAATGCAAGTAGTGACCATTCATGACCTGACCTTGCAAGTACATATGGAATGGGTCCTAATCTTCTCTACCAGATAATCTGGCTCTGCACAATAAAGTATAACTGCTCTTATCTATATCTGAAATTAAATAAACCCTATGTTCTCAAACCTGCAAGTTTTATAAGTTCATATTCAAATTCCACCAGTTAGAAAACACAGACTGCCTTGTGTTAATAGAACACAAGATTAATTTTTGTTACCACTTCCTGAAAAGTATAATCTGAGAAAGAGCCTTTGCTTTTATATGTATTTTAAAACACCAGTTTGAGAGCTTTTTCCCTGACTAAAACTGTGTGTTGACTAATAAACTGTGTTGGCCAGAGAGGTGGACAACACAGAGTTCAGAGCCCCATCTAATCTGCTTTTGAATACTTCCCCATCCCAAGAATTATTCAAGGCCAGATTGGTTGAGGCTCTGAGCAACCTGACCTAGCTGAAAACATCACTGGGGCGGGTGGACTATATGGCCTTGAAAGGTCCCTTCAAACTCAAATTATTCTATGGTTCCATAAGAAACAGCAAAGCAAGATCTGAAAGAATGGCTTGTGTTGGGTGTGTTGGGCAAAGAACAAAACTGACAGCAACTAAACTGAGAATGACTGAGGAATGTGGTTTTGCCAAGATCAGAAGGTCCGTGGTGTGATAACAGAAGAACGGCAATAAAGATAACACCATGTTTTGTATATCATTCCATTATTCTAAAAGCAAGGCAGACTGTAATCTTAAAGATACCTCACACGAGGAAACAAACACATACAATGGGCAACTCACTGTCTAAGAATTATGAAAAGATAAATTTAATTCTGAAACAGAAAAATCATCCTGAAATAATGTTTGATTTTGAAATGGTATTGAACAGCAGTCCAAAACCCCATTTGTTATCACCAGTAAGTAAGAAAGCGAGAGAAGTAGTGAGGAATCAGCAACCTTATCCTTTGCCACTGACATAAACCACAGATGATCCTTGCCACGCTGCTTAGACAAACACATCTGTGCTTTTATGTGGGTATGAGTGAGTGAAAATCTAGGGTTGACTGAAATCAGGGGACAATTTTTCTCTACGTTCTCACAAGCAGTTTTCTCCATAAATTTCCCACAAAGCTGAGGATAAAAAGGATGTGGCTGCACTATGACATCAAACACCTAAATTTAGGTATTACAGGTATCTGAGCAGTGGAACTGTTTTATTTGCTAGTAAGGTTGTAGCCTTAGTGTCTGCTCTGAGGTGATCTAAACTGCTCTTTCGACTCCCACTGTGTTGATTAGCACAAGAGGGTTAATGTAGTCTGGGTTAATACTTCCTGAAAGATTAACAATTTACAGATTATGTAATGTGAAATTCAGTATATCTGAAGCAATTATTTGCTGTTTAGCTCTCATAAATTTTCCATTTTTCACAGATAACATGCCATGGCAAAATGTTCAGGTATTTCCATTGAAACAGATCAGATTGCATTTTACTCTTTATAGTGAGAATAAACTCTTGTTCTTGAAAGTCCTGACAACAATATCTGAAATCTTTTGTTTAGTCACATGGCAACATTCATATCTAATGATAAAGTAAATTCATTGGCATTTGGCTGGTGATAGTTTCTGTGCTGAATGAAATACTCCCAGTTTCAAAAGAATGTGATTAAATCCTCTATTTTTCATGCTATTCTTGCTTGTAAGCTCACTGTGACTCTACAGTTGTGAGAGTATACCTAGAAATCAAGATGTTGGAGTTTTATTAACCAGTTTTTGCTGTACCTGTGCTGTACCTAAACTTTCATTTTTGTCTTTTTGTGCATGGTGTTTATTGTACAGTCCATAATTTCGTCTAATTCAGTATGTAGACAAATTTTAACAAGTCATGCAGTTTGCAAAATGTTGCTTTTTAAATCTTATTTACCCATCTTAAACAATAGTTGATTTTAGAATGAAGCCAAAATCACAGAATGAGTCAGGTTGGAAGGGACCCCAGTGTATATCAGTGCAGCCTCCCTGTTCAGGAAGGGTGATCCTAGAGCACATTGCACAGGATTGCATCCAGCTAGACCCTGAGCCACTGATTACAACCCTCTGGGACTTGCCATTCAGCCAGGTCCCAAGTCCTGAGTATTCTCCTTGCTGTTACACACCAAAGACCCTTCAAAAATTAATTTTATTGTGTTTATGTTTGCCCTGATCTGGGTCACTTCAGAGAGTCTCAGGAAGAACAATCTGCTTTGCTCCCTCACAGTGGCTGTGGTTGGGACCCAAGGAAAGAATGCTGCAGTGGCAGTGCAGGAGGAATGGGAATGCTTCCTCCCAAAGAGCCATCTCTTTTCATCCCTTTAACTAGAGCTGGAATGGGTGGAGTTTTCCAAAAGGCTCGGCATCCTTCCATCCACACACCTTTGACAAAGCTGAATATGGATGGCGCTCTGAGTAACCTAATTTGGTTAAAGATGTCCCTATTCAGTGCAGAAAGGTTGGAATTAGATGGCTTTTCAAGGTCACTTCTAACCCGAATCTATGATAGTAAACCTTCTTTGCTGATTATAGTGCTATAGTCTTGGGTATTCCTGCATAATTTTAGTAAAGTTTTATTTCTTTTCATTTACAGTCAAGAAGCAGGGGTCTAAGTACAAGGGAAATGAGCTCTAGTGGTGATACAGCTAGAGTTCCACTAGCCCACATATATCCTGACCATGGTGTAATGCACACACAAATTTTAAAGTCCCATAATTATTTTTTCATAATTATGAAAAATAATTATGAAAAATTATTTCAGGAGAGGTGTGATGTAAAAAACATCTACGGAAAATGAAAGATGAGTGGCAGAATATGAAACTCTTTTCTTTCTTCATTGCAGCAACAGATTTGGCTTCTCGTGTTGCCATTTAATTTTGCCAAATATGCCAAAAGTCACGATGTGAATTATCCTCAAGAAGAGTTGTCCTTAGCCTAAAGTTTGAAATTATTCTTTCTCTGTTTTGATACATCAGTATCTATTAAGGTATAATATCTGCCTACTGTGATTTTTGAGATAGATTATTTTTTTTAAATGTAGATTTAATCCTCCATAAACTGGTTTTACTGGTTTGTTCCATTTTGCCCAGCTAAAAGTCTTACTTTCCAAATTGAAAAATATAAAATATACTAAAACTGAAATTTAAGCCTAACTCTCTTATATCCCAGTTTAAAACTGCTCTGTTGTCTTTTCTCTCTGAACAAATAAATAATTATTTGAAAACTTGAAATTGTGCCAATGTTTCTTTTTCTGTCCTAACCCTAACCCATATTCTGTTGATTAAGGTGCTCTCACAGAAAAGGGATTCTTGTGCTCCAGGTCCTGATAAATTAGAATTAATCTTTTTTTTTTTTTTTGCCTCCCAGATAAGTGGGAAAAAATGCCAACATGGCTTTTTTGAGGGATTTAATGTATCCAGTACCACATAGACTGTAAAAGTCTTTGTATCATTCATTGGAAAGGGTATGAAAGCATCCTCTAAATTGGTTCCCTAAGAAAGTATAGCTGGAAATATACCTGGTTTGGCAATCCTGCAGGAGATAGTTTTCAGTGCTGGTCCCCAGGCAATGCAGTGTTATCCAGTGCAAGGAGGCAGAAGCAGGTCAGTGGCAGAAGTTCACACAGTACATGGATTGCAGAATTATGTCTGCAAAGCTGAAGACACTGCCACTACCTGAGTGAAAGACTTTTGCATTAAGCACCTTTAGATATTAGACATTAGTGCCTCAGATAATGGAGAGAACCATTACCTGCCCACCTTGCAGGGACTGTGGGGAAAATCCATGTCTTAAAAATTGCAAGGCTATGAGTCCAACAGATAAATAATTGTTCACCTCACTTTTCAGGACAACACACTGTGTTCAGGACCTATGAGAAAATGCCTAGTCTAAACAGATGGACAATGCAAAATAAGGGGGTGGAAAATTTACAGATGGCACAGAAGTATTCTGAGGAATGAAGCCAACATTTTCAAGTGCAAATTCTCAGAAACCATGCACACGGTAAAAGAAGCAACTTCTTTGAAGCAAGCAGCTCAGAAGTGTTGACTCCACCAATGCAGACTGCCCATGGTTATTTATTTCAGGTTTAATTTTAGTTTTAGGACTTAAGTGAGCATTCAAGCTTGAAAATGTTTGTTCTATTGCTCACTTCAATGCTCTAAACCAGGAGTAAGGTAGGTCAAGCAAGTCATGCCATGACTATGAGTCAATCATACAGCCTGACTGCCAGGTATCAAGATCATTTTCATTATCTAAAGAACAATTAGAGTATCCAGCACTTGTTACTCATGGGCATCAACTGATCATTTTGGACAAAAATTTGTTCCAGGAAAACAGCGAACATGATAGTCTGTGTTGATTTGGAAAAGGCTTTACTGCCTTTCTCTTTCTTGTCTTTTAGTTTTCTTATTTTGCTCTGTTTAGTTTGTCTTTTCCATTTTTCTCATTCTATTTTTTATCTCATTTAACCTCCTAAATTGGATTCCCAAATAAGCCTCCTATTTCTCTACTCCTCACTCAGTAACTCCTACAGTGCTGTAAATAAGGCTTTAGAATCAGTATACTGAAATTCTTCTGTGATTGACAAGTCAATGGATAAAGTGCATTCAGATTTCTGGAGGAGGTATTTCCTATCTCTGACTGACAGAATGAGTTCAGGACAGAGGATTTTAACTTCCTCTCATTTTTTTTTCTTCTTTTAACCTAGCCCAGATCTTTATTTTTACTCAAAGCCTTACACGACTAAAATTTCTCTTCTCTCTTCTTTTCCTCTTCCTGTTCTCTTTCCCAGTCATGTCTTCACAGTCTTATCTTTTAGCTTTCCTCTTCTTTTTTTTCTCTTTGAGAAAAATATCAATTTAACTTACACTATTTCTTTATGGTTTTTTATTAATATTTAAGTAACAAAGCACTCTGATGGTGCAAGGAAGGACTTTTTAAAGTTGAGTACAGTCACATATTTTTAAAAATCGATTTCAAAGAATCATACAGTATTTCTCTTAGTTTATGTAGTTCACAAAATTCCCTTCAGAAGATGTATCAACACATCTGGATATATGCACACAATGAATAGACATACCCATATGGAAGAATGGGCAGGTATGCATGTCTGTGGATATATATTATCATTTCAAAAACAAGACTAGGAATATAAAATGGATATCTGTCATAAAAACACATATAGACCCCAAATGACTGAACTTTTACTTGCCAAAGAACAACTGGTTTATGATTAATTTCTGCACATTTTCAAATAAAATAAAGTGGTTATTAATTTCTACCTGTAAATAAATCCCTTTGATTCTTCTTTTTCTGTTCAGGTCACATGACAGTGCATTATTCCTTTTTGAAAATAAGATAAAGGTATGAATACCAAGAAGATGCCAATTTTTTACGAAATTTGTAACACTTTTGCTGTTGCTGAGGGTAAATTCCATGTACTTTCAGTAGAACTTGTCCTGCAGAGTTATGGATTCAGTCCCAGTATTTCCAGTGTCTCACCATGTCAGACAGAGGGTATTGCAGTTGAAAATAAAACCACCTAATTAAACCCATGACATTTCTTAAATCATAGCATATTTGAAGGGCACTTAATTTTCTATGTCACAGCATTATGAACATGTGATCCTTGAAATGAATTCCCAAAGTAAGTTTGGAGAAACACAATCATATCATTTTGTGGAAAGGACAAAATTTTTCTAAATGTCGCATCTTCTATTTTAAAGCCCTTGACAGCATGTTTAGAACAACTCCATATCAGACAGTTATTTAAAGGCGAATGAGAAACCAGCAGTGTGTAATTCAGAAAGGAACCAGAATACCACTGAGTCTAGAAATCCAGAGAAAAAAGCCCCTCTTCCCAAACAAGTTCCTGGGAAGTAAAATAGATTTTTATGGAACAGTTGGTTAAACTGGCGTTTTCACCTTACCCTAACTTGGGATGAAGAAAGAATTGTTTATTTAAAACTACTCATGTACTAGTTTGAAAAACTTCCTCTGTTATTTTTCTGAATCCTCTGTGCATCCTGGGCAAGCACATTGGTGGATGGCTTTAGAAAATGCCAGTATAGCACAGACAGAATATGTGTTCTCTTGATGGAAGAACTCCAAGAGGAACCGCAGAGCTGACATTTGACACACATTGGTTATTAAACAACACTTCAGGGAGTGCAACAGACGTGGATTTGCCAGCCTTGCCTCAGTTAATAAAGATGAATTGCAGTAGCTACTGTACTTAGTAACTCTACTGGAAAGAAAGTTAATTATTGAGATGATATGGAAAACAATCCCACTTGCCAATAGCTTTTGAGATCACTTTCATTTTGATGCAGAGTGAAAAGAAAAAAAAGTAGATTTTTTTCCCGATGAAATTCTGTTGAAACAATCCTTTAAATTTCAAAAATTCAACTGTGATCACTAGTAATAATTAGAACATCCTGACAGGGATTCATCATATATTATATTCTGCTGAAGATTTCTGAAAATGTACACATCTCAGAAATACTCCAGACATAGTAAAAGGGATATTTCATTATCTTTCCATTTTAATGAAAGTAGTTCTTGTTATAACATAGAAAAATAACATGAATGCTACCATTCCTCTCTTGCAACAGTGCAACCACCTTAGTAATGTGAACCCTATTTTGCATCTTCTACAGAAAATTAGTTAAAAAGAACAGGAAACAAATGCAATGGAGAACAGAGATATTTTGTGATCCTCATTCTTCATGAGTTAATTCAGATCTCTTGTTTTCAGAAATTATAATTTTTTTTTTTAATTATTTTTATTATTTGCTATCACTTTTGCACTGATGTTCTTTTGCAGAAATAAAAATATTTTGGACTTGCACTGATGTAATTTGAGGCAGAATGAAGCCCTTAGAATTACATGGAGGGCAAGTGGCTGAGATAACTATAGCCAATATTTTCCACTAGAAGCTGGATCAGATAATTTTAACTTGTCCAACACCATGAGTTTCCATACTGGAAATCTGGCTAAGTCTGAAAACTTTTAGAAAAAATTTGCAAAAATAGTTTGGCCATTTTTGAGAAAGAAATAAGGAAATCCAGGTTGTTGTTTACATAATAAAAAAAAATCTGAGGTCTTTTCTTGCCAATATTTTAGCCCTGTCTCACCTTCCTGTCTTCCCCTCTTCCTCACTTTATGCCACAGTTTGAACTTCAGCAAATTGTGGACATTTAAAAGCTGAACCTGCCCTTGTCCCTGTGAAATACCTTCTTAAATGGCCACATTATAAACTTTAAAGTGACACTGACACACACACACAGAGACCTGCAAAAGAGAAGTCAAAATCCTTAGAAATTCTGTATCACTGAACACATTTAACCTATACAAGATTTATAGTGATGAGCAACCTGTTCCTACACCATCTTCACAAAGTGAATTATTTAACTCACACACACATTTAGAATTTTTTTCATTTTCCAGGCTGTCTCAGCTATTCTGCCTGGGACAAGAAGTGAGAACTGCAACCAAATAACCTGTTTTTTTTAAAGTATTAAGCACTCACACTGTAACAGTTGATAGACGAACCTCTGCTCTAGACATATGGCTTACTAAAAATACAACCTTATTTGAAAAATGAGGCCTCAGTCTTCTTGGTTAGATACATGAAATTAATGGAATCCTTTGACCTTAACCTCTCCATACTTCAGCGTCCTTCAAATCAGATAAGGATAAAATATTCCATTGTTTTACATGGTGTAAAGTAATAAATCAATGAATTTTGTGGTGCTTCCAGATGCAAGTGATACATCTCATAGAAAAATCTGTGAGAAAGGCAATGATTCAGAGAAGAATTTCGATAGTATGCACTGTCAGCTGTAATGAATTGGGTAATATTTTAAATATGTGCTTCTATGTCATAAGACATAAGCACCAGGATGCCAAATAAAGATTGTAGATGCATTTTTCATTTTGGCACTTAAAAACTTTTTAGTGCTTGGTTTCTCAACCTTACTCACATTTTATGCTTGTGCATATGTCTGTAATCTTTAAAACAGTGGATTTTGCTGCTGCAGCACTTTAAGTCTGTAGTTAATGTCAAATTCTACAGACTCTGGATAAAAAAGGACTTATTTCTGAGTGCCACAATTATTTTTCCCTATAATTGCTATTAATTACCATTGAGAGTATTTTTCATTTACAGTTTTTCTCACTATATGACCTGCTTTGCATGTTTACAACTCCTGTGTGAGCTTATGAGTCACTGAAGAGATAACGTCCCTTACTGTTTTGCAACCTAATCTTTCAGTTGCTGACCATCTAGAAAAATAAATTATCAATACACTAATAGAGAAAGGATTCACTTTCACTACAGGCTATGAAATCACATAAATTAACAGAAGGACAGATAAAAATTTATCATTTCTTGACCTCTTTCACCTCTATTCCACATTTTTACTGCCCAGTTTGTTTTAGCATCACTTGACTTTGAAGGTTAGAAATTTCTGTCTGTGCTATGTATCCACAGACTTTATAGCATTTTTAACTGCTGCCAGATAAAATCAGCCATATAATTATGTCCTTGATGTTAAATGTAGAGATAGGAATGGAGTTAGCAGGAATGTGAATGGGAGTAGCAGGAATATATTTTCAACTTTTTTTTGTCAATGGCTTACTTCTACAAGGGTGTCTCTCAATTAACAAAGAAATAGATTAATCTTGCAAGAAAGTGCCATATTTACAAAAAAGAAAGTCACAGCTTGATGTTTCGACTAGAATTGGAATACACTGGGAACAGCAGTATTTAATATCTTAGAGTTGATAGAAAACTACGTATTAATTTCAACACCAGAACTAAAGCCAATACAGAAAAACACCAAAAGTAAGAGATGCTGTGGCAAATTTTGCACATTGTCAGAAGAGGACTTGAACTGTTGTTTTATTTGTCTGCAGTTCAAGCAGGCAGATTTCTAGAAAGAGCCTTTTAAAAAGTGCATAGCCAGAAAGACTGAGTCTGGACATACTAACAGCAAGTAGGTCACCAAGAAAACAGCAACACAACGAAAATAAAACAGAAATAATCCTGAAGAGGAAACACACACAAAAATCCCAACAAACAAGCAAACAAAACAAAAAACCTCACTCAGAGATCTAGCTGAAACAATAATTTAAACCCTAATGAAAAAAAAAAAAAGAAACAAGCAGGTTGGACAAAATAATTTCTCTAAGAGAGGTCAGTATAAATCCAGATCAACAATGATTAAAATAGAAACAGGAGAAGTTCACCATAGCAAATCACTTTTACAGAGCAAAAGTCCTTTATCTCAGTGTTAAATTAGAGACAAACTAAAAAATCACATAAAAGACTAACTGCAACCTTTGGTGTAATATATCAAAGTTAAGCCTGTAATTCAATCCATATTTTAGTAAAAGGAAAGATCAAAAATATGAAGATAAAACTTTTGACAAATCCTGTATGTTAGAAATACCCTAAAATCCCAGACAGAATCAGAGTCCTGTGTGCAAACAAACTATTCTAAGCAATGCAGTATGAGCAAGATACAGACCAAACTAATTTTATTCACTGAAACTTTTCCAAGACAAAACATGATGGGTTTTTTTTCAATTGATTAACTTTCCTGCTGCAAATTTATCATAATGAAGGTCACACAAATTATGGGTGCTATGATAGCATAAAAATACATGTGTAGTAGGCAATAACTAGACATAGTAAGCTTCTAGGGAACAAATAAAACACCACAATAAAAGAACAGCTTTTAAACACTACAGCCTAAACTTGCAAGAAGTTAAAACTTATTTGACTGTGCACCGATTTATGGTTCTCATGTTATATCAATAATGGCAATGGTTTAAACTTTCCTACAAAATACATAGAGACTAATCGGCATTTCAGTTAGAAGAGAGTCCGCATCCATTTCAAATGTTATAACAAAAGTATTCTGTCTCCTAAATGCTTCATCAGAATTCCCAAAAGATAAAAGGAACTGTAAAAATATCAGGACCATGCCATCAGCATTGTTCTCAATAAATCCTCTATGAATATCAACCAGCCAGACATGCTGTTGCAGACCTGACTTGATCACATTTCTAATCTGCCTTTACTTTTCCAAACCTTCCTCCAGAGACACAAATGGTTTCATTTTTCAGAATATTGTGCAAAAACCATTCCTCCTTTACATTTTTCTATTTGATATCTGAATAAGATAATGATCATGATTCTGCCAAGTAAGTGTAAAAATTTGCAACTCTAATTAGCTGCCATCTTATGACTGCAGTTAATGAGAAGGTCCCTTAGTATGGTACAGCATTAACAGAAGGTTTGTAAGTGAAAATGAGAATAAACAGCACTGGACCAACTCATCGAATGGTGTAACAAATACTTGTAGATACACGTCCAACATGAACTTCAGAAATGGACTCGCTAAGAGGTTTCTGCCCCATTTTTCTCCTATTTTTTATAATAATTTTCTATTTACATCCTAATGACTGAAATACCAAGGCCCTATCTCAGTAAGCTTTGACTTCAAGAGAAAAGTTCACTGTGCAAAGCTTCCCTTGAGTCTTCAAAATTCAGGAACATAGAATGGATAGTCTACTCTTTCAGTTACTCAATGATTTATTAAAATTATGCTGGTCTTAAAATACATCTGTGTTTTCTTCTCCCTCAGCATACAAATGATTCAGCCTTATCTAGAGGCACAGAGACCTTAGGAGTAAGGACAGGAATACAACAAATATACAAGCACTGGTATGTGAAAGATAATTTTAAACTAATTGGGCAAGAAGTTCACAAGCAGTCAGTACTTCAGTGCCCTGAAGGCCTGTAGTAAGGCTTGCGTTTGATTATGGACATTGGACTGAAAGAGCAGTTAAGTTGGATTTCAGGCTTTTCCAGCCACCAACAAAGGTTTAGGAGGCCTTTGCTACAGACTGCTCACCTCCATTAGCATTTAAGCAGGTAAAGAATATAAATACATGCAAAAAATTGTTGAGCTTTTAGTATGCTCTCTGAATTCATAGCTTTAGAATGTTAAATAAGTGACTTGATTTCCTTTTACCAAAGAAGAAAGTAGGTTAGTTTCAACATGTTCTTTTTACAGACATAAACAGTTGTTTCTTCTACTACAAACCCAGGGATTAAAGAAAATTCTCAACAGGGAAGTTTGCTAACTTTCTAATTAATCTAGCCTATGCCACCATTAATAAACACCATTGGGCTGTTTTGTCATTATATGAGAGTACAAGTTTACTTAATCCTCCTGGATATCAGAAGGGAAGTTAAGCCACTTTTTTTTTTTTAATTTCATGTTTTTATTCTACTTTTCTACTATTTCTCTTGACAATCTGCACAGCTGAATTGAATAGCTCCTTTTGCCTTTCTTGTCTCAGATCTCCAAAACATTAGACAGTGACAAAAGGCAATTGCCAATTATCAACAGGGAATTGTCTATATTTGTTTTACATTTACAAGTGCTGCGTAAGTTGCATTATTCTTAAATAGCATTTTGCAGAAATTGAAAAGATATAATTTTCTTAACTTTATTTTCCTAGTCATAACCATGGAAGAGTTAAAAGCCATAATTAATCTGGTGCTGACTCATTCCTCATTGCCTCTGAAGACACTTGCGTAAAATGAATACAAATAGTAGGTTTAAAATGTATTTTAACCACGAACTAAGCTGTAATGCATTTTTTTTTATTCCAGTTCAAAAAGATTGCAAATCAAAACTGCAAACACCTTCTGCATCATTTTAAGAAGGGAATAAAACAGGCTGTACTGTTATTTTGTTGCTATGTTCAAATGAGAGACAAGTATCGTGCCAAATGTGAAGAGTTTTCACTGATTCAAAAAACTCTTTCTTTAGAAAACATAAAATTAAACCTTTTAAATACTGTTCTGTAGCATCTCTTTAGCAAAAGTGGCTTGCAGTTGTCTGTTCTAGTAATAGAATCTAATAGTTTTGTTTGCCAGGAAATAATTCCAGGTCAAATTGCTCCAAGCCAAGTACCATAGCTCTTAGTGGCAAATAGTCTAGAGAAGATTTTCTAAGAATTTTCTTCTATGTAGTTTTGGAATGGTATCTCTCTTTGCAAAGAGCAAATAAGACTGGAAATTTTGGGTTCTCCACTCCTTTGTGCAGTGTCTTTTTTAACCTATAACAAAAGAAAGGAGAAACAGAAAAATAATATCTGAGATAGTAATTTGCAAGCACATGCAAACCTGCCAGAACTGCACAGAATTTTCTACCAGTGCAAAGGTTTTGGGAGACCTGTTTTTTCTCCCCTTAATGTATCTAACCATCTCACCCATGTCCCTACCCTCTTCTTAAAATAACTTAGTATTGTAACAACCACCTTTTTGGCCCTCTCCAATAAATGGTCTATCAACCAATTTCATAAAGTTAAAATTAGAGGCCAAAATGCTTTACTCATCTTGGCAAAAACAAACAAACAAACAAAAAAACCCCACAGCTTTTCAGCATAACTTTGTTTATTTTTATATGTAAGAAGACCCGAATTACATGAAGCCAAGCCTGTGTCTGTGAGACTTCAATCCCCAAAATACCAGAGGCATTACAATCATAGGAACAGGACTCTGTAGAGGCCATCCCAATTTAGCCAAAATATTGCTCTCCTGACACTGTCATCCCATAAACACAAAGCTCTTCCTATTCTCAGCTCCCACTTGTGGTTTATAAATAGCTGTGGTGCTTTGTGCAAAAACAGGTTGCAAACAACATGAAAGGAACCAGCAGCTGGAAACAACCTATCTTTTCCTGGGGTCTAATTGCTGTTTGTACTGCTGCAATGACCAGAGTCAAAGCACTTCAGTGTCCTGTGTGCTTTACAAATGAACTATGTCCTTTTCCTCTTCTTCAGGATTTTGCGTCATTAAACTGGTGTCCATTAATGATAGGTTGGTCATAGAGCAGTTGAAATTAGAAATAATTTTCGTTATTTTTTCTCTATACTACCACCCCTTCATGATTCTTCAGGCAAGATTTCTGACTGGCACAAGGACAGGAAGTGAACGTTTGGTGGATGAGGGCAAAGGAGTAAATAATGTCACTACAGCAATTAGGAGGTACCCAATGGCCCCAGTGGCAGCAGGAGTACAAAGAGGACCTAGCAGTTACAGGCACTGGCACACAGCCCATGTCATCTGGGCTGCCTGAGGAAAGGCACTATCAAATTAGACTTTGTCTGGCCAAGACCTGTGGGACAAAGAGCAATTTGTATAAGAAGCAATGATATTAAAAATCCCAACAGAAAAAGGCTGGACTTCTGCCAATCAGTGTATTCAGAGCTTTGGGAACTTTTAAAGTGGTAGTTATTCCCTCACAAGGGAATTGCCCTACACATGTACTCCTTTGCTTTTGTTTTTCACAGAGATGCTATTAACCTCACAGTCAGACAGCTCTTCCCCCAGAAGGTCAACACAGTGTCTACCAGTCTGCTCTTAAGACTGAACTGCACCTGTTTTTTCTAATAGAGTTTGCTCCAGTACCCTGCCTGTCTCTGGTATTTTCTACTGGACACCCTTGCCTAAAATCCCATTGCATCCTCTATTCAAAGAAGATCTGAAAAGAGACCCAGTAGAAATATTCAAACAGTTGGTCCCAGGAGTAGCTTTCAAAACTGAGGGTTTGGCAACCACATGACATATATAGCACTTAGAAGTATGTAAGTGACTTAGAATGACAACACAACGTGATATTCTGCTGCCCAGACAATAAAAAATCCTAGGACAGTGACGTCTGAAATCCATCCTGTCCAGAAATGCTGTGTGTCATGCCAGACAACATGCCAGACAGGCATTCCTGCCCCTTCATGATCCTCAGAGATCAATCCTTGCTTGAGAGTAGGCTGGAGCCGTATTTATTCCTTTCCTTCTACACTGCAATGACATGGCTCCTGCATAACTGCCTTGATGTTAACTCTGCTAAGGGAGGGAATGCCTTAGGTTTAATATTTGCCTTCAGCCTCAAATACATGTTTTCTATTTTCTAGAGAATTGCCTAATTGACATGCTAACTGTAGGTGGTAAATAAGGTTCCAGAACGGATTCTAAGAATTCTAATAAGATTCCAGAACGAATATCTAAATATTAAAAAGGAGGACTAGAGGTAATTATTAGATATTTACAAATTAGTCAGCCAACTGCAGTCATCAGAAATATATTGCAATAAACAAGCAAACAGTATGAATGCCTTAAAGAGATAGCCTAAAAGATTTTTAGAGACTGTCTGGCTTTAATCCAATTTAATCTCCTTCTAAACCAGGCAAAGATCATACGTATTAACTTACAAAAAGTTTTTTGATACTTTCAGATGACTTTATTAAAAGTAATCACATAAAAATATCTTCATGAAACTAAAGAAAGATGGGTGCAAAACCACTTGGGAAACCATTTCAACTATTTTTTAAAAATTAAAATTAATAGTTCATTGTCCAAAGGGAGAGATGATTGAGTATAGAAATTTTCTTTATACCAGATACGACTCAATAATGTGAATAAATAAATCATCAAATAAAAGAGCAATTTATTACCGCTGAACTTTATATTAGGTTTTGGTGAGTATACAAGCAGATTGAAAGACAGAATCAGAATTTGGATGCTTGAACAAATTGGAGAACAGATCAAGAAAAAAAAAATAGAAGAAAAATGCAAAGTATTATTCTGTTTAGAGTTTACCAGGATTACAACTGCAAGATGACTTGGCAAAATTTCCTCCGAAAGAATCTGCAAGTTGCTGGGGTTCATAAACCCAAGTGAGTCAACACTGCCTTACCATTGTGAAAAAATAAGCCATACTGAGATGTATAATCAACAGTATTGCAGATACTTGCAATATTTAACTAAATTAATATATATATTTTAAAGTATTGGTTTTAGACTTTGCAAGTTAGGGGAATATTTACTGAAAACCAAGGCACTTATGCTGCATGCCTGTTTTTAACCAGATGACTAACTACTACCAACAGGAACCAGGACCTAAGTGAAGTCTTCCTTTACTCTCTTTAGTTCTGAAGAAAGAAACTGACAAAAAGTAAATAAAAACAATTATTTAACTATTAATACTCAATTTCAACTTTTTAAAAATTGTACTTCCAGTTTACAAAGGCCTTAATACAAAGATCAGAAATTACCACATACTTTGTCCAGTGAGCAGGAAAACTCTTAACTTACACAAAATAAACTTAATTTTGGTTTATAGGACTTCCCTCCCAAATCACAGGGAGATGTCAGGCTTTGGTAATCAACAAACATAATTTAATACAGACATCAAAAAAAACCCATCTTTTTAAAAGCTTGTTTAAGGACTGGGCTATTGAACCTTTTAGGTAAGCAGAGGAAAAGGATTCAATCTGGCTGAATGCCCCCAACAGAAGGCAGTAAACAGAATCTGAATTCCTTTTTGTTTCACACTAGCTAACATTATGTCTATAGTTCAAGTCAAGTAAATTCACAGTACAGATCTTCATTAACCCTGCAGTTCAGGGATTTATCCCTTCTAAATTGATATTAATTTCATTGCTAGCTTTTTAGTGTTCAGTCCTATATTATGCCAGATTGCTTAAAATATTTTTAAATCCACATATAAAAAATGAATGACTAATTATTAATGCACTTCCCTGGAATGTTTGAGACTTCTGTTTAAATTATTATCCATACACAAACTGATGCAACTTCCTACTCAGGAAAAGAAGATTGGCTACTAGAAATTAGAAAAGAACTTGTGATAGGGGTAGTTGGTGTACCAGACCACTCATGTTTGACACCCTAACTCATGGTGGCAAAAGGAAGCTCAATGTCTCCTTCTACAGTAGGTTTCTACATGAGGTGCAGCCCAATATTAGTCTATTTTTCCACTTGAGGGAAAATTATTTTGATCTACCTTTAGTTAAATGTCTGAATTTGTGTAAATATCAATTAATAAATATATTTCTAATTAGGGTACTTTATCATTTGGTTTCCTGTTTTGCATTATAACTTATATTATGCAGATTAATGAGTTTTCCTGTAAGTCACTCTCTTAAGGCAATGACAGTTACTTTGAGGACAACATTTTACACCATTTTTTCCTAATAATAACATGACAGAAGAGAGACCATAAGGATACAAATATGTGAACTGGAAAGGACAGATCAAGTGACCCCCAAGACTAAATGTAAAACTGTAGTCCTGATAATTCAGCAGGGGGAAATAGAGTAATACATTTTCCAAGGTTGAAAACTGTAATCCTTGAAGAATATTCTAAGGAAGACTGAGGTGTCTGGGTGCACAAGATGCAGGCTTGAGATCACAGGAATAAATAAAAAATATATTTATTGCTGCAGTCTTGCAGCAAAGAAGATAAAGAAAACAATATCGCTGTTACCTATAATGCCAGCAGACAAAAAGCAGAAGGGTTATCAAACACAAGAAAAGGAAAATCCTTAAAAATACAGAACTTGTACTGCAAGTAGAGAAAGCAGTGCACAAAAGCAATTAAGATAATTCATAATTGTATCAATGAAGAATGCATGCTGCTTTAGTAACTAGAGAATGAATGGGTTTGAATGAAGCAGTGTGTGAACAAGAAAACTGTAGGCAGAACCTTTAGGACCCTTTTCTTCATAACTATGATGGATAAGTAGATAACTTAAAAAATTAATTTTGTTAAAGCAGCAATATCCTCATAGCGTTGAGCTGAAAAGGGTTTATCAACTGACAGGAGCAGTCTTTTACTACACTGATGATTTTTTTCACCTGCAGGCTGTATTGGTATCTCTTCCCTTTTTGTGTAACTATTCAGCTATTTTTAGAAATATTTTCTTAGAAACCATAGTATTTTTTAAAAATGTGTTTCTGTTTAAAAAATATTAATTTTGTGGTTATATTCAAGAATTTTATCCCTGTGTTTGCCTATTTTTTCCATCCTTTTGACTGCAGCCTGGCTAAAGAAAGTCAGTTTTATCCTCTAATTTAAGTTATATTTCTCTTCTCTATGGTTTTTGTCTGCTGTATATTCCAGTGAACCATGCTGACTCCTACTGATTCTGTTTTTAGTTTCCCAGTCCTTCTCATGTTTTGAACAAGAATCTGTAACGTGCAATTAAGGGTGTGAATTCCCTTATGCTGGAACAGTCTAAAGTTGAGCATTCCCAAGTGACTATTCCCTCGGAAAACATGACTTATGCTCTAAAATAATATAGATACTTTTGAAAAGTAATCTTTTAAACTAAAGGCCAACTACCCAAGGCAAAATATACTTTTGCTTAACTGTTTGATCAGAGATGAAGCCATAGTTATTTGTTTCCAAAATTAGTATCATATATTAGATTGTGCCTGAACAAAGCAGAGTAAAATCTGACTAAAGGCTTCAGGCTATTTATTGAAAGAAGACTAAACAGGATATTGTTCTTCCCTAAATAAGGATAGTGAAATTACATAGAAATTGGAAAATAGTATAGTACAAAAGCCCCAAAATATAAGCAGTGGAAAAGTATTTATCATCAATTTTATTTATAATGGAACCTTAAGGAAAAAAGGCCAAGATTCCTTGCAATGTATTTTATTCACATTGGAGAGAAATTGGTAGCTTTTATCTTGTACAAGCAGTGCTTGGTTCTGAAAGCTTCTGTCCAAGTTGAGGCTTACTGAATCAGTAAGAGGATGACAGGCTTCAAAGAATGTATAGTTGAGAGATGCCTTATGAGCCTAACAACAGAGACAGCAGAGCATCCACTGAGCAGCATAATGAGCTTTTTTTCCAGAGGTTGTCTCCAAAGTTTGTAGTGTTAATCCTTAGGAACAGTGTCTGTAAAGCTCTTTGCCTAGGCATCTGAAAATGTCTCCAGACTGCTTCTTGCTTACTTGAAAATGATTAAGGAAAATTAGGTCTTGAAATGTATATTGGAATTTTATTATGTTTTCTGCAATGGAGTTTATTTAAGTACTGGGATTTCTAATAAAATTAGAAACTACAAGAACGATGTTGGTAAATTTTGGAGTCTGGTTTCTTTTAAAAGTATATTTTATATCGTGAAAACGTCTGCTTGTAAGTGTCTTTAGTTATCCTAAACTGCTGCAGAAAAAAAAATTATCAGTTTTATATGAATCTTGTCTACATCCTAAGAATTTTCTCCTAATAACTAGAAAGCTTCTGCATGAGTCCCTTTTAATATATTGAAATCTTTCCATATCTGACAGAGAATGTGCAGAAAATAGTGGCTCTGCTGGTAGCTTGAAGAGCTTCTTCACTTTTTTCTATCATTGCAAATACTGTTAATCTGAAACACTTGTTAAGGCCTATTTAGTAAGACTAAGTACTCAGCTCCATATCTGTCTACTCCTTTTCCCTCCCTTCTAAAGGTCAGCTTCAAGGCCACGAGTTACAATTATCCACAGTGGGTTGTGTCACATGACAGAATATTTTCACATCTACTCGGGCAACCTTAAACCAAACTATCACCAACTATCTAGAGTTCCATAAACCAAGGATATCCTGAATACACAATGGTGCACTTGCTTACTCCAACAGTTATATTTCCCAGTTTACATATTGCCCTTCTGAGTGGTGTGTCTCTAGGAACACAGCAATCATATTATTTTTCCTTTATGGCTCTAAAGACAGTGTTATTTTAGCTTGCCACCGCACACACCTGAGGTACTTCTGGCCCCTATAGCTCTGAGTATTCTCCACTTGCATTACAGACATATTAAACATGCTGCCCCAATCCTAACTGTTTATGTTATGATACAGATATCCATGTAATGTTTCATGTCTTTTGGACAGTACCAGAATGTGAAATTACCACTACAATATTTTCATGACAAACTGGGTGGCCATGCAAACTGCTGGAATTGTTACTCTATCCCCAAGTATACACTGGTGTTTCAAGCAGGAATCATGCAAACCTACAATGGGAACATTTAAACACAGAAAGGGAATAGTTACAGAGGCTCCAGAATTTTGCATCTAAGCAGATGTAGAAACAAATGTGATGTGACCTACTTTTCTTGGTGTGGAGAGGCTAACTCTCATTATTTAAAATATAATTATCCATGTGGCATCAGAAACATGTTGAAGTAATAGTTTCAGAGAACAGGATTATTGCTGAAATGCATATGCCTACAGCTTGTAGTGCTGAGAGCACGTATGAGTATGTGAACTGCAGGAATATTAGACAGGAACATACAGTTTTGAACTTGATGGCAGGTTCAAGAATACTAGTTTGAAAAATTTAAAAAAGTGTGTGGCACTAGGGGTACAAGAGGCAGTTCTGCATAAAGAAATTTGCACAAGCAAACTACAGTGTATTCAGTTATATTTTCAGTGGGGTACAGCTCCCTACCATGGGTTTGGTGGGTATTATTTTGACCAGCAGTCTGCTGACTAAACTAATATTCTGACTGTGCAAGCCCTGGGGAAGAAAAACCTCATACTCACACATGAAGCAAAGGCTGGTGCAGAGTTCATCTGGCAGATTGGAAGCAAAATAGCCCAAGACCTGGAGTACCATTGGAATGTCAATTATGTCACAAAAAGTACATGTTTATTGATAGTCTGTCACAGTGTACCTGCTCTAAGACAAAACAAAAGTAATTTTTTTTTACAAAGACTTAGCATATTTTTGATTTGCTGAACCAGTTTACTCAAGCAAAAGGCAAAATTAGGGATCAAAAAGAATTCCAGCACTAGGTCATGGAAGCTGACAGTTCTCAGGTGCTTTCTCGTTTAAAACCAAATACAAAAGCCACAACATTCATTAGGACATTTGGAGAATTAAAAATATTTTCCTTACAGCTTAAAGCTTCCATCTTGATTTTTAAACATATGTAATTTCTTCATTTAGAGTAATACTAGTTAATCTCTCTTGTTTGTGAGCTTTAGATCATAAGATTACACATATTTTGGTTTCCAAGTGATTTGTTTTTCCTGTTCAATTGAACACAGGCATATTTCTATTATAACACACTGACAATTAGAATAACATACAAAAGAGAAATGTTCACTAAACAAAAGGACACGTATAGATACCAAGAAAATATAAATTATATTTTCTACGTCATGTTCTAAATTTCTTTCTTGCATAATAATTTTGTCATTTAATGGTATAAGATCATATTTGAGCATGGAATAGAACTGCAATAGAGCTTCCATTACCAACTTCAGCTTCTATTTTTCAGTATTTAACTCAAATATAAATAAAATGAAAGGCAACGATTTTTAACAATAATGGGATTCCAACAGTAAATGACGATAAACTTTGAGTCTTGTGACAAGCGCATATCATCTGATAAAACAATACAGTGAGTTATACAAGTGGATGTGAAAAATTTTCCTGTCTCAATAAATTGTTATTTTGCTGCATAAAACAACAAAACCCACAGAAAAATCAATGAGCATTCCTCCATAGCAACAGAGGGGAAAAATCAGGAGTGGTGTGAAGAGGATGCTGAACAGGTAGTAAGTGACTGATAGCTGCAGTAATCTGAACAGACTGAGCAAAGAGATGGCAGTTTATTTCTGGTTGCAGCACTAACAATGCAAGACAATAAAATACGTGGTTCACATTTTAGAAACAAAAACATAAATGAATTTTCACACTTAATCCAAAGAAACTTTTCAAAAAGGAAAAGTTATGAGTCCTTTCAATTGCTTGATCCTCTTGTAATTGCCATTAACATTCTATTATATACTGGTACTATTCAGACTACCAGTTTAGCAGCTTTCATAGGTAACATTGCTGAAAAACTGTAACACAAAAAAATGGCAGTATTTTAACAGCACCTGTATAGGACCCTTATGCCAAAATTTCCTAAAAAGTAATAGTAAATATGGAAAGCACTATTAGCATCAAAGGCCCTGTTTGTCATCCCTGTGGCTGGGCTCTGATTTGCCACTGACATACTTGAAAAAATATTCCAGGCTGTCATCTTAAACAGTTTCCTGAGATAAATGCTGTGATACATCCAGAATGTCAAACTATTGGACTGCTCCAAAAAGGGTTTGGAGGAAACCTAATTAAATTAAATAATAAGTGTCCACTTTTCCAAATGTATAGGCTTTATTTACTTCAATAGGAATAAACTAGCAGATATGTTGTAAAAGAGCCTAAAAGAGAAAACTTACTTGTAAGCAATATTGTGCAAAAATTTTCTGAAATTATTCACCTTTACAATTACTCCTGTAATGCTTAAATACCATCTACTCAGATTATATGTTGCCTAAGGGCCAATTAAGAATGTTAAACTTGCCAAGTGACTACTACCACATGTGCCTGTAAGAGATCATCATTTCTCCAGTCATGAAAAATTCTTCTTTACCATATCTTCACGATTTTAATACAAACTGGGCATTATGGAGACAATTCTTTTACTGAACAGACAGAAGCAATGTGAGAAATTCAACAAATTTTTCCAAAAACTGAAAAATGGCTTCACATTGGTTGCATTTGTGAAGTCTCAGTAATAGTTCTTTAGTCCCTCTGATCAGTCCCCAGCCAATATATATAATCAAGGTTCCAGAAAGAAACTGAAATGACCTTCTCTTCAAAATACAGAAACCAGTTTTGGAGCTGAAAATAGAAAATAATTGTCACTATCACAAAAGCATATAGACAAAATCTAGCCCAAGATCATAATGCTATACCAGAAACCTTTAGCATATATATATATATATATATATATATATATATCTTCTATATGAAGTGGTCATTGACATGAATGGGTGAAAATGTCTGTGTTAAATCCTCATAATGAATTCAGAGTAGTTTTTTACAAACATGCACAGCCAAGGACACCAAACACATATGAAGAATCTACCACAAACTCTTTCAGTTCTGATAGTGTGCCAGGGTATCATAAATACATTTCCTACAGTAAAAATTCTGTATCCCTGTTCTAGCACATCAGCACAGAAATTCCAAGAACAGAAGGGCTCCCCTCTAGCACGGGTTTGTCCCATCGACCTGACAGCAGAACAGTGTTCCTTACGTGTGATTTGCCAGCACTGGAGGGCTCCATGTGTGCTCCGACCACGCGGACCCAGGCCATGGAAACAGAACCGCATCCTGACCCTCTTGACTGAAACTTGGGACATAGGAGAGAAATGAACTAATGTTTAACATTCATGAGACTCTTTAAAGAACCGAAGAAAAGAAAGAAGCTTGAAAAAAGATTTTGACTGAAGACATCCATCAAAGCACAAAGAGGAAAACATGCTAGAGGGGAGAATAAATGAGACCAAACTGCAGAAATGAAGCCGACATAGTAAGAACTGACAACAGCAAGAAACTCAGTAATTTAGAGGGGTTTTATACACACAACAAAATTATAATCAGTGGAGAAATAAAAATAAGCACTCCGTTTAATTATTAATATTATTAAACTTTATAAATATTAAAAACAGATTTTCCAGTTAAGACACAATGTCTGAAATTCTACAGCTCCATTGAGATAAAAATACCATAGAGTTTGAAATAACTAAAAAAACCTGAAGCAATGCATTTTTTTCTAAAAGTCTTCTTTTCCTGTTAAATTCATACTTCAAGATGTAAAAAGCTGTGTTTTACAGTTTATCATCTCACAACATGTGAAATTTTACCCAGTAATTCCTACACTGAAGCCAGTACCTTGTATCTTCAGTAACTTCAGACCAATCTACCTTACTCTTCAAATTAAGAAACTTTTAGAGACCCTGTGGGATATCACTGCCTTTACTTTTTGAGTTAAACAGCAAGAGTCCTTTATGTGTCTCACTATTTCCAGTCTTTGAACATTTTCTGCAGATTTGCATTCTCCAAATGTGTCACTCTCTCTTCTATGACACAGTTGTGGACCAATCACTCTCAAACACAAATTGACTGAAATGTCCTGCAGTCCCTTCCACTCCATTATCCCGCTCACCAGAAAATCACAGTATCCAAGAGACCCCATGGAATTGAACCTAACCTGAAGAAGCAGGCAAAAAAGGGCTAAGAGATGGAATAGAAAATATGAACAAGGAAGCAGGTAAGAGGGCACATGAAAAACGCCACACTCAGACTCCAGATCAATTGGTTGTGGTTTTACGTATACAAGAAAATCAGGTAAGGTCTGTCATCAGCAGATCTGCACGTGGAAATTAGAGTTAGTATTGATGCTATTTAAAAAAAAAATCCCTCTACTCCTCCCAATTTCACATTTGGTGTCTAAGGATCATAGAATAATAATTTTTATTGTTACCAAAGCACTGCTCTAGGAGTTCATATTGACTTGTCCATTATAACTCCTATACTCCTTTAAGAGTAACAGAAATATTCTTGAAAACTTATAAATCTTCCTTGTGTTTCTTTTTCTAGGTGTATGACCTTGCAAATGTCAGTACTAAAGCATATTTTTGAGTGAATACAAGTTCTAAACAGTCTAGATTACTCTGAAGAACTCTGCTGGCATCTTTGCTACTAGCTATTCATCAATCTTTGCATCAGTCACGCTTGTTTTATAGAGTGATCTTTGATTACACTCCTTTGATAAAACTGTTTGAAAACATGAACATTTAGTGTTACAGCTATGCAGTTACTTTTATGCCGATCTTGTAATCTTATCAAAGCATTAAGTCAGCTTTCTTGGCAATACTTGTTTTTCCTAGAACTACATTGATTTGCATTAATTACACTCTTCTCCTTTAATTATTTTTTCTATTAATCTGCTTAGTCATGTATGAGTTTTCTATTAAATAATAGTAACAACTAACCCAGCGATAGTTAACTCACTTCACATTTTTTTACACACTGGCATGACACAGGCACTAGCACAGCCTTCAGAAACCTCTACACAAAAGGCTACAGTAAATATCAGCACATCAAAGATCTAACCAGTAGAATCTTAAGTGTACACATTAATTCTATACATATAGACTAGTAATAGACAAGACACTGAGACCTATATAAAATCCCAATTACCTTAAAATTTGAAATAGGATTAGTCCACGTAGACACAATGAAACTATGTTCAATTGAAAAAATTCAGATTCTGACATTTCTGTCCAGTATACAATTGTTTGTGGGTTTTTTCCCTAATGTTATATTACAGAAGGCCCAAACATTAGGAACAACTGACTGATTTTTAAAGGCACTAAAGCAGTTAAGTGTCTGCAAAAGACATGCATATTAATAACCAGTACTTTTATTTAGTCTTTGAGTAATATTTATATTAGTTGTTATATAAAGGTACATATTTAAAACATAAGAGTAATTTTAAAGTCTAACTTTCATGAATCCCACAGAAGTAGCATTCTCAAAACAGAACACATATAGTAGCAATAAACTAAAACCACTTCAAAGTGATACATGGTCGTGGTGTGACTGCATGTTGGAAACTACTTCCTGCTCTGGTCCCTCTGACTAAAAAAATAATATAATGAAACTTTTATAAGTACAGAAAGGTTGACAAAGATGATCAGAAGTAAGAAAGTTTTCCCTGATTATATTAAGATTCCCATTATTTACAAAAATGGCTAGCAAAGCATATAAAACACTTATACTTTTACATTTCACTATTGTACTTAGGAGAAAAGAAAGCAGTCATAAGGTATAACTCACCATTTGGATTTCTGAAAGTTTGGTATTCTTTAAATTGACTGTTTTACTGCACAACTGGCCGGTAAAACTTTCAAAAACTCTTGAGAATAATCAACTAGGCACGGACACTTAGTCTACGCCCACATTTTGTTTTTCATTCCCACTGCATCAAAAATGTTTTCAAGCTTTTTCCCATTATAGCCTCTTATCACAAAAGTTGTAATAATCTTCCTAATACAACAAGATGGTGATGATCATATCTCTGCTTCTCAGTCTCTTCTGATACACTCACAGATTTCTCTTTTCAAGCATTTATTTTTTTCTTATATTTTGAGTTCCTTAAGAGTCTCATCTCTTTCTGTTTCCTCAATGTGCTTTATTTCATCAGTTCAGTAATTGGCATCTTGTAACTACCCACTTGTCTCTCTCCCCCCTACAAATATCTCTGGTTCTGCCCCATATAATATGAAATAGGAGACTATTGTAGTCTCCAAGTGCCTCTTGCTATCTCACATAAAAAAATACAGGAACTGAATAATAACTGACAATTAGTATGACATAATTAGTCACAACTAGGGGAACCAGATAGGGTCAATCTAATAAAAAATAATATTAAATCATTAAAATGATCCAGTCATTCTTTACTCAAAAAGGAAAAATCCTTTTAGGCCAGAAGTTTTCTGAGTTAAATCCTTTCTTCTTCGGGTATGCAATTTCAGAGGATCTGCCAGACTTATTTTCAGTGTAAACTACTGTGCTAGAGCACTCAAAGGATGTTGCAGCAGGAAGTAATTTGATTTTAAACTCCTGATCAGTTTATTGAGCAATGAAACAGTAAACAAAAGCTTGCATTGTTGGAGGACAAAGACCCTAAATACAAAAATCAAACAGCATGGATTAAAGCAGGTAAAGAGCTGTTTAATCATAGAACTCTATTCAGAGCAAATTCCTCAAACTTTTCTAATGAGAGAAGCTATGTTGACTTTATTTCCTTTTTTCCCCAAACCTTCCTATCTTTGCAACCACCAAAAAGTAAACGATATTCCAAGCAGCCATTAACCTTGGAATCATCTTATTTATAGCATTCTGAGCACGTTTTCAAAAAGTTTTATATGGAGACGTGGAAGCAGCTGCAAGTTCACCACACACGTGCTCTAAGTCAGTAAACACACAACACAATGTAAATAAATACAGCTCAGATCTATTTATAGCCCAGAGAAGCTAAGTAGATTATCCTAGCAGAGACGTGGCTCCTGGTTAGAAATTAGTTTATGGCCACCTGAAGCCAGGTGGAGTGAAAGATAGTGTAGATATGTTCTGAATAGCATATCTCTCACGTGTCAGATACCATGAAAACCTCCTCTGGACAAAACACTTTATGCAGGTTCTACAAACCCAGGGCATTTGGGCGAAACCACAAACCAGCTGCGCCTTTGGACAGGGCAATACTACCTTGAGGAGACTCAGATCGGAGCCGTTTATTTTTTAGATCAAAACCAACTTCTGCAACTTCGTGTCATCCGTATAGTAGCAGTATAATATCATGCAGAAGACTTAACTAGTTAACTACAACTAGAACAGTTTCAGATGAACTCAAGCTAAAAATAGGCTGTTATTTCACAAAGCTGGCAGTGACCCACATTGAGGTGTTTCCCCGGTTGCCGGGCTCTGCCGACCATGCCTCTGTCCCTGAGGCGCGGCAGTGACACCATCGGTGCTCCCACCGCCGGCTGCACCTCCTCAGTCGGCCTTTCGGGAGCCCCTGTGCCTGGGAGAGGGACACGTCCCCAGGAGGGACAGGGAGCACGAGGCTGTGCCAGCTCTTCTGTTTCTCACTTCGCTCTGGCCTACTGGGCTGAGCTCCCAGCTGCAACGCCAGAATCACAGCGTTCATCTCGACTTAAAAGACACAGGGTACTCTGCGGGCACAACGCTCCAAGAGCTTCCTGTCGGCGTTAAACTCGCCAGAGCGGTTTCGCAGCCCGAA
This sequence comes from Petroica traversi, assembly GCA_025920805.1. Taxonomy (NCBI): domain Eukaryota; kingdom Metazoa; phylum Chordata; class Aves; order Passeriformes; family Petroicidae; genus Petroica; species Petroica traversi. The sequence continues at coordinate 11,521,407 of JAHLSL010000046.1, read as the reverse complement.
CGGGCCGGCTAACTAAAGCCACGCGGGGACCACGCTGCGCCACGCCGCGTCCCCCTGGCCCCGGCACGGCAGGCAGAGGGCTGTGGAGCGCCGCCCGCCCGGCTCCATTCGGGTCTGTTCCGTTCCGTTCCGTACCGCTCCGTTCCGTTCCG